>JARBWK010000003.1:156095304-156492955 GCA_030556195.1 Anolis apletophallus | reverse complement strand
GCCAAAACCCGGCACAGCGTTTGCTGCCTGGGTGCACACACATACATATTCTTGGGGGAAATTTGCTGCAGAATCTTCTCTATGAGCCCAGGATTCTGCAGCAACCCCCCCTCCACAGAATATGTATGTGTGTGCACCCAGGCAGCAAAAGCTGTGCCGGGGTTTTGGCTTTTCCTGGGCTCATAGCGAAGAGCCGTTTGCAGTTTGCACCGCGTGAGGAGGGACTACAGTCAGAATACTTCGGGTTGAATTTTACCTCTTCTTATTCCCATTGTTATTACTGCTGTATTATTGCATGTGCATGGAATGTAGGTATATGACCAGTTGGATTACTTATAATATTAGGCACTTACAGTAGCATTCATTCTATTATACATTAGGTTGGTTTCTCACCCCAATACTCTTTGATGCTTTAGATCCTGGCAGGCAGGAGAGGCAGGGAAGCCTGGAAAAAATGTAAACAGAGAGGTTTACTCAGAAGTAAATCCACAAAGGAGGCACTTCATCCAAAGTGCCCTCCTTTGCAGATTTACTTGAGTAATCCTCTCTGTTTACATTTTTCCAGGCTTCCAACCGAAAGAAGGAGTGAGTTTAGGGCTTGCCTTGCCATAATACTTATTGGCAAGGGAGGCGGGAGGGTGGTGAGAGAGAAGGAGGGTGCCCCCCCCTTACGACCTAATAATGACACTTAAGAAAATCCTGGCCCCCGAAGTTCTATAAAGAAAGTCCACTTCCTGGTTGGTGTTCCAGATGCGGAAATACTCAAAAGTAGCATTTCTTATGAATTTCTTAGGAATCATTTCATTTTCATAACTTTTTTCTCATGCCTAGTAGCTAGCCACAGCCAGCCAGCCCTTTACGTCAGTAAGTAATGATAAAATAAAATGATTGATTGCATCTGCAAAAAGGCATAAGCAGATTGATGTGTCTTGTGGGTCCACTCCAACACAGTAGAGGAAGCAAATGGATGTCAGGAGAGTTTGGATGGTGCCTTTCTGCCCGGAAGAAGGGGGTCAGTCTAGATATCCTTTGATGGGGTCTCTACTATGATTTCTGTTCACCACTAATTTAACACAGTTTGTGCCACACAAACAAAGTTTCTGGAGTAGAACCATGCATTGTATTGTCTTAATGTCTTTGCATATCTATCCCCCCCCCATCAATACACTCATTTTAGATCAAACTAGCTGTGCCCTGCCACGCGTTGCTATGGCCTATAGTAAGAATTTTTGAAGTAGCGGTAGATATCTGGACTATTATGAAAGAGAGATACCTACCTATTCCTTCCCCCTTTCCCCCTTCCCCTTCTTCTCCTTTCTTCCCTCCCTGTTTCCTTCCTTCTTTCACTTTTTATTTCCTTTTCTCCTCCCTCCCTTCTTTACCTCTTTCCTGTCTTTCCTTTCCTTTTCCTTTTCTTTCTACTTTCTCTTCTTCCTTCCTTTGGTACCTCCTTCCTTCCTTCCTTCCTGCCTGCCTGCCTGCCTGCCTGCCTGCCTTCCTTCCCTCTTTCCTTCTTTCTCACCTTTCTTCTCTCCTTCCTTCCTGCCTTCCCTCTTTCCCACCTTCCTTCTCTCTTTCCTTCCTTCCCCCTTTCCCTCTTGCATTCCTTCCCTTTTCCCCTCCCTCCTTTCTTCTCTCCTTCCTTCCTGTCTGTTCTCCCCTAATACCATGCTGGAGTCCCTTCTAATTCTATTCTATGAGTGTATTTAATATAGTAATATATAGTAGTAACTTTGTATTATGTTAGTATGTATGTATGTATGTGTGCGGAGTGCGGATATGTGGCAGCTTTCTGATTGGTTCCCACTGTGGTATTATTTGCATTTGGCTTCTGATTGGCCAGCTTCAACATTCTAAGACTCTGAAGTGGCTGAGAGGGGAAGGCAAGGGCCTGGCAGCTATTAGAAATGGTGATTGGTTGCCACTGTGGTGTTATTTGCATATGGGTTCTGATTGGTGCACCTCAGCATTCTAACATTCTGAAGTGGCTGAGAGTGGAAAGGCAAGGGCCTTGGTGGCATCTTCTCCTTTTTTAGGATTTGGGATTCGTAAGTTATTTTTAGTTTTCTTAGTTTTTTTATTTTTGTTGGTCACACCTTGCATTGTGAGAGGTTTTTCTGCCAAATTTGCTGTGATTCGGTTCAGTGGTTCTTTTGTTTACTTCAGCCTCATTTCTGACAGAGTATTTATATATATATACAATATATATATATATATATATATATATATATATATATATATATATAAGGCATGAGAAAAAAGTTATGAAAATGATTCGTTTCGTAAGAAATTCGTAAGAAATGCTACTTTCGAGTATTTCCGCACCTGGAATGCCAACCAGGAAGTGGACTTTCTTTTTCGAACTTTGGGGGCCAGGATTTTCTTAAGTGTCATTATTAGGTCGTAAGGGGGGGGGCACCCTCCTTCTCTCTCACCACCTTCCCGCCTCCCTTGCCAATAAGTATTATGGCAAGGCAAGCCCTAAACTCGCTCCTTCTTTCGGCTGGAAAGAAGCCTGGAAAAAATGTAAACAGAGAGGATTACTCAGAAGTAAATCTGCAAAGGAGGGCACTTTGGATGAAGGGCCCTCCCTTGTGGATTTACTTCTGAGTAAACCTCTCTGTTTACATTTTTCCAGGCTTCCTGCCTCTCCTGCCCTGCCAGGATCTAAAGCATCAAAGAGTATTGGAGTGAGAAACCAACCTAATGTATAATAGAATGAATGCTACTGTAAGTGCCTAATATTATAAGTAATCCAACTGGTCATACCTACATTCCATGCACATGCAATAATACAGCAGTAATAACAATAACAAGAGGTAAAATTCAAACCGAGTATTCTGACTGGTCTCTCCTCATGCGGTGCAAATGGGCTCTTCTCTTATTAGCCCGGGAAAAGCCAGCGTTTGCTGCTTGGAGCACACACATACATATTCTTGGGAGGGGGATTTGCTGCAGAATCCGGGCTCATAGAGAAGATTCTGCAGCAAATCCCCCAAAGAATATGTATGTGTGTGCACCCAAGCAGAAAACGCTGGCTTTTCCCGGGCTAATTTCCCGGTCTCACAGAGAAGAGCCCGTTTGCACCGCATGAGGCAGGGACCAGTCAGAATACTTCGGTTTGAATTTTACCTCTTCTTATACCCATTGTTATTACTGCTGTATTATTGCATGTGCATAGAATGTAGGTATATGACCAGCCTGGGCAAACTTGGGCCCTCGCTCCCTCGGGATCGGGGTGAGAGAGAGGCATCGAGGAGCGAGGAGCGAGGGGGGGGGCTCCTCCTCCTTTTCTTTTGCTGCTTCCAAGAATAGAATACCCCCTCCCTCCCTCCTTCCTATTTGGAGAGTCCCATCTAGAATTCAGTGTGATTTATTCAAGTTTTGGCCTACAACTCCCAGAAATCCCAGCCCATGTACCAGTTGTTAGGAGTTCTGGGAGTTGTAGGCAAAAACCATCTGGAATCTTGCATGCGCTGGCATACGAACTACTAACGAAATTTCGTAACTAATTAAGTTACATTTTAGGAATTTTTGGAATTTTTTTTGTAAGTCTTCCTAATACTAATAAAAAAAATCCCCCCCCCCCCGTTGGATTTTCGATTTGCTATTTTTGGGATCTAAACCATGCCTTATATATATATATATATATATATATAGAGAGAGAGAGAGAGAGAGAGAGAGAGAGAGAGAGAGAGAGAGAGAGAGAGAAAGAGAGAGAGAGAGAGAGAGAGAGAGAGAGATTTACTTAGATGTTGGAAAGTGTTTCTCTTCCCTTAACTTGTTGGTGTAGAAGTTCTTGGAAAGTGAGGAACTGTACACGGAAAAAACCTGAGCGTTGCTATGAAATATTGAAAGTGAAGCATCCAATGAAGCGTAGAACATTAGTTGCAAAATAGATTAACTTTAATTTTCTGTTGTTGTTTCTCTCGCCTCATATGCTGTTGTAGACAGAAAAAGCAACGACATGTTCTCAATTATACCCATGCCCCTTCTGTAATTATAAGAATTGGGGGCTGCTTAATTTCAGCAGATGGATTATTGACAGAGCTTCCTCCATCAACTTACTTAAACAGTGGAATGTTACATTTAATTCAACTTACAGAGAATCCAGAGGAAAATAATGCAGTCTTCTAAATGAATCTACTCTTCAAGATGTACTTTTCCCCTAGTGTGTGGGTTTAAAGGTATAAAGAGCTCTCCAAAGAAAATAAAATGAAAGCAAAGTCTCCACTTAGGTATTTTCTTCAAACACTTTTCTCTACTTGCAGTGTCAACAAGAATGAAAACTAGCTTCTTAATTATGACTGAACCAAAAGTAAATCAATGCTTTTCTCCCCACAACTAACTATCTGAAGTGACCTCCTTTTAGGAGCAATTTTGGACACATGAAAGGATTTGGCTAAAAATGCTTGCTTCAATTGAAAATAAACTTCATGAGCTCTATTTATGTTTTCTTGCAGTTTTATGGTGCAAGAAAACTGCAAGAAAATTCAGCTAAATGTCACCTAAAATTCCATACTGCTTACAATCACCCATTCTAATATATCCCATAAGGGTTCAGAAGCATTGAAAATGGCCCCTAACTCCTATCCATTGCCCATTCAGTTATTTTCTTCTTCCTTGACTTTGCTGCATTTTGTTGCACTGATACTAAATTCACTTTAGGTATGTTAAATATGAAGTACAGATGATTCTTGATTTTAAGAAGGAAGCTTAATAAGTTTGATAAATGCTAGCTAGAATGATCTACCATAACATATGCCATAATAAAGTAAATCAAAATTGTGATACGTTGTCACGAACACTCAAATTTAGGCAGATGGTCCTTAATGACTGGCTTTATCAAATATTTGGAAGAGAATGCTTTTAGCTTCTTCCAGCTAAAGATGAGGTAAGCCAAGTTCCCTTGAAAAAAGCAACCTGTAGTTTTGGGTTTGTAGGCAGAAGGAAGACATAGAATTTAGCTATGTGCCTTTGAGTTAATTCAGATTTACAGTGACCCTGCCATAGGGGTTTCTAGAAAAGATTTATTTGAAGAAAGTTTGCCACTGTGACTTGTGCAAGATACACCAGTGACTAACTCATGGAGCTGATTTAGGTTAACACAACCTTGAACTGCATTAACAAAAGTTGCTGTTGCTCTGGAGTTTCCTTGAGAATCTGGACCAAATCTTTAGGCCATGTAATAATAATAATAATAAACTTTATTTATATTCCTCTCTTCTCACCCCGAAGGGGACTCAGTGTGAATTACATTACACATACGGCAGACAGCCCCTGCCAGATTGACATACAATTACAATACAGTTGTGCAGACAAACAGACAAACAGGTGCAGACACTTGTACAATTAGAAGGATCTTTCCATCTGGCTACATTCTGAAGGGTGCAGTCGCTCCATTACGTCACAAGGGGTGCTGTTAATTCATCCTCAGACGAGCCTGGTTCCGCATTCCACTTCGGTAGCCAATCTTCCTTATTTGTTGTTATTTGTTATAAGTCCTTAAAAATCCTTCCCCGCTATGCGGTACCTATTTTATCTACTCACAGCCGGCTTTGTTTTTGATCTGCTAGGTAAACAGTGGACAGGGCTCACAGCTGGGTGTCCAAACCAGCCCGGGAATCGAACTTGCAACCTTCAGATTGCAACACAGCTGTTGTTACCACTGTGCTATCTCTCCGGCCCTGTAAATAGTTGGGATGGTTCTGAGATGGAACTGACCACACTGTTTACATGGCTATCCTGTATTTACCAGACTTGGGTGGCCTAGGGACACAGGCTGACACTTATCCGTTCCCTTCCATTCTTATTATAGCAGCAGCCACTGCATGCAAGCTGGCTGGTGGCCATTAATCTTTGGCTGGAAAGACACTGGCCAAGGTACAAGAGCATTCAAGAGAGAAAAGGGGGTGATTTTTCCTTTCCCTCTCCCCTCACTCATCACTTTGACACCCCAACCAACATCACTCCAAGTGACGAATGATAGCCACCAGACATTTTGTGTCCAGTGGCTGCTGATATGATGAGTACAGGAGGGGAGGTAGTAAATTTGGCCACCTTGTGTCCCTTCAAGCCTGGTGAATCCAGCAGTGGTGGACCTGGTTCAACTCTGCCAGATAGTCAGTATAGTTAGAACTCCTTCCCACTGCAGTGGCCCAGAAATTGTCAGCAAGAACCATCCTGGAGCCAATCTGGAGTTCAGATGGGCCCTGGGAGAGTATACATGTAGGAGATTTGGTACGGTATCTTTCCTTCTACTTGTATTCCATTCATATAGAAGTGGAAATGTTATAGTATGCTTCCATACACATCAGTATAAGATTCTTCTCATCAATTTTTCAATGTTAAAAAAACATTTTTTGCACATTTTTGAATATTTTTGAATAATCTTTCCATCCCTAAATGTAATTGATTATACGAGGGCAGGTCAATAAGTCCGTGACTTTTTGAATAAAACACAGGTTTTTGGATAAAAAATAATTTTATTTTTCAACATAGTCTCCTTTGAGCTCTATACACTTTGTCCAATGTTTCTCCAATTTTTTTATTCTTTCCAAAAAAAAAGAAGAGTTGTTGAGGTCATCAAAATAGGTATTTGTTTGTGAGATGATTTCATTGTTGGAGTCAAATCTCTTTCCGCTGAGCCATTTCTTCAGGTTTGGAAACAAGAAATAGTCACTTGGGGCTTAATCCGGATAATAGGGCAGATGAGGGAACAATTCATATACCAATTCATGGATTGTTGCCATGGAAACTGCACATGTTTGAACCCTTGCATTGTCCTGGTGCAAAAAAACGTTTTTCTTGGTCAAATGTGGTCGGTTTTTCTCTCTCCAAATCCTAATTAAATGAACCCAATAAGTTAGCATAATATTCGCCATTCATTGTTTTGCCCTTTTGAAGCTAGTCAATGTGGATTATACCGTGTGCATCCCAAAAAACGGTCGCCATGACTTTATTGGCTGACAAACCCACCTTGGCCTTCTTTGGCGCTTATTCACTCTGAGAAACCCACTGTTTTGTCTGCTGTTTGGCCTCATCCACGGTTATGAAACGGCACAAAAACCTGTCCATATTGCGGTTGAACAATGCCAAACACTCCTGCAAAATTGTCACAAGATTGTGTTTGTGGTCGATTGTGAGCAAACACTGCACCCATCTTGCGGAAAGCTTTCTCACACCCAACTGATAATTTAAAATTGAAACCACTGAGCCATGTGAGATGCCTATGGCTTCCACAATCTCTCACACTTTCAATCTTTGATCGGCCAACACCATATCGTGAATTTTTTCAATTGTTTTGGGTGTAGAGACCTCAACTGGGCATCCAGAACGTTTGGCATCATCCGTGCTTGTATGGCCACAATGAAATTCAGTAAACCACTATTTTACCATTGAAATTGATGGTGCAGAGTCTCCATAGTATTTATCAAGCTTAGCCTTGGTTTGAGTGATGGTTTTATTCCGCAAAAAAAATGCTTAATGAGCACACAAAATTCACTTTTTTCCATTTTCTTCTCAAATTACACGGTAATCTGCTATCAATGGCTGTCAAACACAAATTAAATGATGCAGCTTTTTCAAATTTTGACAGGAGTCAACTGATATCTGCCTGTTGAGAGGAGCAGTGTTGCCCTTTCAGTTAAGAGACGGGAAATTCAAAAAGTCACGGACTTATTGACCCGCCCTCGTACATGCTATGTGCTATTAAGAAACCTAGTTATATTTTGTGTCAACCTCAGAAAAATCCTGGATTTACATTATTTAAACATTCCAATGGACCCTTGCAGCAAACATGAGCTTTGTGTATACAATCTGCCTTGCAGCCTGTGAACAGCTTGTACAGAAAGTGATTGACATTAGGAAAGCTCTTCCCTGGACAATTAATCAAGAAGGCTTTAGATTTAAGATATTATCTCTTTCACAATTGTCTGGGATACTGTTTGAATGTTCCATTCGGTGTTTAAGAAATGGCATGAGGACAAAGGGTATTAGGCAGCCAGACTGAATCACTCTGGAATTGCAACTGATGGTGTATTGATTTACAGAAAAGATTGCCGAAATATTGTTAAGAGATGAGAGCATAAAACCAGGATGGAAGCTAATTCCAAGCAAAACTAATGGGATGTGTAATGTTTTAGGAGATGAAATGACTTGCCGAGCTTGGTGGTAATCTTGTGGGAACATTTTCAGCTGGTCAATTCATTTCAATTCTTAAAATGTGGTTTTGGATTTGTTGTGGCCTATTTGCAATAGATCCAACAGTATCTGATTGTGTTAAGTGTAAAATAGAGAAATTAATTCTATTTTTAAATTGCTTATTATCTCATCTGCTTTTCTCCCTTTAGGGTAGAATCTGCCCTGATTCAGATGCCCTGGCTCAGATGAATGTGTAAGTTTTTCTTCCTATTTTGTGCAGCTTAGATTCCCTGCCACCAAAAAATCCCTTTTGTTTTTCTTTTGTAATTTAATTTGCTGCTTTGAATCTGTTACATGCATGCACAAATATTTATATTTTTGTGGAGAGGAGGAAAGGAGAGAAAAAGAGTGCACACAGAGGGTCCATTCAGCCAGGCCCAAAATGTGGGGCCTGTCTCAGTTTTAATGGAGGCGTCCAAATGACATCTCTGGAAAAGTGAATTAATGCAATGTAAACTGAGGTGTCCTTGGTTTATTTTGCATTAATTATACACCTCATTAGATCTAGATCTTTATGAAAGATCCAGATTTAATGAGATACTGGGACTGACTACCAGGATGCGTTATGCACTTCCCAGGGCTAAATCTCCACAGCCATTCCACCTTTGAGCTCCCAAGAGGGCATCCAACCATCCCTCCAGCCTCTGATTTATCCCCCAAAACTCTGATTTACCTCCTGAAAAAGATCCCTGGCATCCTCATGACACAATAAAATGATGTGTGAGGAAACCAGAGGAAGGGGAGGCCGGGGTGGGATTTCCTCCTCACCCAAGGAGAGGCTCCATGGCACCTAGGGACCTTTTCCACTAAGTTGTAAGGGGTCAATCAGGGTCTTCGGGTGGCTTTATGCTATCCTGATTTCAATCAGGATAACATGTAGCCACCCTGGGAGGGAAATCCCAGGGTTTTGGGAGGGGGTGGGTATTAGAACCAGTGCTGAAGGTATGTGGAAGCTCCTTAAGTAACTCAAAAGCTTGACAAATAGTTGATTTTGGGACTGCAGCTTATAGAATTCCCTGGCCAGCATGCCAACTGATTGGCTGTGGGGCCATGGAATCTGTTAAGTCCTGCATATAGTCCAAGAAAAGTAATGTTCTTTATGTTGTTGCTAAAATAATTATATTTCATTATATCTTGCTTCTCTCCCCCCCCCCATTGGAATTCAAATCAACTTTCCCAAGCTATTCTGCTTAGCAATACTTATTCACTATAACTTGTGTATCAAACAACTGGCATCCCAAAGTGTTTTTAGGGACTTTGGCCAGAAGTTTGTATTGGGAGCTTCCCATCTGGTGGCATTTTTCTGTTGTCAATGTAATGTCAATTAGGTGATCTTATTCCTTTTCCCAGAAGATATAGTATTGCTTCTCCATAAATGTGTGCATGTTTATGCAAACACATGTTCTCAGTATAAGTGTATTTTTGATAACTTGTACTTAGTCATTATCTAGCCACCTCAACTAATGTGATGCCTATTTCCAGACAAGAAAAAGTATCTGCGAATTAACCATTGGCACTGGCAGTTTTAAAAAGGAAGGAAGGAAGGAAGGAAGGAAGGAAGGAAGGAAGGAAGGAAGGAAAATTATTCCTAGCTTTTTGGCAACACTTCTCCTCTGCTGGCAATAACCAGCCTATAGTTTTCAAATTGTCCACTCTCAGCAGACATTCTGATTTAAGAGGGCCAGCTGTTCGTCATTACTCATGGCCCTCATTAAAGCTCAAATCTGCTGGACTCATCACTATAGGAATCACAAGTTATGGACTGAAGTGTAAATCAATGCAAACACTTGTACTTTGTAAAATGTCTCTGTTTTATGTCTGATTTTTCTGTTACTTAAGAGAGGTACTCTAACTGAATATTTCTTTACAAGTTATTTGTTGTGGGTGTTTTTCCTTTATCTGTTTTGTTAATCTAAATGTGTTTAAAATATGGATTTGATTAGGAAAAGGAGCAATGCAGGCCTATATGTACCCACTCAGAACCCTTCCAAAAAGCCATATAATTCAGAATATCAAGGCAGATAATCTACATTATCTCCTTTGAACTGGATTAAATGAGTTCACAGTGCCATAACATCCAGTTCAAAGTAGATAATGTGGATTTTATGTAACTATGTGGAAGGGGCCTCTGTTTGAACTAGGCATAACAGGCAGCTCGAAATTGCTCACCTCCATCTCTTCTGCTGGCTCTTCTATCAACTCTTCCTTCTCACTATCTGAGGCCCCTTCTGCACAGCTGTATAAAATCCACATTATCTGCTTTGATCATTTGGATTATATACAACCATGTGGTGTGTAATTACCATGGTGTCTAGCCACCCCAAAGGAACATAAGAACATAAGAAGAGCCATGCTGAATCGGGCCTCAGCCCATCTAGTCCAGCATTCTGTGTCACACAGTGGCCCACTAGTTGTACACAGGGATCTCTAGCAGAAAGGAGGGCAAAACCCTCACCTGCTCCCGACCCCCAAGGAAAACCAGGGGTGGTGGGAGGGGGTGGGCACTGAAACCTGGAAGGAAGTGGGTTATTTTAACCCATTTCCTCCCGGGTTTTGGGGTTGTATAGAGTTGTTTACTGGCATTACATCATTTTCTTATTAATCCTGAATTGAGAAGGGTTTTTGGGGGGAAGGGAGTTATACACATGGCACAGTGAAGTATTTGGAAAAATGGTAACAGCCAATGACTATTAAGTACTTTCCAAGCATTATAATGAATCATGAGAACGGATTACTTTATCAAATGCCTTTCTAAGCTCTTCTCAACACTGGCATCAGTGATGAAGGCCCCTTCTACACTGCCATATAATCCAGATTACATAATTAGATAATCCAGAGTATCAGATTTGAACTGGATTATGCGAGTCTACTGCCATATAATCAAAGCAAATAATCTGGATTTTATTTGACATAATAGAAGGGGCCTAAAAGTGGCACGCATGAGTAATATTAGAATTTATTATAAATATAAGTCATGTGGACCAGGGAAAGAGATAAGCAAATTCAAAGAAAGACACCTATTGGTTCTGCCTAAAATGGTTCTAAATTATTGTTCCGAAAAAGCAAAACCCGAGTTTTAATTACATTTAAAAGACGGAGATTTGTTGCTTTTTTTAATTCTTAAAATTTTCAAAATCCTGCAGGTAGCACATCCAATAGTCATGCTGATCAGCAGATTCTGAAAGTTGCCCTGAAAATAAATAAAATAACTTTTAAGAAGGGAGTTGAACTCTATGGTCTATGAGGTCTCTCCTAACTCAATGATTCCGATAGAGTCAAAATGTTTGGTGACATGAGGAACCAAGGGTTTCAAAATGTCCCTATGGAGGCACAAGAATGTTGTGTTCATTCCCATAGGATTCTGCTATGCCCACATTTATAAATATGCTGGTTTATAACCTTTCCTGTCTGCTACTTCAATCATATGCATACTGAAACAGAGAGCACTTTTGTTCAAAATGAGCCTTAAAAGCTAGAGAAATGTCAATTTATTAAGAGACATTTTCCCTTAGGACATCTGTAGCACTTAGGTTCACAAGCCAAGTTGGAATGTTAATGTGTTTCTTTAAGAAGACATTAAGTAGACAGATATTCTATTTCATTTTTATGGTTTTGCGCTTTGCGTATGCAAAAAGCTGTATCTAGCAATGCGGCATATGAGCTTTCCTTTTTCCTCCTCCTCTTTCATTGCAGCCTATGAAACGAATAACTGCCATTACAGATAATGAAAGCAGAAGCAAAACCATAGACCCTGAGTGTCTAACTTGCTGCACTGTGTATAAGAAATACTTCATATTGCTATGCTCAGGATAAGTTATACAGTGTATGTTTCCTATCTTTGCTTTTATACTACATGTCTGTTTAATCTGTCTCTCTGTCTCTCAAAGAAACACATATGGTGAGTGAATTTCTGCTAATATTCTTCTTGATAAACATTGTATGACATATACAGACATACCTCAGTTAACTATGACCACATCTATACCACTTAATCTGGGATTAAACCATCATAGAAAGAAGCAATTTCATTATTGCGGCCCGTTCTACACAGCTGTTGTATAAAATCCACATTGAACTGGATTGTATGGCAGTGTGGATTTAGAAAATCCAGTTCAAAGCAGATAGTGTGGATTATCAGATTTGATATTCTGGGTTATATGGCCATGTGGAAGGGCCTTAGATTGCAGGCCCTGGAATGGTGTGGGAACCAAGTAGTACATGCAGACTTTGCAGAGGCTGGCCTTAAACTGTTTCTGTTTTGGAGAGACTTGCTTATTCCAGTTTAGGGGTCTTAAAGCACGCTGCAGCATGCATTCATGGTATGTGTTGTATAATTACAATGGTGTCAAACCACCTTCAAATGATATTAAATATCTTATACAAAGCCTTTTTATGTCTCGCAGTCCCCCACTTCCTTCTTGTTCTCTGTCTGTTTGGATGGGTTCCTCTTCTTCGCTATGCATTGTCCAAAGTCCCCCATGGCTTAACATATAGTGCTGAAAGTCTCTTGCTCACATTGCTGTTTTATTCTATGCTTCATGGATAAGAGAAACATCTGTTTCCTTATAGCCAGATGCAAAATGGTTATAGCAGTGCAGAGACCTCTGGGCGAGTCCAGTGGACCTCAATTTTGCATCTAACTGTCCGTGAGCACAGCCAGATGCATCTCTGCTCCTTCCTGCTTCCTAGAAGGCATGGCATTGTGGGTATGTGTGTCTCCCGAAACAAATAATGCAGGGTCAAGTGCTACTCAAATGAAAATCTGACTCTATAATATATCTAAAATAGAACTAATACAGAGGATACAGGTAATAAGACTAGGACACAGGTAAGTGCAATGGTCTATAGGTAAGTGCAATAGTCTAATGTATTCAAAAACACATACCAATGATCACCAATACAATACAAAGTATATGCAATAAACATATATGTCAATATGTCATGTGTATAGTACATTATTATACAATTCAATACAGCAAGCAGCATCCGATATGAAATTACCCTCAATCTACCTTACATGGAGGAATTTGTTCCATATACTACTATATGTCGCCTCGTGTCTGAAATCAATTCAGGTAGGAGGGGAGGGGAAGCAAAGTCAATGTAGAGAGCTTCACCGCATCCCATCCAGATGACTCACATGGAGCAACAATCCACCAATATGTAAATAAAATGGTGTGAAGATGCTGAAGGTCCATAAAGAATCACGGTGTGTATCAGCAATACCGTAATGGAATAAATGCTGTGTATCCGATGTAGCGATGAGTAATCCACCTGGAGGTAAGTAGTACGGACACACATGGCAGCAAGGAAGAGGGTACTCTCACTAGGTAATAATCACAAAATGCAGTAATGGGTAGAGTCGGTGCTCCAAGCATGTAACGAACAAAACATCAGGTAATCGAATGCGGGATAACTCGAAGTCTTCCAAAAGCAGCGCTCGACTGACAGGGTTAATATGTAATGGAAGAAAGCCGCAGACGGGAAGTAGTCGTAACTATCACGGGCCCATTATCCCATTTTGCTCATAGAGAGCTTTATCAAGACCATATACATAGGCAAACTCTGATGTCCAGTTGATCTAACCCAGTTATATCTGAAAGGAAGAAATACAGAGTAGTACATACAAAACCCTAAACAAAGGTAGATGCAAAGGAATGCATAGTGGAAATACACATCATAATATAATATATGATACAATAAGATACACTCCATCTACACACCAATAAATGACGAGGAGAGTTTACTGTACGTGGGGTACCAGTCACGTATCAAGTCAAAGTAAGACAATAGGAAGAATGTGCAATACACAGACTTATTTCCTCATCTGCAACATGCATTGTAAATTGGCTTAGTGAATACAATGTCTAGTATCTACCTATGATATACCAACCTTAAGGACTTCAGCTGTCTAAAAGCCCTGAAAATTCTGATTTATTTATTTATTTATTTAGAGCATTTGTATCCTATCCTTCTCAACCCCCAAAGGGGGACTCAGGAAAGCAGTCATTAGATCCCAACAAAGAAACAGTTAAAGCACAACAATTAGCATAAACAGGTCAACAGCAATAAAATACATTAAAAAGCAATAAAATACATTAAAAATATTGGCCCTTAAATATTAACACAACCAAGTCTCAGTCTGTAAATCCAAATCATAGTCCAGAGTTCCAGTCCAAGGTCTCTTAGTTGACAATTCTCACGAGTCATTACAGTTGTTGCTCAGCCAGCTGCCCGAATGCTTGATCCCAAAGCCAAGACTTGAGTTTCTTCCTGAAGGAGAAAAGAGAAGGAATCACACTGATTTCACTGGGGAGTGCATTCCACAGACAGGGGGGCACCACTGAGAAGGCCCTGTCTCTTGTCTGTGCCAATCACACTTGCAAGGGTGGCAGGATCGAGAACAGGGCCTCCTCGAACAATGGTAAACTCCAAAGTGGATCATAGAGCAAGATATGTTTGCACAAGTAAACTGGGCCTGAACCATATGGGGCTTTATATGTCTAGACCAGCACTTTGAGTTGTACTTGAAAGTGGACTGGCAGCCAGTGTAGCTGATGAAGCAGAGGATGATGTTCTCCCTGTAAGTCACTCCATGTGGCTGCCGACTGTTTGACTAGTTGGGGTTTCCGAACAGTCTTCAAAGGCAACCCCATGTAGAGTGTGTTGCATTAATCTATTCAGGATGTAACAAGAATGTGGACCATTGTGGCCAGATCAGACTTCCCAAGGTATGGGCACAGCTGGTGCATGAGTTTTAATTGTGCAGAGGATCCTCTGGCCACTGCCGAGAACTGGGGTTCTAGGCTTAGCGATGGATACAGGATCACCCCCAAGCTACGAACCTGAGTTTTCAGGTGGAGTATAACCCAATCCAACACAGGCTGTAACCTTATGCCCTGTTTGGCCTTTTAACATCAGACAATAGCATTCTGGATCCATGTTATAAAAGACTGACACATTAAAATTCACTACAAATTATCTGAATTTTTTTTTATCCAAGAAAACATGCCATGTAGCCACAACAGCATGTAAAAACAAGGACAGATACATGTTTGGGCTATTTTCCTTGGAATTGCCTTTGATCATAGAAGATCTTTATTCAAAATGGGTTATTAAATCAGAAACTTAATCTTTGTATGCATCCTCACTTCAAAAAAATCTATGTGACAGTCTGTAAAACAGTGTGGGTATAAATTAGAGCACGTTTGAAGGGATTTGCCAAAAGCATTCTACTGTGCTCCTGCACACTCAGCACTTCCCAAATGATACAGTGCAGGATGAAAAGAAACAGGATGGGTCATAAAGTTTAAGGGTCCCCAGTGGAATATGTTTGTTTTAGGCACTTAATTATAACAAAAATGTTAATGATTGTTCAGTGAGTTTGGAAATGGAGATAGTAATGGGCATTTGGGTTCCAGATGATTAGCATGCAGCACAAGTATCAAGCATGGTTAACATTAGCTGGATGCTTGAACTGGGAGAAACTGAACAATTCAGAATACAAACAAAACTTTATTTTTCCTCGAAAGCAATAAATAAATGGCTAAAATCTGAAACTGATGGATAATACATAAATAAAGGACCAAATTCTGAAAGTGGCATACCCTTCAAGAGTTCACAGATGACATCAAGGAGACATACAGCCAAGCAACATTGATATGTGGTCAATGTGTCAAAAGTAGTATTTTAGATGAGTCTTTTGGGAAGGTCAAGATTCTGTTTCCAAACAATGCCTCTGGTAAAACTGAATTAATTAGATACTTCAGTAGATCCGGGCCTTCCTGAAAGGCCTTGGTCTAATTGGGTCTATAGGGACTCACAACCGGGTAGTCCTGGAACAATCTGGGGGTTGAGTTCCCATTGCCATCCTACACCTTCAGGCTCCTGGATCCCAGCCCCTCCCCCCAAGCCCCAAAATTACCTCACAATTACCCGTTTGCCATAATTTTCCTCCTCATGCCATGAAACCCCCCCCCCCCCCCAGTCACCTGGCACATCATTTCCTCACACCAGGAGGGCATTAGGAGGAAGGCTATGGTGGCCAGGTAAGTTTTAAGTTTTAATTTTTTAAAGGGGTAAATTGGGGGGCTTCGGGGTAGCAGCATTCCATTCCAATTTTAATTGGGATGGCATGTAGCCAGCCCCTTCCTTGGGAAAGCCTTGATATTTTGGGGGGGGAGTGGGGATGGGAATCTGCAGCAAAGCGGGTTTTTAAAACCTGCTTTGGCATGGACTTTGGGGCTGCCTAGAAGTGCCCTTAGATAGATCCTTATCCCATAAGAAAAGAAAATGCTACACAAACAACAAATAGAGGAACAATTGAAATATAAGGATAAACTATAGTTTGTTGTTATACAAATAAGCCTGGCAAAACGTTTATGTCCATCCATGGACATAAAGGAAAAATGTAGTTTACATTATTATTATTATTATTATTATTATTATTGGCATAATATTATGGGCATAATATGGCTCACAGACCACAAAATCCCAGGTCCTGAAGGTCTATTTTCCCCAAACTCCATCTGTGTTCACATTTGGGCATATTGAGTATCTTATGTGACAGTATTATTGGCATAATATTATGGGCATAATATGGCTCACAGACCACAAATAGGTCCTGGACTATGCATCCTCCATGCATCCTCAGATGAGATAATACTACCACCCAACTTTACACTCTTTAAAATCCCAATAAGGTTCTCAATTTAAAATCCCAATAAGGTTCTCAATTTAAAAAAGGCTTCTGTCCCATTTTCCTCTGATTCTTCCCTCAAAATGGCATCTGGAAGGGATAAAACATCACTTTGTACTGTCATTTTGAGAGGAAGTGCAGAATAATAAAATTAATGTATTTGAATTTGCTCAGGGTGTATGGCGCAAGGTCTGGAGGGGTTTGTATATGTGAAAATAACAAGGCAAACATCCCAAAGGTATGGTGCAAGGTTACTGTAGCACTATAGTTGGTCTCTATGTCAGAAACATCCCAATGTGTGCCTTTTAATCTTATGCTCGATTAGAAGTTCTCTATTTTGTTGAGTTTCTCTTTATTCCACCTGCATCTTTATCACATCTTTGGGTCATATTGGATTGTAACTCTTTGTGGGCTCTATGGTTTTCACAGTGAAAGTTATATGCATTTCAATGCATTTTCCTGGCATAGCTGCAGATTGGGTATCCCTTAACCAACATTCTTGGGACCAGAAGTGTTCCATATTTCATGAAATGAAGTTAGAATAATAGATTCATAGAGTTGGAACGGCCCACACAGGCCATCTAGTTCAACCCCCTGCCATGCAAGAACACACAATAAACTCCCATTCCATCCTTTGTTTGGCTATCTGCCAGGAGTAGACCTTTTACACATATTCTGAAGGTAATATAATGCATCTTGATTTCAATGGTTTTGTGCATGAAACAAAGTGTGTGTACACTGAATTACCAGAAAGCAAAAATGCCACTATTTAAGCCAGAATTGTGCGCAAGTGCAATTTCACCCTGCCACTCTCAGAAATATGCATATTGTAAGGGGAAAATGTATTTTTCTCTCACCTGGGAGCTACAGAATGGTTATTGTTGTTGTTGTTCATTTGTTCAGTCGCTTCTGACTCTTCGTGACCTCATGGACCATTCCACGCCAGAGCTCCTTGTCAGCCGTCACCTCTCCCAGCTCCTTCAGAGTCAAGCCAGTCACTTCAAGGATACCATCCATCCATCTTGCCCTTGGTCGGCCCAACTTCCTTTTTCTTTCCATTTCTCCCAGCATCATTGTCTTCTCTAAGCTTTCCTTTCTTCTCATGATGTGGCCAAAGTACTTTATCTCTGCCTCTACTATCCTTCCCTCCAATTAGCAGTTGGACTTTATTTCCTGAAGTATGAACTGGTTGGATCTTCTTGTGGTCCAAGGCACTCTCAGAACTTTCCTCCAACACCACAGTTCAAAAGCATCTATCTTCCTTCGCTCAGCCTTCCCTAAGGTCCAGCTCTCACATCCATAGGTTACTATGGGGAATACCATTGCTGGTTATTTTTGTGGTAAATGCCAAATCTAAAGGCATTCTTAAACCTGAACAAAGTCTAAAGCAGAGATTTCCAAACCATTTATGTTGGTGACATGCTTTTTAGACATGCATCATTTCAAGACACAGTAATTAGGTTTTACTAGCAAGCTAGAGGTGAAGCCAACCTCTTGTAAGAAATACAGACATATACGTAAAATGTAATAACAAAATGTATAGGGACACAACATATCTCATGAAAATCTTTCATGTATTTTTTTTAAGTGATATGATTGATAGTTAATTTCACATAAACTCAGAGGTATCTCATTAAGTTTGTGTGACACATCTATGCACTGCAGCATTGTGTTGCAAGTTTGGAAAGCTCTTATGTAAGGAAAGTGTAAGTAGGTTGCAGAGTTTTCTACACTGCCTATCTTCCATTACATGTTGGGCCCACTTCTGCAGTTCAGAACACACCATATTGAACATAAGTAAGGGTGCAATGAGATATTCTAGCATGTCTTTAAGTAGAAGGCTTCAACGCTGAATGAAGAAATCTTTTTGGCACACACTCTCCGCAGTTGGTCGATATGTATATGTTTTGGAAAAGAATATTTACTTGACTATAGATTTTTGTAAAGTACTCTCTGCCCAAGTGAATAAACCTTGCTTTCTCTGAAGCTGAGAAATCCACCATTCCATTTTATGCATTAGAAGCCCTGTAGACACAAACACTTTCAAATTAATAGAAAATAACTTATTAAAGTAACAACAGTTTATACATTTAATGGATTAAATCAGTTGTGACCAGTTGTGGCCATCAGAAATTTGCATGAAGATAAAAACTATATTATTTTAACTCAGATACACTGAAGCACATATTCACTCACTCACTCTTTCCCAGCCATCATAAAGGTTTTGACAGAATCAAGTGAACCATGCTGAAAGCCTACCATGGAAGCATCTGGTCTTTGGTTTCAGATGAATGCTTTTCATTTCATTGTCTGCTTGCTTGTGTGTGATGAATTTCATGGACTGACTGAGGTTGCTCAGAGTGCCTTGCAGGCAAAGGATGTTACCCTGGGCAAAACATCTAGTGTCCTTCACAACAGATTGGTTTCTCTCTGAATAACACAAATGGCATTTGAACAGTATTGAATGCAACAGAAAGCACATTCCTTCATTTCATATATATGGAAGATCCTGCTACTTTAGAATATACATAAATAAATAAATATTTTCTGTCTAAATAAAAAATTGTGACCTGTCCCATTCAAGAGGATATGGCATTATTCAAGTAATTGGGATTTAATTTTTTTCAGAATAACAGAATTCGGATTACTTGCTGCAGACATGAAGGTCATTTCATCCAGTTATGTATGCTAAAGGCAGGATGTTTAATCTATGAAGTCATAAATATATTAGAAGCTAACATTAGTAATGAAATTTCCATTCTTCCTCAGAGCAAGCAAACCATAAGTTTGTATTAAAAGTGTCTGAATGATGACATACACATGAGTTTTATGTTAAAGCTTAAAATAAGACTTTTCCAAAAGTTGTACATATGATGCTATGATTGTGTTAAAGGGATAAAAGAGGAGTTAAGCTTCAAATTGTTATTTTAATTATTCTAACCCATGCCTTAACTGATACTTCAGAATATATCTTCCACGTATAAACACTTGAACACACAATGCTCTATGCCTTAAACTCCAACATCAGCACATAAAATTTTATAGGGCAATTTGTGTTCAGAACATCTATTCATTGCCACTTCTAAGGAGATTCCATACACAAATAGGTAAGTAGTTGGGCATTTGCAAGCATTAAGCACATGCATTTCTTAGACTGCAGTAGAATTTTGATGCAAAAACATTGATACTTTGTTTCCTGTCCAGAAGTGAATGGTTCTGTTATTTTAAAATATAGATATTTCTACTATTACCTATTATAAAAAGGGTATAAAAAGAAGTAAAGTAGTAGTACTTTTGAGACTAACTAGTGGGGGAATCTTGTATTTTTATTACATAGACTGCATCCACACAAGTTTACATGTGAAATGTCTTTTTAAATTTTTTTTCAAACATGCAATTGGATTCCTTTATGGGTTTTAAAATAATGTTTAAGATGATTAACATGACTATCTCTTAGAATGCTATAACAGTGAACAGGTAGGCATCTTATAATTATGCATGATACTCAGTTGGTGTCCCACTTGTTATCTGCTCTTTGATTCAGCAATAAATAGAAAAGAAAGTTACTTCAGGATAATAACCATTCATGCAACTGTTTACCTCTTTGAATCCCTTTCCTCCATTCATTTATATATTATAAATGAATTATTTATATAATAATGGGGTTCAAAACTTACAACATATTTAAACATAAAGATTTAAAAATGATATGCTTACAACATATTTAAAAATAAAACAGATTCAAAATGATATAAGGTTGTTTTTACAAGTTTAAATTATTATGAAGATTAAAGTGAAGACAATGTGAAGAATTGGAATTTTAGAAAATATCTTGGAGGTAATGTAGTTCACACTGTGATCACAGTATTACTTATTGCAGGGTTTCCAGAGTATTGTCCTTCCGGTATTTTGGATTTCAGCTTCCAGAATTCCTGGTCTTCGGACAAGTTGGCTGGGGCTTTTGACTGCTAGTCCAAATTACCTGGATGATCAAAGCTTTGGAAACACTGAATAACTATAATAGCTAGTAAATGACTCCCCATTTCTGGTCTAATACTTCTGGTGAAGATAGCTCATCAGCTCCCAAAGAAGTATGTCCCTTGGAGACTCTTATAATTAAACTATTGGTGAGTGAGAATTTTGATTTCAGTCATTATTTATAAAGAATTACCCAGACTCATACATTTCTTCATAGTTAAAAAGAAAAGAACCACTGGAGGAAAAGAGTCAAAAGCAAGAACTCCAGTGTGAAGCCTCATCCACTTGTGAACTTGACCTATATACATTACACATGTATCAGTCTGGACATTTTATTCAAAAATACAGTATGTACACACTAAAACAGGATTGACCTATCCACAAATCAATGTGAGTATGTATGTCAATTTTAATTTTAAGAAAAACGTTTTCCTTCTCTGTGTGGCCAAAAATGGATTAGTCTGTCACAGGAAAATCTAAAGAAACACTGACCTGCCTCTATTGTCTCTGCTGTGAGCTAATTCTGATGTCTTTAAATCCTTGGATGGAGAAATTGCAATGTTGGCCAAGGCTGGTTGACCCACTGGAGAAATGCTGAAGTTTTGCTATTCCTGTAGACTTATCCTTGACACAAACATGGGTCATATCAAAATCTACAATTTTAGCTCCAAAATCAGCCCTCAACTTATAGATGAGGTTGACTTATACAATAGTTTATACAGTAAACCAATTCTGTAATAAATCATGAAGAAAACTCCAGGCTTACAACTACACTTGTTTCCAGGGACAGGCCATGGTCTCTGTGAAATGCTTGGCACTCCTCCTGACTTGCTGCTGTCAGCTGTCTCCGAAACTGGGGAAAGAGGATACTTTCTAACACTTGATTTAACCATATATTCAGACATTTGTGTCTCATGACTAACTTGATCTTTACAGTATATATGGACAGAATCACTGTGTAGTGATTTAGCTAGGACTGCAGATAGAGACTCCATGCTTAGTGAGTGTATCCTAAATCTGACCACGATGGTACATGCCTTAGTTACATCCCGTCTGGATTACTGTAACATGCTGTATGTGGGGCTGCCTATGAAGAGTGCTCAGAAACTTCAGCTGGTCTAAAGAGCTGCAGCCAGGTTGCTCACTGGGGCTGGCTACAGGGAACAGACAACCCTCCTGTTGAAGCAGCTCCACTGGCTGCCAGTCTGTTTCCTGCCACAATTCAAGGTGCTGGTTATGAACTTTAATCCCTAGACAGTTCAGGTCTAGGCTATTTGGCAGACCACATTCCCCTGTATGAACCTGCTCGGGCCCTGAGATCTTTAGGAGAGGCCCTTCTCTCAATGCCACCTTGGTTGGTGGGAACAAAAGAGCAGACCTTCTCAGTGACTGCCCATGAACTCTGGAACCCTCTGCCCAGGGAAGCCAGAATGGTCCCTTTCTTACTGCCCTTCAGGCGGCAGGCCTTTTTATTCAGATAGGCGTTTAAAGATGAAGGTGTTTAATTCAGGGGGTGCTGTGATTTTATATGCTTTCATGGTTTTAACTTGAATTGGTTTTAATAGTATTTATGTTTAATACTGTTTTAGTATTTGTATATTTTGCTTTTTAAGTTGTATTGTAATACTTTTAATTGTGAACCACTTTGAGTCTCCATATGGAGAAGGCGAGATATAAACATAATAGTAATATTATTAATAATAATAAATCAGATAGACCAAGATACAGAAATCAACTCACCAGATTGAAGACAAGCCACAGAGGTTTATTACAATTTGATGCAAGTACAGCAATTTGGCTTCAAAATGTACAAGCATGAATTCACAGAAAAATACGTACAAGACATTTTATATGGTTCTGACAGCTATAGTCAGACTTCCTACTCCCTCCTCTGATTGGCTGAAAAAGAAGCAGGCTAGGATCTGTGCTGAGACTGGCTGGGAAGCAGAATGGCAGCTAGAGATTGGTTAGAGTGAAGGACCAATCAGATGCAGAGATGTCCTCTGGGAGGGCATAGTATGGGAAAAACAAATGGTTCAGATATGTTGATGAGCTTTTAATTAGCTGAAATGTCCAGTTCCATGCCAAACAAAGATATGAATCTCAGGAAACAAAGGTGGAAGACTCAAAGACAAAGGTGCTGATCTTGGGTAAACACGGGCTTGACTGTCAGTAAAAGTGTTAACAAATGCACATACTCAAAGCTTCTATTTCCATGTAAGAGTAGCAAACTCTCAGCTTTATATGATTTCTACAAAGAGTTTGAGTTTATCTGATTGGCAAAGGAAGTCACTGATCTTTACATACACACAATGAATTTGATGATTAACTATCTTGGGAAATAGCTAAAGGGATTTGCCCAAGCTTTTCAATTCCCAGAAGATTATCTGAACGGGGTCACAGAGGGGCGGCTGTTTCTAGGTTACATTTTGAAACATTTCTAAGAAGCAGTTTATATACATTTAATATACAAGAAATAGATATAGTACACAGTTGAAAGATACAAGTTACACAAAATCATAAAGTAGATGCAATTTATTAAAGGGTTAGATACAATATAGTTTAGGGGGTACAGATGCTGCTGGGTTGATTCTTGATCTTTTGAAGCCTTGAACTCTGGACCTCCAGAAAAGGCTTTTTTTAAATAAAGGGGGGGGGTATATATGTATTTGTGAGCCCTTGGTAAACAATAAATTCTTTGAGGGGGGAGGTTTGCTGTGGCTTGATAACAATTGGTTGAACAGAAGATAATTGCTTGCTGTTCGCAATGTATGAAAATCAGTGTTCACTCATTATTTAAAAAACAACTGGTAAACAAAGAGTATTTTGGTGAAACAAGAAATAAATTTACTGCAATCAACCAATAATACAGTGCCCGGTATTTTGTAAACACTTCAGTTACTACTCTTTAGGTTGTATCAGCAAATCAGATAGGAAGAATGGCATTTGACTCAATATTGCATAGAGCAGATTGAATTGGTATATCATTTAATATCACCCTTTCTTACAACCGTGCTACATGTTTGATATACTACATTAGACATTTTTCTGAGGGAATTCCATCATGATATGCAAACCATGCCTAGTCTTGTAACATCATGTGTAACATAATAGGACCGGTCATAAATTTAATTGGCTGTCTCATTGGAGCTATATAT
The DNA here is from genome assembly GCA_030556195.1 of Anolis apletophallus. Taxonomy (NCBI): domain Eukaryota; kingdom Metazoa; phylum Chordata; class Lepidosauria; order Squamata; family Anolidae; genus Anolis; species Anolis apletophallus. Next base: position 156,468,919 of record JARBWK010000003.1, on the reverse strand, counting down.
TTTCTCCTACAAAATATTCTCCTTTGATATGCAACATGCATTTTTTTCTTCTTCCCCAAACTGTCTTTTTAGGAGGCCAGGGAGGGAGCTGATTAATATATTTAATCCTTATGTGCCTGGTAGTATATTCTGATATTTGTCTTTATAATATGATAGATTTTTAAAACTGCAGATAAAAGATGGCTCTATTTTGGTTTGTATTTCAGTTTGGATCAAGTGTCAGCTTTGACTAATTGCAAAGGGAAATATTCTTTTCACTTCTTTCCCCATCTATTTCAAGAAATGTAGTTTTATTTCTCCTACTGTCAGAGTTTTGCTGTTTGAGAGTGGGACTGGAGTTAATTTTCATCACCAACTGACAAGCCCTCCATTCTAGCCTTCCTGCTGGCGTTACAAATAATAACAAAAATTTGTTATTAATTATTTTTCAATTACGAAATTTATTTTAAAAATTTCAGAATAATTTCTATAATGACCCAGCAAGGGAAATCCCCCGAGTTTAGAATCAAAATTTTCATGGATCAACCACCCCTAATAGAGAGAAGGTGGGGTGGGATAGATTCCTAGACCGTTGGGTATTTGTGCAGATATTGGCATGCATACACAGATCTAAAATGTTTTTACTAGAATCTGTGATTGAATTCCCATTGAGTTTAATAAAATATAACACCCTCCCAGTAAGCAGAGAATCTCAGACTTTTGGATATTCTCTAATATACACTAAATATAAAAAATATAATATAATGCTGACACCACACTTGTGGGACAGAGATCTCAAACAACCTCTCACTAACCTAGCATGCTGTTCAACCATCTGACCTCCCAATTCCACTGCAATCCCGGTTTGAGGTGCAAGACACATATTAAAAATATATTTTCCCCTAGAAACTGCAGAGTCAAATAGAGCTTCTTTAAAAAACATTGCAGTAAAACCCCTAGGCATTAAAAGAAGGACTTTCACTTTGAAACCGAAGGAACATTGTATGTTTAACCAGTGGCAGTTCTGAAAGAAATATAAAGAATTTTTCATTTGTGGATTGAATTCAGCTGACAATGGCTAGGATGAGTGCTTTATTGAAAAGGAAAGGAAAGAAACAAAAGAGGGACTTAAAAACAAGTCGCTCGGTTGATCTTAATATGTTGCCTGCTGTTTTGAGTGAGAAATAATCATGATCTCTAGAAAAGAAGACAGAACAGAAATATTTAAACAGAGTAGAGTATCTTGGTATAATGTACTACAATTGGATTCATGGAATAAGAATTAGATGAAACAACATGGAAAATGCAGACAATTAACAAAATCTAAAGAATTCATGATATAATTAAAGCAGAATAGTACAGATGAAGGAACAAAATGATTAATAAGTAAAATTTATAAAATAATTATAGAAAGTGATCCAATACAATTTGGAGCAAAAAAAATGGGATGTGGACTTAGGAATCAATATTACAGAGGAGGAATGGATAAAAAAATTGAAACAAAAAATTATGAAAAAATATGTCCGTTAGAATTAAAGAGAATTGATATAAAACAATTTGGAGATGGTACATGACTCCAATAATGTTAAATTATTAAAATAGAAACAACCTACAAAAATGTAGGAGGTGCAATAAGGAAACAGGGACTTATATTCATTTATGGTGGGAGTGTGAAAAGATTTTTAAAAACTGGGATAAAGTATTTCTTGAAATTAATAACATACTCTCGATTAGGCTTTTAAACAGAGGCTTGATGGCCATCTGTCAGGGTGCTTTGAATGTGATTTTCCTAATTCTTGGCAGGGGGTTGGATTGGATGGCCCACAAGGTCTCTTCCAGCTCAATGATTCTGTGATTCTGTAATCCATGAAAAAAATCTAAATATAGCACTTAAATTTTTGGAGACATAAGATTGAAATGGCAAAAGAAATAATTAATAGTAATTTTTGTTACTGCTTTAAGATTAGTTATAGCCAAAAAAGGGAAATAAATTATGATTTATGAGACTGATGTTTGATACAATCAATCAATCAATCAATCAATTTTTATTACTTGCTTAGTCGCCCTCTACCAGCGGTGCTCTGGGCGACTTACAACATAAAAGAAATAAAACACTTTATTAAATTACAATTAAAACAACTAATCAAACGTTCTGCCAAAGAGCCAAGTCTTCCATGTGACAGTAAAGCATCTCAATTCGTGCATGGCTCGGATGTTGAGTGGCAGAGAGTTCCACAGTTTTGGGTCGGAGGCTGAGAAAGCTCTCCGCCTAGTGACCTCCAGGCGGATTTCTCTAGGGCCCGGTATATGGAAGAGATTCTCTTGTGAAGATCGAGGTGACCACTGGGGTTGATAGGGGGAGAGGCAGTCCCTAAGGTACGTCGGCCCCTGGCTGTACAATGAGGTGTGGAACATTGCAATAAACGATAAACTGACTTGTGAAATAAAAAAAGACGGGATTAACGAAAAGAAATGATTTTGTGGTAATATGGGGCAAATTTTAGAGTATATATTTGTCAAAAAAAGGAATAAAACTAAATCAACATACACTAACATTTTGGAGAAGAGATCAATACAAGAATCATTAATAATAAGAGGGAATATATGGCCCATGGTTGGTGGGTGCACATAGAGATTACATGTATTAAAATATATGTTTAATTGTTTAACTCATTTATTGTATGTTTTGTTTTAATGTTAGTTGTGTGTGATTTGTATAATGTATTTATTTGTTAAAAACTAGAAGAAAAGGAGAAATAATGATTAACATGGGATATATAAAATATAACAAGCTTAAATATTTATTTAATATACATATTTTTTTCCATGTCAGGAGCAACTTGGAAAACTACAAATTGCTTCTGGTGTGAGAGAATTGGCTGTCTGCAAGAACATTGCCCAGGGGACACCCTGATGTTTTTGATGTTTTACCATCCTTGTGGGAGGCTTCTCTCACGTCCTTGCATGGAGAACTGGAGCTGACAGAGGGAGAAAAATCAACACAAAAGCTGGACTAAACAATATGTGGAAATATACAGTATACAGTAAACACATCGGTGGTGTGGTAAATAAACAATAACTCAACCGCTATCCCCCCCGCAGTTGGAAACCCAAGGAGGGGGGCAAAGAGGGCTGCCTAGGAACACCTAGTGGCAGGATGTGCCCAAGGTGTAGCCACCCCGGGAGGGTATCTCCCTACAATGAAGGTGAAGACCTCATGGGTGCAATGTACCAGCCAGTCGGAGGAGGCACAGGAAGCTCCGTGGATAAGGCAGAGAGCACAGGGAATAAATATCAGAAATGGGCATAAAAAGCATCAAACCGCAAAGGTCCGCGGTGGAGACCCCATTCCTGGAGGTAGACTCAGATCAGGCCCCGCCGGGTGTCCAGGGATGAGTTCACAAGTCCGCTGTAGTCCTGATGGAGAGGTGGGGGGGGGGAAAGCAGATGTAAGAGCTCCCCCCTGTGGATCGGAGAAGAGCGAGGACCCGAGGGAGCCGGGCTGATGGCAGTATCGTCCGGGCGGTCCCGGCGTGTCGAAATCCCAGGCGCGTCAGGAGAAGGCGCCTGCCCCTCCCACGTCTCGCAGTCGATGGAGAAGTAAACACAGCGCTCCTGGATGACGTCAAGGGTGCTGGACACGGCGGAGGCCAGGGGCGAGGACCTGGCGCGGGCGTGCTGACGTAGGTATCAGAGTGGGTGCGGTCTCGTCTGCGGGGAGGCGAAGGCCCCGAAATTAAAGGGGAACTACCCCGTGCCGCAGCCCCCAACCAGGTTGGGCAGCCCCTGGTGTGGATCCACAGGGGGGGTAAGACCAAATCCATAAGGGACATCTTGGTCCACTCTAACCACACACGACAACCGCAGCTGGCGAGTGCGTTCAGGCCTGGCACTAAGATCTGCGGGTCTTGCAGTGTCTGCCAACAGGTCAATACGGCCCTCACTATTCAGAACACACTGAAGGCCAGGTCATATGAAGTCCGCTGCTTTTTCACGTGCGCTTCCACCATGTTAATCTATGTCCTCATCTGCCCTTGTGGGTTGGTTTACGTGGGCCAAACTGGACGCCAACTCCGAACTAGGGTCATTGAACACAGATCCAAAATTAGGAATGGGGCTACCGACTCCATTCTCTACAAACATTTTTTGATAAAAAACACCCACATGATTCTTTCACCTGTATGGGCCTGGAAAAGGTGTCAACCCGGGTTCATGGGGACACACATGCTGCCCTAATTAGGGCCGAATCTAGATGGATAATCCGTCTCTCCAGTGAGACCCCCACTGGACTCAATGAGACATTGCACATCCAAAGTCTGATCATCTAATCTGGTCGACTCACCTTCCAACAGGCTGAGTGCGCCTGTTCCCTTTAATTCCCTTTAATTCCCTGCGACTGCCTCTTTTGCTCTGCTACTTAAGCCCCTGGGTGTGTCTAAGGCCTACCTTTGGGTCCACCTGGATTCAGTGGAATCCTTCCTTTATCTTTGATGTTCATGTTCTACCTATATGCGGTGAGTAGTTACTTGGCGATGTAAACCGAGTTTGTACTGTAAATGACTTTTAATCTTTTGTATACTGGTCCTTTTCGCTGTTACTTAGTGTATTTACATTTGTTCACAGATTGCGATATGTTTATTGTACCAACCATATGAGTTTATGTTACATCCTGGACGCCCTGACGAAGCGTGGAATACTCCATAGCGAAACGGGATTTGGAGTCCTCTTTAAACCAGCAGTTCACCCGTTGGCGTGGGTGCCACGGTGGGGGGAACAGCCAGCCCCCTACTGGGTCTACTTATTGTGTAACTTCTGGCCCACTCATGGTTGTGTTGCGGTGACCATTTGGTCCTATTGAGGCACGCAGCAATGTCTGTGGCCTGAATAAACTGCACTATTTGCCTGATCTGAGTCTACCTCCAGGAACGGGGTCTCCACCGCGGACCTTTGCGGTTTGATGCTTTTTATGCCCATTTCTGATATTTATTCCCTGTGCTCTCTGCCTTATCCACGGAGCTTCCTGTGCCTCCTCCGACTGGCTGGTACATTGCACCCATGAGGTCTTCACCTCCATTGTAGGGAGATACGCCCTCCCGGGGGTGGCTACACCTTGGGCACATCCTGCCACTAGGTGTTCCTAGGCAGCCCTCTTTGCCCCCCTCCTTGGGTTTCCAACTGCGGGGGGGGATAGCGGTTTGACAGAGGCTGACAGAGGGAGCTCATCTGTGCTCTCCCTGGATTCAAACCTCTGACCTGTCGCTCTTCAGTTCTCCCAGTACAAGGGTTTAGCCCATTGCACCACTGGGGCTCTTTAATTAATTAATAAAATAATTAATGAATGAAAAGGCTTGCTCCTAAGTGTTGCAGCACAGCACACTGCATTCCTTTAATTCTAGAGTGTGATAGAAAGAGCATTTTTAAAATGTAAGAGCTGCCTGAGCAAGAGCGACATTAATGTGTGATACATTTAATCTTTGTTTTGCTTTTCCTCTCAAGAAAACTTTGAGGTAGGTCTTGATTGCACATTTAGAAGGGAAATGAACATTGTATAGGGTACATTTTTTCAAGGCTACTCAACCAATGAATAGTCAAAGCAAAATTTCAGCCTAAAACCTCACATGCCCCAGTTTCACTAACTAACTGAAAAGGAGAAGATATTGTTTGCAATCTTGGGTAGATGTTACAGCCTGAGCTTTGAAAATAATACTTCTTTATTTCAAAATCCCTAGCTGCTTAGGAAATGGCCTTAATACTTGGCCAATGGTTCTCAACCTATGGGTCTCCATGTGTTTTGGCCTACAACTCCCAGAAACCCCAGCCATTTTACCAGCTGTTAGGATTTCTGGGAGTTGAAGGCCAAAATATCTGAGTTGAGAACCACTGCTCTAAGCACTGTAGTATAAAAGCAACTTTCTCAAAGTTCTGCTCAGAGCTGACTCCCTCTGACTAGTTTGTCATGTCACTAAAATGCCAGTAAAGATGTTTGTAGACTTTAATCACTCATTCGAATAAATTTCAGTATCTAACCCAGCAACTATCGAAGAGCATATTTTAAAAGCATACAGTACTGCTTCAAAAGAATTTTAAATAGAGAGCTTTCAAGCATAGGGGCATAAAAGGTACGTCCCAACAATTTGTCCCAATAGCATCTACATCTCTTTTACCAAAACAGAAGTGACTGTGATTTATATTTCTTTTTCCTTCTTTCATATCTGTACATAGGCATATCAACTGCTTCTCATTCTGTGTATAACAAATGAATGCACTTTGGCAGCAGCTTCTGACATTCATGTAATATTTTCTAGATGTTCCATGATTGGAATCTATCACCGGTGGAACATTGTGTGTGCCCTGAATAGGAAGCCTGTCGCTTTCTTTTAAATTTGTTGAGAAGCAGAGCTGATAATGCATCCCATTCGTTTCGAGGCATATGCATATTAGCTTAACCGCTCCTGCATATATTTGTCTCCTGTCATACTTCTGCCATCTTGTACAAGCTCAATACAATGTATCAAACTGAGCATCACATAAGTCTTGTTGCATTCAGAAATAATATTTTGAAAAAAAAACCTTTCCCCTTACAGTCTCTCTCTCTCTCTCTCTCTCTCTCTCTCTCTCTCTCTCTCTCTCTCTCTCTCTCTCTCTCTCTCGCTCTCTGTGTGAAGGTAGAAGAAGAAGCAGTTTTACACATTAGCATCAAAACACAGTATTTCAACCATCTTCTTTTGTCATTGGGCTAAATCTACCAACAATGAGATAATTATAGTTGCCTGTCTGTTTTACTCCAACCAAAGATTTAGAATATTTTTGAAACAGAAGTTTGTTTTAACCTATTCTTGTAGCAGTTTTACATTTTTTCCCCAAGTAAAACGTCTGCAAAAAATGCAATTTGCATTTCATTTTGTGTTTCTGTTAATATACATATTTGTAAGTGTTTTCTGAGATATATGCATTCTATACACACTATTGATCAGAACCCTGTATTGATTAATATAGTGTAGTGAATGTTAATTATACAGAGTAGTTCCAAAAGTGTGAAATAAGTAATCTTTTATCAACATAAAAATCAATATATTTTCCCACAATTCCTACAAAATTAGCTTCGCTGATTTCAGTGGAACTAAAACATGGTGTACTAGCAGTGGAATTTAGCCCTTCAGTTGGCTTTATGTTCTGGATCATTTATTCTGCTTTATAATATTTATTGTGAAATAGTTTTTCCCCCAAACCCAGTCTTGAAGAATTGCAATTATATACAAGATGAGATAAGACACAAAGAAAACTGAGTAGGAGAAAAAGTTGAGACTGACCATTGCAATTGTCTGACATGGGGCATGGTGCTGATAGAGAAAGCTTTTGATACAGGTTGTGTATGTGTGTGTGAGTGTGTGAGGAGTGACTTGAGAAACTGCAAGTTGCTTCTGGTGTGAGAGAATTGGCTGTATGCAAGGACGTTGGCCAGGGGATACCAAGATGTTTTGATGTTTTATCATCCTTGTGGGAGGCTTCTCTCATGTCCCTACATGCAGAGCTGGAACTGACAGAGGGAACTCATCCATGCTCTCCCTAGATTCGAACCTCTGAACTGTCAGTCTTCAGTCCTACCGTCACAAAGGTTTAACCCACTGTACCACTGGGGGCTCTTTTGATACTGGTGGGAAAAAAAGCATATCAAAAGAAAAAAAACCCCAGAAACTACCCAAACCTGGGATATAGCCATACACACTTTGGGGTGCATCTACATGCATCCATCTGGATGGATTTTTAGATTGATAACTTTCCCATCAGGAAAAGAGAGCAATATAGTCGGCTGTCGATGTTAGAGACACAGTCACTGAGCCTGGATTTTATGCTCAGTCCTGCTTAACCACTGTTCCCTTGGCCCATGTCCCTCTCAGTCACAGAATCTCTTCAAAACACATTTTTATTTTCAGCAAGGAGGAAACAGCTGTCTCACAGGTATTGAATTTTCCCAGAACAATGTCACTTTTCACTTAGCCACTGTTCTCTTAGCTTCAGTCAACAGTTTCTTATCCTGAGGTGGGCATAAAAAGCTTTAGAGTTATTTTCTCTGAGTTGTCCAGCTGGAATACCTTCTGGGTAAACCTTAAAGAGCAGCCTGAAAATTCTGGATGTCTTTTCAAGAATGCCTGTTAGCTTCCATTCTAAAGTGCTCTGACCTATTTTCTGTCTTTTTTTCTCCTTTGAAAAAAACAAACAAAACAAAATCTTCCTCCTTTTTCTGCTCATACTATTCATGCAAATATTATGCTCTTGCTACATTGTTGGCAAAGGTAAGTTGAAATGTTGTGCAAGCCCAGACTGTTGTGTTTGCTCTCTGCTGTATATATTAGTTTGAATGTGCTAAAAAGGGTCCTGTTTCATACTACCAAGGGGTATCTCTTCATTATTCTATCCAAAGCCAACAGGATCGTGGTGAGGGAGAATGGAATGTCTCATCCAGGGATAGTGGCTCATCATGTGATTTATGGCAAAGAGAAAAATGTGAGTGGACAAACAACGGCAGCCCCAGAGAATGGACGGGTGTTTACATGACCCAGGATGAGACGGTGTGGATGAATGGGCAAACAGAAATTATATCATATACAGGCAGTCTCTAGCTGAATTTGCATGCAAATTGGAACATGTACATTTTTAAGTGTGTGTGTGTGTGTGTGCGCGTGTGTGTGTATGTGTGTGTGTGTGTGTGTGTGTGTGTATATATATATATATATATATATAGACAAAGGTTTAAGTCTTGTTGTCTCCATTCTAAGCTGAAGAGCCAGCGTTGTCCGTAGACACCTCCAAGGTCATGTGACCAGCATGACTGCATGGAGCCCCATATATAGAGAGATGGGGGGGGGGAGCTTTGAATAACACAGGAAAGGGTTAACAACCCTGTGGTGTTTGTTTTGCTGTCTGTGTTGCTGTTCAGAAGATTTCACCTCACTTTCTATTCTTGTGGGTATTGGATTTTGAACAATTTGGCTTGTTGTGGTAACAAGGACTGGTGATAAAGCTTCAAGTGGGGGTATCTTTCCCCCCATGATAACTCTTTCAGGAGTGAATATCTATTCTGATGGATAGATTTCTCTCACTTTCTGTTGTCTCACCTCTGTTCTTATCTATGAGTGATTTATAAGCCAGATGTTTGTAACTTGAGGACTGCTTGTATAGGATTTAAATTCCTACAGGATCTAACTACCAGAGAGTTCAGCATTCATAGATGGCTATGTCCAGCAGACTGCATATCAAATTACAGAAAAATTATAATCGTCTACCAATCAGGGAGAAAAGCCATAGTCCACTCCAGAGCAATCATTTTATAACTCAAAATACCAGCAGCCTAATGAAATCAGTTACATCAAAATGTACAGTATATTTCCCTTCTTGCAGGAGGAAGAGAAGATTTAATTTATGATTACACTTCATCATGTCTGTTTTAGATCAGCACCTTTATCATTAAATCCATGAGTGTAACTCTAGTCAGCAGACCATAGATATATTTGTCAGATGCATGGAAATGAAAACTTAGATACTACGGCTTCATCAGATGCACAAAACTGTCTATCCTATGACACTTCAACTTCACTTGAAGTACAAAGATCACTAGGTCCCATCACATGTCATCCATCTACTCCGGCAGGGCTCCATGCCTGAAATGAACTCAAAGTGTCACAGGAGGCAGCTGTTGGAAATGACAACCTTCATCAGGGCTGTAGCCAGAAGGGGGGTGGGGTTAAAAGTTCAGCCCTGCCCTGAAATGTGTCAGGTTAAAAAATAAACCTGGTTTACTTATAAATTGGTTAACCAATTAAAATTCATGAGTAAACCAGGTTTCAGGGGGTGGGTTAGAACCCTTTTGGAGATGGAATTAGAACCCTTAATGCCCCCCCCCCAGCTATGGCTCTGACCTTCACAAAGCCTTCTCTAGCAATATGTTTGGCTAAGATCTTATTGCTTACTGTTTCCTGTATGTATGTTCTGGCATGCAGCTTCCTTTACTCTATGGTTTCTGAGAAGATATAAAAGGGGCTGCAGACCACATGCTCTAGTCCTTTGAAATCCTAGATTGAAGAAATACTTCATATCATGCCTCCTGTCTGTGCCATTGCCTATTACTGGCTGCTCATCACTCTCTTTTTCTCTCTCCACACTCACACATGTATACACACATTTACATACATATGCATACTGTATTGGTAAGGCCCTAGATCTGGACATTTAATTGCATTATTTGGCTTACAGCAGCCACCAAGACTGAAGACAAGACATTTCCAGGGCTGCTTACTGCTGGAGATGAAACATGTTTCCTCTATGACACTCACCCTTCAGTGGCTTGATCAGCCATCCCTTCCAAGGCTGCTTCCTCACCCAGGTGTGTGATAGAAAATTAATAATGAAGTATGAACTGAAATAAAGTGCTTTGCACTAAATGATCAGTCACCCCTCATCATTTATTTCCTTTCAAGTCACCACAAAAGGTCCACTTGGGATCTGCATCAATGATAAAGTAATCCTTCAATGCTACTTGCTGTTTGAGAGTTCAAGCCTGTTCATTTGTTGGACTCCAGCCTGGGATGCTGAGCTCCTTCACACTTTTTGAACCTGTCAAATTGTTCAAGGAAAGGCTATGGAAGAGAAAAGGATGAGGCTCTGAGTATGCAGTGTCTGTGGAAGAAATGTAAAAGGTCTTGTCTGTGACTGTATCTAAAGAAACCTGATTTATGCCAACCAGATACCATTTTACAGATTAAGAACAGATTCTGTGCAGGAATGAAAAGCCTTTTAGCAGCTTTGCTAAGTACAGGGTCAAACCTTGGCCCAGAGCTGCATGGAAGAAGTGGCAAAAAGCTAGGATTGTGAGGTCAAGAGAAACCAAGACAGTGAGATTTAAGGTCCAAACTAAAAATCAAGAGACACCTCTTTGTAAAGTTATAGAAGGTGGATCCTACTGATGTTATAAAGATGATGTTACATGGTATAGTCCCAGGTAATCTCATTAAGCCTGATAAATTGAGCATCAAGCACAATCACACAGAGTGTGATATTCAAATAAACTCTAAGCTAAGTAAATGAAAACACTAAGGTTGCCATGGTACAGTTTTATAAATTTGGGCAACAAATTTGCTCATAATTCGCATGTCATTTTCCAAATTAGGCCCTTAATGGTTGCATTTTTTTTCTTCTACCATGTTTCAATCTTCTGTTTTTTACAATTACAACTGATCTGAGGGAACTAAAATAGATTGTTTAATTGTAGACTTAACTGTGTGACTGTTCTCCATAATTATCTCTCAGCAAAACTACCTTTAGGATTGTTGTGGAGATGTAATAGGGAGAGGGAAACAATTTAAAACGGATACATTTATTACTAACATAGAACTAATAAGTGATCAACAACCGTAACATCATAATATAACACATAGCTGAAATTCAGTTTCCCAATCACACAAATACTGTATTTACTCAAATGTAGTGCACATCTTTTTTGACTTAATTGCATAGCCAAACATGAGCTGCGCATTACATTCAATGGTGCATTACATTTGATGGCCTCCTGAGGGTAAGGCTTCGGATGCCTCCCAAATGAGGCCAATTGGTGAAGAGGCTTGTTTTCCCTTTTATCTTGGCCTTTTCCCCTGCTTGCCTCAGTCTGGCAGGCAGGGGAAGGACCAAGCATGAAGGAAAGAGAATCCCCTTTGCTAGTATTGTGCTCTCCCAAGTGATGGGAAGACAGAGGCTGGGAAGCAGCTTCAGTCCGCTGTTCCACTGCCTGCCTCAGTCAGGCAGGGTGTGAAAGGACTGAAGGGAAAACCAAGCCCCTTAAGAAGCTGTTATGAATCAGAATAGTTTTGTTATCTCTTAGGAATTGGTTTATCCTTGTGGTTTTATTGCTGTTGTAAATTTGTTGTTTTATTGTGGTGCTTGATGTAAGCTGCCCCGAGCCGGCTGGGAGTGGCGGCTAATAAATCTAACAAATAAATAAATAAAAATAAATAAGAGGCTGGTTTTTCCTTGTCAGTAAGTTCTTCCACTCCATGACTGACAGGCAGGCAGTGGTACAGCTGACTGAAACCCCTTCCCAGTCTCACCTCTGTCTTAACACTTGGGAATGGCTGTGGAAGAGGTAAAGGGACATGCCTTCCCCTTGTCAGTCAGCCCTTTGAGAAACTGCAAGTCACTTCTGATGTGAGAGAATTGGCAGTCTGCAAGGACGTTGCCTAGGGGACACCCGGATACTTTACCATTCTGTGGGAGGCTTATCTCATGTCCCTGCATGGGGAGCTGGTGCTGACAGAAGGAGCTCAACCTGCTCTCCCCATATTTGAATCACTGACCTGTTGGTCAGCAGTCCTGCTGGCACAAGGGGGCTTCTAGACCTATCCCTTTGGTAGCCCAATGGATTAAACTATTGTGCTGGCAGGACTACTGACCAAAAGGTCCATTGTTTGAATTTTGGGAGCGGGGTGAGCTCCCATCTGTCTCCAGTTTCCCATGTGGGGACATGAGAGAAGCTTTGTTATAAAATTATAATCAATAAATGGCAATTATACCCATCAACTGTTATCAGGCAGAAACCCCTATTATAAAGAGGTAAGGCAAGTATGCAGAGTCTTCAATTTAGACAACAAACATATATATAATGCATGAATATGCAATTCCAATACTTGCAATTGATGTCCAAAGTAATATAGAGTTAACCAGGGTCCCAAATCCCTAATTCAAAAAGTTCCATTTGGCATGTGAATAATCAAAATAAACAGTTGGATCGCTTGTGTACGTAGGTGAGCTTTAATGGATGGTAGCCCCTAGGCATGAGAAAAATGAAACGGAAATTAAAAGGATTCGTTAGTGATTTGTATGTAATGGGACTTTTGAGCTTTTACGGATCGCTGTCGCGAACCTGGAAGTAGACTTTCTTTTACGACACTTTGCGGCGCCATTTTTGTATCTGGGTCGTAAAGCATTCGTATGGTTTCTTTGCCCTTAGTAAGCGTGTTTTGTCATTGGCTGATGGATACCAGGTGGTACCATCACCCCACCATCACTCCACCTTTCCTTTAGCCAATCAGAGGCAAAGAAACATGGATGGGGTGAACGAGGGCCTCCTCCTCCTCTCTCGCCAATGGCAGGGCGGCGAGAGAGGAGGAGAAAGGCCCCCCGCGCCCCTCTCTGCCTCTCTCTAGCCCCGATCCATGCATCCATGGATCGGGGCTAGAGAGAGGCGAGGGGGGTGAGCGAGGGCCTCCTCCTCCTCTCTCGCCAATGGCAGGGCGGCGAGAGAGGAGGAGAAAGGCCCACCGCGCCCCTCTCTGCCTCTCTCTAGCCCCGATCCATGGATCGGGGCTAGAGAGAGGCGAGGGGGGTGAGCGAGGGCCTCCTCCTCCTCTCTCGCCAATGGCAGGGCGGCGAGAGAGGAGGAGAAAGGCCCCCCGCGCCTCTCTCTGCCTCTCTCTAGTCCCGATCCATGCATCCATGGAGCGGGGCTCGAGAGAGGTGAGGGGGGTGAGCGAGGGCCTCCTCCTCCTCTCTCGCCAATGGCAGGGCGGCGAGAGAGGAGGAGAAAGGCTCCCCGCGCCCCTCTGCCTCTCTCTAGCCCCGATCCATGCATCCATGGATCGGGGCTAGAGAGAGGCGAGGGGGGGTGAGCGAGGGGTCCTTCTCCTCTCTCGCCAATGGCAGGGCGGCGAGAGAGGAGGAGAAAGGCCCCCCGCTCTCTCTGCCTCTCTCTAGCCCCGATCCATGCATCCATGGATCGGGGCTAGAGATAGGCGAGGGGTGAGGGTGAGCGCGCGCCGGCGAGCACGGGGGAAGAGGGGGTGAAGGAGGAGGCAATCAGCTGATTGCCTCCTCCTTCGCCCCTCCTTCCCCCCCGCCCTCGCCCGGATCCCAGTTTGGCCCAATTTTGTCATTGGTGGAGTTCAGAATGCTCTTTGATTGAAGGTGAACTATAAATCCCAGCAACTACAACTCCCAAATGTCAAGGTCTATTTTCCCCAAACTCCATCTGCGTTCACATTTGGGCATATTGAGTATTCATGCCAAGTTTGGTCCTGATCCAGGATTGTTTGGGTTCAGAGTTATCTCCCTAAATCACTGTTAATTCTTCCCAAACCCCTCCAGTATTTTCTGTGGGTCATGGGGGTTCTGTGTGCCAAGTTTGGTCCAGGTCTGTCATTCATGGGGTCTCAGCTGTGGAAGTCAGAGCTGAATTGGTCGAAGGTACTGCAAATCCCATCATCCGTTGTCCATCCTCCTCCAAACATATTGTTTTTGTGATGAATCCCTATGCTTTAACTTTGGTCAATTTGTAACAATGAAAATACATCCTGCATATTAGATATTTGCATTAGAATTCATAAGAGTAACAAAATTATGAAGTAGCAACGAAAATATGGATGGGGGTCACCACAACATGAGGAACCACTGCATTAATACATATCTCTCCATCGGCATTACTTCACGAACGAAGATTCAGGAAGGACTCATCCCACGCTTTTACAAGCGCTGATGACTAAAGAGGCCAATCTGAGATAGGCAAGTTCGGTTGCAGAAAGCACAGCAGAAAGTCTATATATTATACATATATCTTTCTGTTTAATTGCTATTAGGGAAATAAAACGTGAACAAAGGAAGGAAGGAGACAAAGGAAGAAGTAGAGAAGGGGGGAGGGAAGGAAGGAAAGAGAAAAGAAGGGATGGGGAACCAAAGAGCAAAGGAAGGAATGAAAGAAGAGGGTAGAGAAGGAAGAAAGGAGGGGAAGGGGAAATAATAAAGGGGGGGGGGAGAATCGTACTTCACTTTCACAATTGTCCTGAGAGCAAGTAGCTACTACCTCTTATATTTATGTTATACATGTACAGTTCCACTTAATTGCACTGCAGAGGTGAAGGGAATGTTCCCCCTTGATTTTTAACTGTTTCCCTGCTTTTCAGACTTTAGAACCAATTTAGAATTTCGTTAATACTTACGTTACATTTTAGAACTTTTTGGAATTTTTTTCGTAAGTCTTTCTTTTAGTAATCAAAAAAATCCCCCCCCCCCCACATTTGATTTTAGAATCGCGATTTTTTGGGTTCTAAAACATGCCTAGTAGCCTCCATGTAGTCAGTTTATTTCCAAATCCGGAGTTGAGATAAATCTATTGTAGTACTGCGTATAATCCGACTTGACTCAACAGTGGTGAGATTTTGATTATTCACACGCCAACTGGAACTTTTTGAATTAGGGATTTGGGACCCTGGTTAACTCTATATTACTTTGGACATCAATTGCAAGTATTGGAATTGCATATTCATGCATTATATATATGTTTGTTGTCTGAATTGAAGACTCTGCATACTTGCCTTACCTCTTTATAATAGGGGTTTCTGCCTGGTAACAGTTGATGGGTATAATTGCCATTTATTGATTATAATTTTATAACAAAGTTCATTGTGACTAGTGTTCTTTATTCTTTTGTGTGGTTAGCAGCAACTAGCCCTGTTTTTGTTACTAGACATGAGAGAAGCCTCCCACAGGATAGTAAAATATCTGGGTGTCCCCTGGGCAACATCCTTTCAGACAGCCAATTCTCTCATATCAGAAGTAACTTGTAGCTTCTCAAGTCGCTCCTAACATTTTTTTTTTAAAAAACCCTTTCCCTGCCTGTCTCAGGCAGACAATGAAATGACAATGCAGGAAAGCCAAGTCTCTTAACATGCTCCATGCCATTCCCAACACTTGGGAAGGACACAAGGCTGGCAAAGGGGCTTGTCTTTCCCTCATGTTTGGTCCGTTGTCATCCCCACCCGCCTGCCAGACAGAGACCGACAGCAAAAATGCAGAGAGAAAGGGAACAACAAACCCCTCAGCCTGCTTCATACTGGCGCAAGGCTGAGGAAGGGATGAGGGGCCTGGCTTCTCTTACCTGCTTGTCCTTCGATTGCTTGCTTCTGTTAGGCAGCAAGGGAAAGCGCCGGCAAGTGAGGGGAAGCCAAATCCCTTCGCTGGAAAAAATGTTGTAGTGCACACCTCAAAAGTGAAGTGCACCTTACAAATCATGGCGCGCTACATTTTAGTAAATATGGCATCTGGGCAGCAGACCTACAAGGTGAAAAAAGCCTAGTTTGTGTCAGTTACTTTCATTTTTAAAGAGAACGTTTTTGGATATAGTTGCCTCCTGCTGAGCTGTGAAATGTAAAGAATTGAGAGTTAATGCCAAGAGAGCAATAAGAGGAGTAGAGAGGTCTGCTGGGAGATATTGCAGAGTTTCCTAATGAACCCACTGTTGCTTACTGTGAGAGTGCTGAAATAGAATAGGCAAGTAAAAGTAAAAAGTTCCTTAAAGTGTAATTAACAAAAAGGTATTTTCCCTTGGACAATTTAGGATACAAAGCAAATAAATCTATTGCATGGTACCTTGTACATCCTGCTGCTGGTCTGCCTGTTCCCCAAATCTAACCCATCCTTCCCTATTTATGAGCAAAACTCATCAATATTTCACAGTTCTGCAATATTCTCATCACTTAAGTTTGTGATGTGTCCCTTCTGTTTCTGTGTCAACAATAAAGTAACTTCCATGGGTGGGGTTCTCTTCCTCTCTCACTCTTCCCCATCCCCTCTTTATTCTTGAGCTGTCGTTCCATTTATTTAATATTTTCCAGTTATATTTGACTTTTTCTTTATTAATTACTAGCCGTCCCCTTCCACACGTTGCTGTGACTGTCTGTGTATATGTGTTTGTGTGTGTATATATATGCATATATGTGTCTATATTTGTGCATATGTGTATATTTGTGTGTTTGTGTATATGCCGTTTTGTGCATGCGTTGTAATGTATTTTTTTGTTTTTGGCTTTTAAAGTCTCTTCCGCTGTGTTTTCCAGTGTTTTTATGAGTGACGGTCACTCGTTAGGCCTGATAGGTGTATGTGTCCAAATTTGGTGCCAATTCGCCCAGTGGTTTATGAGTTATGTTAATCCCACAAATGAACATTACCTTTTTATTTATATAGATTGTCCAAACTGCAAAACTGCACTTAAAATTAAGTAGTAAAAGTGTGGAAAGGTGAAGTTAGGAGCCATAGAGTAGTATAGAACCATAGAGTTAGAAGAGACATTTGTGGACCATCCAGTCCAATCCCCTGCCAAGAAGCAGGAAAATTACATTCAAAGCACCACCAACAGATGGTCATCCAGCCTCTGCTTAAAAGCCTCCAAAGAAGGAGCCTCCACCACACTCTGGGGCAGAGAGTTCCACTGCTGAACAGCTCTCACAGTTAGCAAGTTCTTCCTAATGTTCAGGTGGATTCTCCTTTCCTGCAATTTGAAGCCATTGTTCCACATCCTAGTCTCCAGGGCAAGGGCAGCAGAAAACAAGCTTACTTCTTCCTCACTATGATTTCCCCTCACCCATTTATACATGGCCATCATGTCTCCTCTCAGCCTTCTCTTCTGCAGCTAAAAATGCCCAGCTCTTCATGCCACTCCTCATGGGGCTTGTTCTCCAGACCCTTGATCATTTTAGTCACCCTCCTCTGGACATTCCAGCTTGTCAACATCTCCCTTAAATTGTGATGCCCAGAACTGGACACAGTATTCCAGGTGGCATTCCATGGGTCTATTTAATTCAACATAATTGCATGAATGAAGTGAGATGCTCATCCTAGTATATACCTGATATATATCATGCAACTGCCATTGAATAGAGATTCTGTGTGAAAATGTCCTTACATGAATCTTCAAAGATTAGAATAAAACTGAAGGATGGTATGGAAGAAACTAAAGTATAGGTACGTAACCCTCCGTAGATTTATAGACGTTGCACCGACCAATTCAACCATCCAAGACATGAAAAGAATTTTTTTTAATTCCATAAACTTTGATTTTTCCATGTTATATAAGTGGTACCATTTTACTACAGGACTTGAGCATTAACAAATTTTTGTATCCACAGAGTATTCTAGAATGAAACCTCAGCAGATAACAAGAGCCCACTAAAAAGACATTCCTCACTGTTCCCTGAGCATGGAATCGTCTTCTCTTTTTTTTGAGGGGGGGAGAAGGGAAAGTAAGCCTGATTCCTTTAGGGCAGCAATATATAATTATATGGATATTTAACTGCACCATATTGCTGTGCTATAATTAAGCTTTAAATACCTTGCAATTATTTTTCCAACTGGGCTAACAGAGTTGCAATCAGGCAAACCCAGGGTGTGTGTGTGTGTGTGTGTGCATACATATACCTATCTATTTTTAAGGCATTTGATTTAAAAAATGGTAAAGGAGATTAGCATTGCATGTTCCTAACGAAAGACAGAAGCCTAAGTGTTGGCTTACCTACATTCCCAGTAATTGTAATTGCCTTTCTCTCTCTATTCATTGTCTGTATGATACAGAAACATCAACTAAAATAAATCATGAGCCTCAATGTATGCGTCTGAATGAGCTTTTGGATGTGCCCTGAAACTGGAGGCCTTTTCTAGTGGAAGCAGATACAAATGATATCTTTAAAGCCAGTTGTATTTTAAACTGTGTGAGAATGAAAAAGGGGGATCATTTCAAAAATGTTTCTACAGAAAACAAATAAAACAGGGGTCTGTGGTATAATGGTGAACTAAAAAAACATACCACTGACTAGGATCATAGTTCAACGGTGGACTATAGGGTAGGATAGGTTTGCTTGGATGTAGCATAATTTGTAAAAAAAAAGAGAGAGTTGTTTTTGCTGTCTGAAGGGACTTACACCACATTTCTGTGAGGCTGTAGTCCCCCTATAGCTTTGACTCGCCTTGCGCGATTGATTTCAGGGATGCGAAAGTGAGTCGGAACTATGATGAACCATTTTTAATGCAACTAAGCCTTCTGCGAGGTGAAGCCTAAGAGCTTGCCTCCTAGCCAATCAGGGGTTACGTTTTGGGAAGGGGAGGGGTTTGCAGCATCCGGCAGCCATTGCAGTATATAAACCCAAGCACACTGCAGCCAGCGAAGGGAAAGGGGAGGTTGAACCATTGTTGCTGCTGCTGCTTGTTGCTGTTGGGTGTGGGGTAGAAGAAAGGGTTTGGAGCCTGAGAAAATAAGTTTTGGAAAATGGAGGAAGGCAAGGGAGAAGGGAAGATTTTGAGAAAGGAAGGTTTTGGAGCCAGAGAAGAGAAAGAAAGAAGGAAAAGTTTGTTGGGGAGGCAGGGAGAGGGTGAAATTAATAAAGTCATTTCTGGAAACTTCCTTTTTGCTCACCACTAAAGCTTTGCTATTTTTTATTGGGGTCTCTCCATTTTGGGGGACTTGACGCTACATTTCCCAACCTTGCTGGGCCTCAGCTGCACAAACGGTGACTTCCAACAAAAGAGGTTTGATATAATTCATTTAAAATGGTGTGTGTCATTTTCTTTAAAAAGTAAACAAATGCTGAGATTGAGACAAACAGCCAAATCCATTAAATTGTTCTCCTATCCCAGCCAGCAGTTTCATGCTATCTATGTAATCCTCACAGATGTCTGATGCCTCCATAAATATTAGCACTAATGGCTAAATGAGAATTATATAAATTAATAACACATTAAAACCAGAACTCCTGACAATGATGTCCTATTAGTGGGTGAAATTGTTCATCTATAGACCTGCTTCTTTATTGCAAGTAGTATGCAGCTGCTTATTGTCATTTTCTGTTATACCCCTGTGGTTACTGTCAAGATTTCCTGTGGCGCTTGGTCAATTAGAAATGTTTCCTTAGAATTAATCGGCAATGAGTGAGTGTGTCTGTGACAGTGTAACTGCCAACACTGTTGTGTTTGCAAAGACCCCTTCTGAGCTGCTTCCTGACTTCAGTGGTGGTCCAAGATGTTCTTCTGCATGGGGCAGGAGGAGCAAAGTGCTCTCTCCTAATTGTTCTTTGACCTGCACTCAAACCTGACAAGCATACTTTCTACAGAGCTGTAGCAGCCACAAAAAGGTTGTTGGTCTGGCTCTCTAAGGCAGTGGCTCCCAACCTCTTTTTAATTTTTTTTTTTACCAGGGACCACTTTGAACAGGGACCACTCTCCAACATTAGTGCCAAAAGGGTTACAAATCAGTTTTTGGTCAACTTTAGATTTTGTGTGTTTTTTGGGGTGCTGATTCAGGAAATTGCATTGGATAAACCACATTAGCTCTAGTTTCTGGTACAAAACAAATGTCATCCAGTAGTTGCCATCTGCTCGCCCATATTTAAAGACCATATTTAATAAGCCTCGGCACTATAAGAGGGTTTTGTGAGACCAGTCACTCTCATTACAACAGTGCACTGACTATATTTTAGTTCATGTGGACCACTGGTGGTCTACAGACCACAGGTTGTGAACAGGTCTGCTCTAAGGGTTGCTAAGGACCAAGTGCTTCATTCTGAAAGATCCTTCTTCAAACTGAGGTAAGACAGAAAAGATGACTACAGGGTCTTCTTATACATGGTATCATTGTTCAATTACTCTGTTCACCACATTTCCTATTCTGCACTAGATTACTGAGAATAAGAGATGGGGTGGGCAACATCTTTGACCCTTGTCCTTTGATCCTCTCTTTGCTGCTGCATTTTCTGAACTAGGACAGGATAGTTGGTAGGTCTTTATGGAGGACATGATCATCTTGTTGAGGCAGCAACAATGATAGCACAATTCACCCATCGTACTCCAACCTTTTTCATGAAGGCACCATCCCTGTTATTTTTCCCCAGCATAAATATGAATGTAAGTATAGTAAAAGCACTGTATGGGAGTTGCTTACAAATCAGTTCTATTGCAATTTGAAGGAACTCTAGACTCTGCCAGAAGACAAGACTCAGACCATTTTTTGAAAGATGGGCAGTTCTATACCCTGCAAAATTTCATAGGTTAAAAACTTATTGCCAAGCAGCACCACAAAGGGCCAAGATAGCAAAATATTAATGAAGAAGAACATACAAGCTTGGAAAGGCTGCAACTGTTTGCTTTTTCCAGACACTCTTTGGGAAAGCTAAGGTTCTGTCAACTGCTCTACTCTCTCTCCTATATTGAGTTCAAATGAAATATGCAGATGACAAAGCTAGAAAGTCAGAGGAAGAGATGGAAATTAGCACTTTTTAAATGCAGTTCAACAGTTGGGATAGCAGGGGATTAATAGAGACTAACCCTGCCAAAATGGGACAGCTGGCATGTAACACTAAATATCTGTATGCATATATGCATTTCTTCTTTTTCATGTGCACACAGTATTTTGTATTCTCTTCCAATGATGTAATCAAGAATCCTATTTAAGCAGAACTTGAGAAAGTCTCAAAAATTTCCCCACATAGTAATGGAGTCTCCTTCTCTGGAGGTTTTAAAACAGAAGTTAGATGGCTATCTATCAGAGGTGCTTTTATTTTGTGTTCTTGCATGGTAGGAGGTTGGACTGGGTACCCTTTGTAGTCTCTATAATTCTATAAAATATTGCTCTTTATTATGCATGATTATGCATGAGATGAGGTTTTGACTTGAATATTCAAAAATTATGGTGCATAACATCTTCCTTGACAGAGATATTCATAATTCGTGTTAAAAAGAATGCATATCTGAGGAAGCCTTTCATAATAGTTGTTTCTCCTGTTTCACCGCTTGCTAACCTTGCTTTGAAACTGTTCCAAACAGGCCCCAAGGGAAGAGCTATTTTTGTATGTAAATAAATTCATCGTGTGACAGTACTTGGCATGAGGAGAGGTGGTGCCTGAGTGACTGCCATCCGTCTGCCTGATGGATTGACTCATATCACTTTAGAGCCAGAAGTCATTGATTTCTCCAGCTCTTCCTTGGTGTAATGACCTTCAGACAAGAGAGGTTATGTTCTGTGTCTTTGTTTCCACCATCCTTCTCTACTTTTTTTTTGTTTATTCACTTGTTTTCCATTGTCATTTTTCGACAGCTCACCTTAATCTCACCTAATTAGAGATTGCAGATAAATGAGCTGATGCCTTCAGCAGAAGATCAAAGCTCAGAAGACAAGATGTTTGTAGGACAGTTAATCCAATTTCTCCTGTCAGCAAAAGCACACTGGAAAAGAAGTGGAAGAATGGGGCCACCAAGTATTGTGTTAGGTTTTTTTAATGCCTAGCACGAAACTTTTAGAAATATATGGATATGAAATAATGGTGCTTCATGCAATCATCCTGGCCACATGACCTTGGAGGTGTCGACAGACAACACTGGTTCTTTGGCTTAGAAATTGAGATCAGCACCACCCCCCAGAGTCAGACACAAGTAGACAATATCAAGGTGAAACTTTCCCCTTTTAATGAATTAATCCGATGGATAGTAATAGCTGAATGTTCTTGTTATAAATACAGATACAAACTAGAGAGGTTTGTAACTTTTTTAAAAACCTGACATAATTCACAGTTCCTGGGCTTTCCTGGGGCTCAGCATGCAGTCGTATGTCACACTGCACACTGCCCAAAATTCTAATGCTTTATTTTACAAAATTGAATGCTTTATTGAAAAATGCATACAAAACACACATTTCAGAGGAAAATGTTCACAAAAATGTGTACAGAGAGTAATGTACACTATTTTAATGCACCTTTATGTATATTAAAAAAGAAAAAAGGATCAAACAATGTCTATAACTAAACATGTAAAATAAACAGAAAATCTTAGTGATCTATCAATCTCTAGTTAGTATATCCAATATCCCTGAGTAAGCTTCTTCTTTTTTTGCATGAATTGATCCAAAATGTATTGTCTGTGAATAATTCTAGAGTTTCCAAATGCCTCCTTCTCATTGTGGGATCAAAACCATTAAACTCTGAGGCCCATGATCAGTGTAGAGGAAAGAATTTTTTTATTTTGGCCTACATTTTTGTTCCAGTAGGTAAACCTGCTCTATCCCTTATCTACATCAAAGAAAAAAGAACTGCCCATGTAATTTTTGAATATCAGAAATGGTGCGCTAACAGGGGCAGCATGAAGGTAGCAGGAGTAATAAAGCCACTAGATGAAGATGAAATTTTTAGTAAGAGCTACACAAATCTGTGTTTATTCACACAAAAAACCATAACCTGACATTTAAAATGTATGGGAGCATTTTTGTGGGAGTGTGAGGGGTGTAGTGATGGGCATCTGGCTTGGTTTATTTATATCTGCTGTTATTTATTTTTCCCTATTAGCTATCTTATGTTTAAAGCTCTCTGGCTTAGAAACCCTAAGGGCACCAGTTCCAGTATGATTTTGGAAGCTCAGCAAGGTCAGATCTGGTTTTTACTTGGAAAAGACACTACCAATGAATAGTATTTGGTGTTTATTTCAGAGCAATGAACTGGTATAACCACCTCTGAGTATACCTTTTCTAAGAAAACTCTTAAGAAATTGATGGGGTCACCATAACTTGACAGGCAACTTAAAGGCACTACTGAGAGACAAGGTAAAAGGTTTAACAAGGAAACAAACAGTAGTTCTAAGAGAAAGTAAAGGGCACAGCTAGGACAAGGAATCACACAGAATACACTTTAGATTATCAGAACTCTAGGGTCATCTGAAATGTTACATGGATGTGTATAATAAGATTTGTATATAAAAGGAAAGCAACAGCAAGACACTGCCAATTTCATCCCCTTAAACCTTCCCCCTTCTTCCCATTTTCAGTTCAAATTCCCACTATCCCCACAATGTGTGTTATTCTTAATTTTTGCCCATTAGGTGAGCAAAGAAATAGCTTTTGGAAGAAAATGCTAAGCAATGCATTATCACATTCCATTGTCAAGGGCAGCCTTCCGTCCTTACTTTTCACTGAGACTACAATTTTATACCCAGCTAGTTCATTTAATTTTCTTCAGTGTCAAGTTTATCATACATAAGATTGCATTATAACCAAGATGGAATTCATTTAGCTGCCCAGATGTTGTAGGATTACAGATCCCAGCAATTATAGCCAATGACTTGCCATTTATTCACATCCGGCTGGCTGCAGTATTGACTCCCATGCATTATATCTTGGTTTCAGGTCAGTGTTACATGTGTCTGTCTTGCAATGTCTAATAATTTAATCTGAATGCTACCATTCAATACTTAGAATGATAGCCATAGTCAGAATTCCTTACCAATTATAAAGCAGCTGTGAGGCTTGTGAACACAATTTGAAAACATATTCAATCCCATAATGCCCTGGATATGGACAAACTCTATATTGGAGACAGGTGTAACTATAAGTTGTGAGTGGTGTGTGTGTGTTGCCCCCAAAATATGAATTTTGTCATTCCAATGAATTATACCATTAGGCCCAAAATCATTAGTATTGCAGTACTTTTTAGAACAACTGAACATTTGAAATAGAGTTCAAACATCCAAATAAAAGCGATAAAGTTGCCAAGGAAAGGCAAATATGAATTATAGGTATGAACAATTTTCAGTGTCTCATTCTGTGCAATGCTAGAAATTTGGGGACCACCACAATATGTCTAAATGTAATTTAAATTGAATAAAATCTCTAAATTTGCCAGGGAATAAAGCTGGATGTTTTTGAATAGAAGAAACATTGGGAAAACACATTTGTTACTACAGTGATCCTTGACCCCAGAGAGATTCTTTGTACTTTCAAAAACACATGAAACAGGAGAAAGCCCAATTGCTGCAGTCCTGTCCCCCCAGTTCATGAACTGATAAGGCACTTCCAAAGCCAGGAAGGCTTTTTCAGATGTGATCTGAGCTTAAAAGCAAAGCATCATAATTCTATTTGTCTTGAGTACACAGCTCAGCTAAGAGTAACTGGCCAAAGAAGTTATAACACAGCATGAGAAGATGACTGCATAGTATTTGCTGAATTTCCCAAAGAACTGGAGTAGAAAAAGCTGAAGCTATTTGGGAAGTGACCTGGAAATACATTAAATCCAGTAGGCGGAGATGAGGGAGAGAGAAAGTGAGAGAGAAACCTAATACGACACCAGGGAAAAAGCATTCTAATTACCCAAGCTGTGTCTGTGGAAAGTTTATTCCTAAAGGAAATTGAGGGCCAAGGGTTCAAAAACTGTGTACCTGACATTGCATACCAACTTGTCACAAAAATTATTTCCACGAGCTAAAGGGAATTAAAGATTCTGAGCATCAGGTCCCCAGGGAAGAAAAGCAACACTTAGTGCCCAATTCCAAGCCTTTGAAAGTCAGCCAGAGTCTACCTTTTCCTTCAACATCAGCAGTCTTTGCCTTTAGATCTAAGGACTTTTTCTCTGCTCTGTAACATGGTGCCTACACTTCCAATTTAATTCAGTGGAGACAGCGTCTGTGTAAATGAGCAGATGATGTCTTTCCCTGTGTGAGTAGGGTTTTTCTTGGGAAGTCAGAAGAGAATAATCTCCTGTGTTTTTTTTCCTCATGAGCGCCCACAGTGGGGTTGTTTGTGCAGCTTCTCTATAAGCAAGCTATGTCAGTGTGCTCCTAAAAAAGAAATGTGTGAACCAGGAGGTGCCGTGGGGGTATGCACAGACAATAAGCTTCAAGGTTGCCTTGGGGTAGCAGAGATGACATCTGTTCCAGAGAGGAAGCAAGTACAGCTGCTAAAAGATGTCCCAGCAGCAACTCCTGGAGGCATTTGTGGTCTCTATCAGTAGAATGCTTCTAGCCAGAACATTACATCCTTTTCTCTTCCATCTTGTAAATAGCAGAAACCAGCCTTTAAAGCAAATAATGGGTTTTATAATCTATTAGACAGAGGCACAGCTACTTAAATAAATGACTAAAGAATTACATTCCTGCCCTCTTTCTTAGGGTGCAATTTACAAATGATGCAAACACCAAAAGTATAAATGACAGAAAATCCCATAGTTTCCTTTCAAGTCTATCAGATCCAATTATATGTGTTTCCAACTATTCTCCCAGAAATAAAAACACAAACAAGAAAATATTGGTATAGGTGTGTGAGAGAGAGATTACACAAGGCCCTCATACACACAGTTCCCAGGCCAACTAAATGTTAAAATGAAATGGAGTCACAGATGCATCAAAATAATGAATCATTGATTACATGAGATATTACGTGAAATGTAGCTATAAAACCCAAAGCAAAGGCAAACTTAATTAATGTCCCTTTGCTGATCAAAGCAATCCTTTATCACAGCTGCTGTTTCTCTGGAATCACCGTTATGAATGAGATATTGTCCTTAACAGACCAGTTTACTGGGCTAGAGAATGGCTGATCACCATCAATGATAAGACTATCTAATACTTTTGATCTTTCAAGACTCCTTGAAATACCCCCTCAGTGGTTCTTAACCTGTGGGCCGTGGACCACCAGTGGACAGCGAAGAGGAAAATCTGGTCCATGAACCTCCTTTCTCTTTTATTTCATTTTATTTTTAAAATTTCTGCTCCTTTTTTGCCACCTCCAACTCCTTCCCTGTCACTGACCATGCCATATGCTCTGTATCAGAAATTGGAGCTGATGTGGCCTAGCCAATGCAATTTTCTGAATCAGCACCCCAAACGGAATCTAAAGTTCACCAAATACCGATTGGTAACCCTTGGAGAGTTGGAGAGTGGTCCCTGGTCAAATGGTCCCTGGTCAAAAAAAAGGCTGGGAACCACTGTTCTAGAAGGTCGGCCATTTTCCTAGGCAAAAGGGGGGGGGGGCAATCATGGTATCCTACCCTTCTGTAATAGAAATAGTCTTACATTCTGCTAGAGAAAATACTGGATATCACTTCTTCTCCTTCTCTTTCTCCTCTCTCATATATTTACTTGATTACATAGTGAATTACCAGTTATGATATTCTGCACCTCAAAAGCATATCTAACCTAGAACAAATCAGGTCTAGACTTTCTCTAGAAATCAGGATGACTCATCTGAGGTTGTTGTATTTTGACCATATCATGAGAAGAGATAATTGATTAGAAAATAAAGTGGAGGGCAAGAAAATTACTGCATTCCAGACAGAGACTATCACAGAAGCAATGGTTTTGAATTTGCAAGACCTGAGGACAGGGGGACTTGGAGGTCTCTCATTCATAGGGTTGCCATAAACTTAAGTTGACTTGATGGCGGTTAATAAAAACACACAATGTGAATGTGAGAAATGCTTACCCTCCTCACCAATTCTTCCGGCAATTCCAATTTTCGGCAGTGGGCTAAATATAAGCTTTTATTGTCAATGACTTTAGAATATGGAACAGGATTCTCTAAGGGCCCTTCCACACAGCCCTATATCCCAGAATATCAAGGCAGAAATTCCCACATTAACTGTGTGTGGACTCAAATAACCCAGTTCAAAGCAGATATTGTGGAATTTCTACCTTGATATTCTGGGATATAGGGCTGTGTTGAAGGGCCCTGCAATACCTTTTAACTATCCATTAGGCCTGGGCAATATCGTCGGATCTCTTCATTACTCGTAATGAAATCATAATTAATTGACTTTTTAAATGATTACGAGAAGAGTGAGGGAAACCGGAAGTAGCGGATCAATTATGAAGTTTCCGTTGCCATCTTCGAAAAGGATCAGAACTGTAAAACAAACATGGCTTGGAAGCGCTTTTCTCCCTTCCAAAGTCAGTCTGGCGTGGGAAGGGAGAAAAGTGATTCTAACCTGGGTTTAACAGGGCTCTTGGCTCAGGTCCCTCTCTGGGACATGAGCCAAGTCTGACGTGGGAAGGGAGAAAAGCGATTCCAACCAGGGTTTAACAGCGCTCTTGGCTC
The DNA here is from genome assembly GCA_030556195.1 of Anolis apletophallus. Taxonomy (NCBI): domain Eukaryota; kingdom Metazoa; phylum Chordata; class Lepidosauria; order Squamata; family Anolidae; genus Anolis; species Anolis apletophallus. Next base: position 156,441,291 of record JARBWK010000003.1, on the reverse strand, counting down.
AGGTCCCTCTCTCCAGGTCCCTCTCTCCAGCCTACTAATACAGCAGGGAGCCTGGGCAGTTCCAGGGCTGTCACCGAGCCGTGCCCTTCCACTGTCTCCTTCCTGTTATAAGGAGAGGGTTGCAATGGTGGCCCCTAACATCCTTTTGCTTCTGGGAAATGTAGTCCATGGGGCCAAGCCTAGCCCCTTTCTAGGTGGGGGAACACAACTCCATGAAGGTTCTGCACCAGGCATTGTTCAGCCTATGGTGCTAAGAGCTGGCAGGATGGTGGCAGGCTTGTACACACTGGAGTGGAGTCGGTCCTGTCAGGGAGGGAAGTTTGCAGGGTGGCGAAGGAATTGGCTGCCATTTGTTGAAGTAGTTGTTCTGTGTATGCATGTGTGCCTCAGGGAGGGAGGAAGCTTGGGGCTTCATGGCAAAGAGGGTGGAAATGCTCTTATGGGGAAACATCAGTTCTTAGCTATCAGTGCCTTTTATTCTGCATTTAAAGAGCATTTTGTCATACCTGCCTCTGGCTTTTATGTTTCTTTTCCTCTCCTTCCTTGACAGTTTGACACCACTTTCATTGCCACAGCTCAATCCTATTGAAGCCTGGGGTGCCCTCGGCAGATTATTCCTCTCGTGTAGGAGGAAGGTGGAGCTTAGGAAATATTTGGAGCACATGCTCTGTATTGGGTTTTATCTATTTTGGGTTGTTAGGTCCTTGTGTGTTTATATTTGTTTTGTTAGTGATGGCCACTGCTTGGATTGTGAGGAGTTATGTGGCCAAATTAGTTGTGATTTCGTTCAATGGGTTTTTTTGTTTTTAACCTACTCATTACGCACAGAGCATTTAGATAGATAGATAGATAGATAGATAGATAGATAGATAGATAGATAGAGGCTTGTGAAACCTGATGGGACAGATAGAATCCGACATGTGACAAGTAGACTTTGAAGTTCTTGCAGATAAAGTCAATAATCCAAAGGAGCTATTTGACCAGCTTCAAATTTCTTCAGACCTTTATTTATTTAAAATAGTTTCACATTATTATTTAGTCAGTATAATTGGTTGCTTGTCAAAATTCAGATTTTACTCATTAGACAAGCTGTCAAATCTATGTTAATGAATCCTTTTTATGATATTTAACTCTAAATGCAAGTTCTGAAGTCTATCCCATTTTGACACATTTCAAAAATATAATGCTATAATATATCACTATGAAGATGCGATGAAATATTTTTTCCTGGTTTGATATCTGTATCAATTTAATAGAAAGCAGTAAGGTATGATGCTAAAAAAAATCCTCTTATTTCCTGAGTACAAAATGAAAATCTTGTTAACAAGAAATTGGTGGGATATAGGGATACCCTTTCCTTTTCTTTCATCCCCTAAATAGATATTTTCTCTGTCTTTTCCTTGAATTGGGCAGTTGTGTCAGCAGTTTTTTGAAATAATTTTGTAGGCATTTAGTATGCCTGTGCAAACTATCTTTTAAAATGTATGGCAGTATCTCACTGGATATATAAGGTTTCTTAAGCAAACAAAGCAATGTGGGAAAAATTGCCAAAACACAGTGAAAATTAGATACTGGTTTACCTTTAGTATTTTTTATGTTACTTGTGTTACCCCCTAACCTATGGTACATCATCCATGCAAAACAAGGACAATCCCCTCCATTAAGAATGACTTCATTCACCAAATTTGCCTTCAATACTGTTGCCTCCCAATATTTAGCAATGCAAAAAGTGAGATGACAAAAAGCATCACAATTGGAAGCATATTTGACATACACTAGGCCCACTTACGTGAGGGATATGTTTAAGAATAATTTGTATCCTGTTGATTTTTGCACGCAATCTAGAACCATAACCTTACCCCTCCCTTGACAGGCGCCTCTCCAGGAAGAAAACAAACCAGCATTAAACCTAATGCAGAGGGAAGGAGATCTCCCTCCAAACTGGTGTTTAACCAGTGCTGTTTCTTTCCTACTGACAGTGCTGTTTCTTTCTTACATACTGTGCATGCGCAAGCGCAATTAACACAGCCATTCCGAATTTCGTTAATTTTAACGAATTAATTTTGAAGTATTTGCAGAAATTTTCAGAAGTCCACCGAAATCGAAGCACTAGCGCCCCCTACATACGCAATGAGTTTTGAACCATTTTTAAAAATCAACCAGGCCTAATAAATACTAGTACTAATTCTTACGGCTATATATAGTAACACATTTCTTTCTAGTAGGCTAATTAAGAATGTACAGAAAAATACTACTGTGAAATTATGGAGAGAACAAGGTGGGTCATTTTTAATTTTGGTCTGCTTTGGAGATCAAAGCAGACTTATCATTGCATATTTCTGTAATTTTACATAATTTTTAAGCTGAGGGACAGCCTATACTGAGACCAAAATGTAAATGTGATGGCTGTCTTTTAATGTCAAAACTTTGCCCAGAATCCTGTTAGCATCATACCTATGGATAAGTTATCTTACACATACAGTTGTACTGTTTTGGCCATTGCACAGTGGATGTGTTCTATCCATTGTTGCACAGCTGACATTCCACAAGTGTAACAATTTCACATGGCTCTAAATCTTATTACCTCAACTACAGTAGTGTCATAGAATTACATCAATTTATTCAACCATTATTTTAATGAGTCTGCTCTCAATAGGATTTTAGCCATGTAGGTGTGAATTCTTGGTAGGTGCATAAATGTTCATCTGTGTCTCCAATATATTTAATTATTTATATATTTACTATATTTCTATACCGAATTTCTCAGCCCTCGGGCGACTCAAAGTGGTTAACAATAGCAAGATTCAATAGCACTTTAGTCACCAGATAGCAAGATTCAATGTACTGCTTTAGTCACCAGATTGTAGAAAAAGATACTGAACATTCCCCATGCCTAATGAAAGAATAAGCAGACATATCAGGGTATAGATTGGTTACATAATGTTGGTATTCAGAAAGCAGTGCATGACTGAGTAACTATATGAGGAGATATATACACCTCACAAGCATGATTTAGGCCTGCACATCAGAATGTATAAAGGTTTGGAGAGTTCTACCCAACCAAAGAAAAAGGAAAAACATTTGATGTATTGTTTGTGTCTTTGTGAGCAATCAGCCCATCCTTTTTTGCTTGCTCTGTGTCTGCCCAGCCTCACAAAAGGAAAATGATCTATCTTTTGAACAAATTGCTCAAAACATGATGAAAAAAGTGGTGCCTCACTCTTGTGATGAAGGCAAGAACTCCCACAGATCTGCACAAATCCTTGACAATCTGTCTCACCTTCTTAAGACAGTGTCAGAGCTGGAGGTTCTGAGCCTTGAGGGAGGCTCAAGAACTCCCAGTCTGCCATGACCGGGAAAAGCCTGGCGTGCAGGACCTTGGAGAAATCCCGGGGATGATGCAATCTCCCAGGAGAAGTGCTGAGTCAGGACGGATGTGATGCAACCTCTTCCGGACAGTGGACATTGATTGACATTATGCCCAGGATATGATGTAATATCCATTGGACAGTAGTTTGCTGAGTAAGGGAGGGTGAAACCTTTCCCGACATTGCCGGGTTGGAGGGGTTGAGTATAAAAGGTGTGTTTGAGGCACAAGCCAATGCTTTGGCTTTACAGGTGTTGTACCTTCAATAAAATCTCGTTGGATCGACCTGCAGTTTGTGCATGATCTTTACAGAAGATTGGAGCGGCCTCACAGACAGCCTATCTAGACCAGGACATCAGATTCATGCTTCCAATGTATAACTATTTCCAATGTTGTAATATTATCCTTTGCCATCTTTTCCCCCTGTACAATGATCATGTTGCTATGGTTGATTTCAATAAACAATTTTATAATTTCAAGCCCCAATTGGCTTATTTACAACATCTGTCTTTACCATGCTGTAGGATGTAGGAATAAATATAGGTACATAAAATAATGTACATTTGTCACAGCATTTTTCTTTTCGTTTATTCAAAAAAGGTAGATTTCCAGGGAGCACCAAGTAATTCTTTTTCTGAAAAGGGGACAATAGGCCAAATTAGTTTGGGAGTCTCTGATCTATACCGTAACCCAGTGTTTCTCAACCTTTTTTGAGCCGAGGCACACTTTTGACATTTAAAAAATCCCGGGGCACACCACCAACCAAAATGAAACAAAATGACACTCTAACACAGTAATACATATAGTTAATATGTTTTTAAAAGTATACACTCGGTGTGAAACCTGGGCCTGTTTCAATGAACACAACATAGATATCCTGGCAGAAATCAAAGAGCTTTTGCTAAAGGCTTTCATGGCCAGAATCACCAGGTTGCTGTGAGGTTTTCAGGCTGTATGGCCATGTTCCAGAAGTATTCTCTCCTGACGTTTCAGTCACATCTATGACAGGCATCCTCAGAGGTAGTGAGCTGTTAGAAACTAGGCAAGTGACGTGTATATATCTGTGGAATAATGTCCAGGGTGGAAGAAAGAACTCTTGCCTGCTTTAGGCAAGTGCGAATGTTGCAAATGGCCATGTTGATTAGCATTTAATGGCCTTGCAACTTCAAAGTCGCTGCCTGGGGGAAGTGCTCCTCCTGGCCCCCTCGCCCGTCCCCAATTTGGGAAGGGCGCGGGGGACAGGCGGAGACGCCTCCCTGAGGCAGCGAGGACCTTGCTGCCTTGGGGAAGTGCTCCTCCTGGCCCCCTCGCCCGTCCCCAATTTGGGAAGGGGCGCGGGGGACAGGCGGAGACGCCTCCCTGAGGCAGCGAGGACCTTGCTGCCTGGGGGAAGTGCACCTCCTGGCCCGCTCACCCGTCCACAATTTGGGAAGGGCATGGGGGACAGGTGGAGACGCCTCCCTGAGGCAGCGAGGACCTTGCTGCCTCGGGGAAGTGCACCTCCTGGCCCCCTCCCCAATTTAGGAAGGGCGCGGGGGACAGGTGGAGACACCTCCCGCAGGCCTAGATGGCTCGCAGGGGAAGCTTTTCGCCCGGCTCTCGCGTCCTTCCGACTTCGGAAGGGCACGGGGGCCAGGCGGAAAAGCCTCCCCCAGCCCAGCGCCCTCCCGCTCATCCAACCCTCTTCTCTCTCACACACACAAGACCTCAAAGCCCGCCTCACCCGGTAGGCCCGGATCCGCCTTCGCCCGCTTGGCCTCCTCCTCCTCCTCCTCCAAGCAGCAGCAGGAGGGGGAAGAAAGGCGGGGGGAGGGGACGTTTTTGCGGCACACCACGTGCTCTCGCACGGCACACTGGTGTGCCGCGTCACACAGGTTGACAATGACTGCCGTAACCAATGCAATGGTGGATTTTATTCATGTCATCAGATTTGCTTCTTACCATTAGTCCAATGGGGAAGGCTAGTATAGCTATAAGCAGTCAGTTGTCTTAACAGAGTGCACTGTAGACTTCATGCAGTTCAACACCACTATAACTGCCATTGCTCAATATTGTGGAATCCTAGGTTTACAATATCTCTAGCTTTTTTGACAAAGAGTGCTGGTACCTAACCAAACTACACATGCCAGAATTCCAGAGCATTGAGCCAAGGCAGCTAAAATGCTGTCAAACATATTAATTCCAGAGTGTAGAACCAGCTTTTGCTTCACAAATATTATAAGAAGCTGAAAGAGCATCACATGCTCAAAGCAGCAGGACTGAGGATTGTATTTGTTATTAGACCCTCAGTGCCTTAGCCTGCAGAAAGGCCTTGCAATTGCTTTGCTGCTGGGAGGTTTTTCAGTTTTAGTGTGTTTTATTATTTTTATTAGAGGCTTGGAGGAAAGCCTAAGAAAGCAGAGAATATTTATGGTTTGAGACATTTTCTGCTTCATGACCTCAAGTCTGTGTTTGGGCACTTCTACACTGTCCTTATATCCCAGGATCCCAAGTTATCTTCTTTGAACTGGATTATATGTGTCTCCACTGCCATATCATCTAGGACAGTGTTTTTCAACCTTTTTTGAGCCGCGGCACATTTTTTACATTCACAAAATTCTGGGGCACATCACCAACCAAAATGACACAAAATGACACTCTAACACAATAATACATATAGTTAATATATTTTAAATGTATTTATACACTCAGTGTGAAACCTGGGCCTGTTTCGATGAACACCACATAGATATCCTGCCTTGTGTGCTTTGGACACAGATAACCCGTCTTGTGCACTTCGGACATAGATATCTTGCCTTGTGTGCTTCGGATTGGGTCGCCTGGGCTGATGCTGCCCTATCATCACCACCTGGTGCTTCAAGGCCACTGCTCACCTGGGTTTCCCTCAGGCAGGGAGGGAGGCACAGGGGCAGGCCGCTCCCTTCCGAAGCCAAGAGGCAGGCTGCAAAGGAAGGAAGGAAGGAAGGAAGGAAGGAAGGAAGGAAGGAAGGAAGGAAGGAGGCCTGTGAGCAGGAAAGGCTGAGGCGGAGCCCAGGCCAGGAGAGGAAGAAGGTAGGAGGCCCCGGAGCCACCTCAGCCCCAAAGCTCGAAGGACTCCTCAGCCAGAAGGGGAAAACAGGCAGCTGAGAGGAAAACAAAGCCCGACGCTCCTCTCCAGAAGCTCTTTACCTCATCCGGAAGTGACCTCACAGGGAAAGGCGCTGCCTGGCCCCTCCTCAGCCTCCAACCAACCGCTTCTCCAGGAAGCCAAGGCCCCTCCCCCTCCCCTCCACTCTCTCGGGACTTCTGCCCTGAACAAATTTAGTGGTGCCGGGCGGGAGACCCTTAGAGAGGTGGGGCTTGCTTCTTGGCTGGTGTTGATTGACCCTGCTGGTGCCCCAGAGAGAGAGAGAGATGGCGAGACGGAGAGACAGAGTGAGAGGCAGGCTGCCCAGATGACTCCTGGCGGGGTGGTTGGTTCTTCCATGGCACACCTGATGATCGCTCACGGCACACTAGTGTGCCGCGGCACAGCGGTTGGGAAACATTGATCTAGGATAAGCAGATAATCTGGAATCAGAACCTGGGATAGAAGGACAGTGTAGAATGAGTCATAATGTAATAACGAATAAACAAGTGTTGTCCATGAAATTTCCATTTTTTATAAAACACTAAGCTGTGTGTTATTGTAATTTATTGTTCTAAACAGCCATATGAACATTGGACTAGAAGATTTTTGCAACCATGTATTCCCCTGAGTCCAAGGTTCAAGGGTACCACCAAGAAACTCTCACTGAGTGGATCCTTCTGTATTGTGTCCTTTTTGTACAGTATGGCCCCTATATCCAGGAGAGATTCCTGAACTTGCTGTGGAAACAAGAAACTATGGATAATAGTGAACCCTACAAAAATGAATTACTTATTCAAGCAGTTACCACAGAGTCACTATGGATAACCAAGAAAAGTCCTAGAAATGTAGAAATTTGCATGGTCCCACGGGCAATTCTATTTTGATTTCAGAAGAAAGCATATCATAGAATCACCTGAAAGACTCAGGAAATTCCCAGAGGGAACACGCTTTATCAGAAACTGTGGGTACCATTCCCATGAGTAAGGGAGTTCTAATGCATTGTGGTTTATGTAAAAAATAGTGGTGGGAACAACAGTCAGTAGTAGCACTTCACTTCTACAGAGCTACCAGTTTGGTTTCCACAGTAGCCACATGAAATAGTTATTGGGTTTCTACAAGCCATCATTCAAATAAGTGGAAGATCATTAGGTTGAATAAATAAGGTTGCATAGAAGTAACCAGAGATGATTTCTTTTTGGAGCTACCTAAGAAGATCACTTGCTGACAATGAGCCTATAAAACAGAGTGGATGATAAAGTCTTTCATGATAAAGTCAACCAGTATATGGGATTCTGGCTTTAGCATTTAATTTCAAGTTTTTGTGTTTAATTTCAAGTTTTGTATCATAATAAGATATTCTTAAATGTAAAGATTCCTTTTCTTTGAAATCTGAACTGTTGCCATCTTTGTAATATTTAGTACTTTAAGAGCAGAACTCAGTCAAATAGATTCAATACAGATGATGGTGGTGATAATGACTTTCCTGGCATTTGTTCTTTTTTATATATATTTATCGCAATTTATTTATTTATTTGGGGAATTTCTATGCCGCCTTTCTCCAATGGACTCAAGGCAGCTTACATCATTAAAACATACAATATAATATAATATCATTAATAAGATAACCCAAATTGGTTACATAAATATTTACTGTAGGACATTAAAATTACCATTACATTAAATTGAAACAGGTTTTTAAAAAAAAAATCCCATATGTTGATAAAATATGGCTAAGTATGGTAAAATCCTAGGCTTCTGTTACAATTCAATTAAAAGCTATTCCAAACAGGAAGGTCTTCACTTTTTTCCTAAAAAGACAGGAGGATGGGATCAATGTGCCTAATACTGATATTGTTTTTAGATGATAGAGGGATAGATGGTGAGACAGATAGATAATAGTTGTGTGCCTATTTCTGACTTATGGTGACCTCAAGGCATACCTATCATAAGGTTTTATTGTCAGAATCTGTTCAGAGTAAGCCCATACCTTATTCTAAGAGTGAGAATGTGTGAACTTGTACAGTAGGTTTGCCTGGCTCAATAGATAAAAGGACCCTGGTTAACCCAGTGTTCTAGTCCAACATATAAATGTCTCTCTGTATAGGTGTTGCTGCCTGCTTGCTTTTCCTGTGACTTGGTTGCAAAATGCTATGCCTGTGTAAGTGAGGGCACATGTATAAATCAAATACTACGAATGAACCTAGAAGAAAAACTCTTCTTGTGTGACTGGGAATGGTTTTTATTTTTTATTAGCTCTCCCCCCCCCCCTCTGTTGCAAATGGCAAAAAAAGGCACTGAAATGATTACTCTCTATACTGACTCGAGATTTTCATTCCATTTTCATCTGTCACTTACAAATTGCTGCACTCATTCTACCAAGTCAGCACTTCCTTCTAAGCTAACAGAAATGCGAATAAAGTGGAAGGGAGGGCATTCAGTGATGTCAAGGCACATCACTGCTGATTGACTTGAGTTTTAAATGCAAAAGGGGGGGAGGAATATCTGATATTTAGGTTTCAGGGACTGAATCTGTTAAAGGCCACTCTTTGATCTCTTTCTCCCTCTTTGCCCACATCTCCTTTTAAGTCACTGTCTCGGCACTATGACGAAGTGCACCAGTTAAAAGAACACACAAGGCAACATTTTCCTCTTGGCATCTACTGTTCTAAATGCCCCAAAGGCACCTGATCTGGCCTGATCTTGGAAGCTAAGCAGGTTCAGACTGAATTAGGACTTAGATGGGAGACTACAAATAAAAAGCAGGCACTGTAGGCTATATTTCAGAGGAAGAAACTGGCACAACCACTTCTGGGTATATCTTGCCTATGAAATTATATACTATAAGTCCACAGGCAACTTGAAGGCATACACACACACACACACACACACACACACACACACCTGCAGCTCCAATATGCCATACAATGCTGAGAATCTAGGCCAAGAAAGTAAAGTATAAAATAGAAAAAAGCAAGGAAAAGGGAGATATATTTTGGTTGCTTGAGTTGCCTTCTAGGTACATTGATCACAGATTTCACACTCTCTGCACTCTATCAATAGGACAAAGTCACCTACTGGAGCTAACATAGTACACAATAAAGTACAGAACAGTATGACACACTATAGGCATTTTTTCTTAGGCTTGGGAACCTGAAAACATTTTTCTGCTTGTTTGACCTCTTTAAAAACTCACAAGGTCATATATTTCCCAGTGCAAGCATCAAACAGAGCAGAACAGACTGAATGTATAAATTTTGTTAACTCTACTGTACTAACATTTGTTCACATACCATCTTTATGTCCCTTTTGCAAACAAAGTGTCCAGTGGTTTCTTTCTAATAAGTAAATACTTTGAGTTGATTTTTTGTATATTAATTTATATATTATGAATGAATTTCTGATGGATAGGTATATTTCATTCTAATCATCGGAAAGCTTTCAGAGCAGCTTCAGAGCAAGGCTGACCGTTGTAAACAATTTCAATCATCAAGGATATAGAAGCACAACTATTAGACAGTTTTAATGTGGTTGTGTTAGGTTAGCTTTCATTTCAACTCAGAAGAATTAGCTGGTGCAAAATGCAGCTATTAGCCTGTTAAGCAGTACTGATAGTTACAAAGAAACAGTCAGTGAAGGTTTTTTTTTCCTTCTGTAGTAGCTACAGTATTACCCCAGACACCGTTTTTGAGAATGCATCTACGGAATTAACATAGTTGGACCCCACTTTAACTGTTATGGCTCAATGAAATTGAATTATTGGAATTGTAGTTTAATAACTCCTTTATCCTTTTCTGCCACAGTGTGCTCATACCTCACCAACTACGTCTCCTTCTCTAAGTAGACTGGCAAAAGGTGAGAGCTTAATCCGCTCTAGGAGAAACTAAAAAAAACACTGCTCCTCACTACTCTCTAGTCCTTGATGGAGTACTTCCTCATTCTTACGCACACTGCTGGAAGGTCTTATGGTGTCGTAAATTAGTTAAATTAGCCTCTCTGCATAAAGTGGTACCTAAATTTCCTACTTGACAAATGCAACTGTCTTTCGAGCTGCATAGGTCAACAGCAAGCTAGACTATTAATGGTCAGGAGCCAGGCCCGGATTAAGGCTTGGGGCCAACCGAGGCCACACCCGGTAAATGCCGCCCCCGGGAGGGTCGCCTGAGAGGGGCAGAGCCGGCGCAAGCGAGGAGGCGACGGGAAGTCCCGCCCCTAGGCGTTGGACGTTGCTTCCCCCAACGCCTCCTCGCTTGCACGCACGGGCGCCCCTCCCTCCTTCACTGAAAGAAGGAGCGGCACACGTGCGAGCGAGGAGGAGGAGGGGGGAAGCTCCGTCAGACGCCCTACGGGCGGTGGGACTTTCCCCCGGCTCCTTCTCTCGTGCGTGGACGGCGCCGCGCTCCTTCTTTCAGCGAAGGAAGGAGCGTGGCGCCCATCCATGCGAGGGAGAGGGTGCCGGGGGAAGTCCCGCCCCTAGGGCATCTGACGTTGCTTTCCCCGACCCCTCCTCACTCGCATGCACGGGCACCTCTCCCTCCTTCACTGAAGGAAGGAGCGGCGCACGTGCAAGCAAGGAGGTGGCGGGGGAAGCTCCGTCAGACGCCCTACGGGCAGCAGGACCTTCCCCCGGCTCCTTCTCTGTTGCGCGGGCAGGCGCCGCGCTCCTTCTTTCACTGAAGGAAGGAGTGCGGCACCCGCCCGTGTGAGGGAGAGGGACCCAGAGGGAAGTCCCGCCCCTAGGCGTCTGACGTGGCTTCCCCCTGACGTCTCCTCGCTCGCACGCACGGGCGCCCCTCCCTCCTTCACTGAAGGAAGGAGCGGTGCACGTGCGAGCGAGGAGGTGGCGGGGGGAAGCCCTATCAGATTCCCTACGGGCGGCGGGACTTCCCCCCGGCTCCTTCTCCCTCGTGCGGGAAGAGGGAGGAAAGGAGGAAAAAGGCCGGCCTGGAACCCGCCCCCCCACTCTCCTGGCTCCTCACTACGGCTCGGCTCCTCCTCCCGCTCACTCCCTCCCTCCTCAACAACTGCAACTTAGATGCCGTGGTGACCCGAAGGTCCGGTCGCCATTTTGGCGCCCCCATGGCCGCCGCCCGAGGCCATGGCCTCCAGTGGCCTCATGGGTAATCTGGGCCTGTCAGGAGCTCATTTTGACCCGGGCTGGCTTCGAACATATGACCTCTCGGTCAGTAGTAATGAAGCTGGCTACTAACTAGCTGCACCACAGCCCAGTCCTGTAGTTTAATTTCATTTCATTTCATATCACAGGAACATCGACCAGTTTTGAGGGGTTGTAATTTTGACTAAAATTTCTAGACTTATGCATTAGTATATACATTAAGCTGCTTGGCCTTTACATGAAATATTTCCAGCATTCCCTGGTACTTTACAAAACCACTTGCCTATGAGTTTCCACAGAGGGTTTTCCCCTCCTTTTTGGTATTCTCAATTCATTGTTTGTTTGTTTGTTATATTTTGTAAGATTATATGCCCTTTGATAAAAGAAGGTTTTCTTTTTGGAAAGCACTGAGGAGAGCATTATTACATTTCATGTTCTTTACCTGCTTCTTCTGTGTGGCACTGTTTATAACAATGTTAGCAGCATTGAGGTTTTTGTTTTGTTTTTTAAAAAAGAGGAAAGCGGGGTATTTATGATAATGATACCAGTAATTTCTCCCTACTTTCATCATTGTTCTAATCTCCAGCTTGAACTCAGTCTGGTTTTTATGATGAGAAGTCAAATGACTGAAGCAGAGTTTGGAAGTAACTAGTTACATATAATTAATTGCAATTAATTCCTTTCTCTGATAATTACATCATGTACACTTCACTTCTTTTTCAGTGTTACTGCAGCGCAACAGTTACTTTTTATAGGTAGGGGGAGAGTAGTCTTACAAAATGGTAGAAAAGAAATTTCATATAATTCAAATACTGACTCATGCTCTGCCTCCTTCTTGGGTTTGGGCATTACTGTAATATCGTAATGGATTGGAGGAGATGAATGTGTTTTGTACCAGAAACTGATAGCTTTTAGCATTCAGATATATTTTTGTTGAGAAAATAATAAGTATTTAGTTACATTTTAAAAACTGGGGAGCAAAACAGTGACTTTTTGAGAATGTGCGGCTCACTATTTTTGGAGCTTTAATATTACTGTAATTAACTTCCCATGATTTGATTCTAGGACCAAACTTGAGATCACATGAAAGAGCTGTGATTTATCAATCTAGAATGAAGTTATTTGGTTGAAATCCTGCTAAAAGCAAATCATTCAGTGTGTGTGTGTGTGTGTGTGTGTGTGTGTGTCCATTCTATATTCTTACTCATCTCCTCTGCCTGACTTCTTGATTATTCATCCAAACAGTGAAGCTATGCCGCTTGTTTCTTAACACCATTAACTGCAGATTTCATTGCCATCACTACTTCTCTGTGAAAATATTAGTTTGATAACAAGTACAAGAAATGTAATCTTGTTCTACTGTAAACGAGCAGTCCTTATGGCGATGTCCATTATTAGGAATTGACTCAAGTATATTTTTGCCTGCGGCCTGCAGTATATTTTTATAAACTGGATTTGTATTAGATTTGGTTTATGGTATTTTATGTTGTATGTCAAGTCACACAGTAATCTCAAATCCCAGGTACGTTGGACTACAGTTCCTATTAAGCCGTGGTCAGCATGGCCTTTGGCTAGTGACGATTAAAGTTGTTGTATCAAGAAATGGATGCACCATGTGTTTTTTGCTCCCCCCCCCCTATATATGTGTGTGTGTGAGAGAGGGGGGGGAGAGGGAGAGGGAGAGAGGGGGAGAATAAATGCCTGTCAACCAGCATGGCAATAGTATGTCATTATTGGTTTTATCACTGTATGTATTTCTATTGTTCCTCCTCCCATGCTACACCCCACTCTCTGCAAATTCTTGGTTAACAAGAAAAATTCTAATTTAATTCTGGACTGGAAGTATTTTCAATGTGTTTTAAGGTAGCACTGAGACTTTCTGCAAGTTTTGGCAACTCAGAGACACATGGAAAGGGCAAAATGAATGGACATGGATATACAGTATATAGATTTCTGGAAGAATTTAAGGCCTGAGTGGATGAAGGTAGTAATATTTTACTGTGGCAAGATGAGTCTCCCATCCCAGAACATCCTGAAGTGAGGATATGAGTGGGAAAAGAAAACTCCCCAACCCATAACATAGTAGAGCAATGGTTCTCAAAGTGTTCTCCATGGAGCCCTTGGGGCTCCAAGAAGCATACTGAGGGGTTCCATGATGCCCTCCTTACCTTCCAAGCTTTCCATCCTCTTTCCTGCTCCTCCCCCACCTCCCAAAGCCGTTTTTCTCACTTCTCTCACCCCAAACCTTTTCCATGCTTCCCTTACCACAAATACTTTTTCCTTCACTTTCACTTTTTCCTTCACTTTCCTCACTACCCTCACCCCAAAAGCCTTTCCCCCTTGTTTCCCTTGCTGCCAAAAGCTTGTTTGCCTTGCCTCTTTACATTTCCCAGAAATCTATAGACAATATAATTATTTGGGGATTCTATGAGTTATAGTCCGAAAAGTACATTGTCCAAACCCAGCCACAATATTTACATGTGAATATTCAATGCATCTTTCGTCCTTATTTAACACCATCATTCTGAAAGCATTTTTAAAAGGAAAGGGGTATATAGACTTTCTGTCTAAGAATGTATATTTTCTTGTTTGTGTACCATGAACAAATAAGCCCTTTAATGAAACTGGATAACTGAAGTTAGTGGCATTCGAAGGTTGCTTCCATTTGAATTAATTTTAAAAACTCAGAAAAATCAATTGTACCTTGTTTTTATCTACTGTATCGAGGTCTCTTTGTACCTAACGTATTTTCAATGACACTGTTCTTTTTTTGAGGTGATAATTTCATCAGTTTCTAACTAGAAAGATTTTCACTTAACTGCAGGACAAAAACCAGGAATGAATGGATAAAACTGCAGAATTTTCCTAACTAGCCAGGGATTGTATTTATAAATTGTGTTTCTGAGATTTACATTCTCAGTCTCTAATGTCTGATCTCTCCTCATTCATCATTCCTAATGCAGATTACATAATTAATAGCACATCTGTCATATTGGTCTTATTACTGGAAATCACATCTGGGTACAGTTACTATTAAAATGTATTGTGCCTTTTGCACTTTTTGGATCATTGCTGTAATTATGTGTGTGAGAGACTTATTTCTCAACCAGATATTTCCACCTCCCTGGCTGAATCATTGCCTTAGTAGTTGATCAAATGAGCTATTTATACCATCATTTCATCAGAAACCTCTGGTCTCCTGTTAAAGGACAAAGAACCATCAAATCAGCTCAAGCTCTTATTTTGAGAACTACCTGTCTTAGGGCCCATCCAGACAGTACCTTTATTGAGCAAAGTTCCACAATAAAAAGGAAGCTGTCTTAACAATGTTCTGGATAATCCCTAATTAATTCACCACAAACCAGGAAAAACTTGGTTTGTGGTGAATTAATTTGATAGTGAATTTATTTCGCACCTTCTTGGAAGGTGCAGGATAAACACACTATTTCCAGTGTCTGGACTGCAGTCCAGAAACCATTCCCATGGTTTTCTGAACTTAATTAGTCCAGAAACTGTGGGAATCCCACCCCCCACAGCCCCCAACCCCCCTCTTAAAAGTA
The DNA here is from genome assembly GCA_030556195.1 of Anolis apletophallus. Classification (NCBI taxonomy): domain Eukaryota; kingdom Metazoa; phylum Chordata; class Lepidosauria; order Squamata; family Anolidae; genus Anolis; species Anolis apletophallus. The sequence goes on along the minus strand of JARBWK010000003.1, from coordinate 156,426,142 downwards.
AAATAAACTTACCTGGCCCCAATTATAGTCTTGCCAGAGCACTCCCGGTACATAGAAATAACATGCCAGGAGAGTGGGTGGTTGTGGGGGGAGCAATTCCCCTCCCCCGGCTCTTCTGGTGTATCATTTCTACATGCAGAGAGAGCTCCAGCAAGACTATAAGGGAGGTCAGACTAGTTTATTTTACTTTTAAAAGGGGCTTTGGGGCTGTAGGGGAATATGGAGGGTACAACAATGAGCCAGTCCCGGCAGAACATCTGGACACCCATCCCAGAAAGTGTGTGCTTTTTGGGGTGGGTGTACAGGTCCCCAGGAACATCCACATTTTTAAACGTCCATGCTCCTTGGATAAAGTGCTGCCTGGAACTGACCTCAGTGAGTCTATGGAAAACCACAGAGCCTACAATGTCCACAGTTCCTAAGTTTCCTATTGGGTGGCCGGTCTGGCAGAAGGTATGGCTGGTGATACATGATAGACTCCTTTCAAATTTTAGCAGTAAGTGTAGGAGCCCAAAGAAACAATCAGAAAAGTTAACTGCTTCCACTACTGGTGCTGACTGTAAGTTTTGGAGATTTACAGGTAACTAAATATAATTCATAGGCCAAAACCAGTAAAATTTTGCTTCAGGCCTACATGAGCAGGACATCACTAGGGTTGGTGCCACCTATTTATTTATTTATTTACACATATACAGGCAAACATTCAATGCCATTGACATACAACATATATAGACAGACAAAGAGCTACACAATTGGTCGAGAACTCACCTCGACCCGGGCAGACCTCAAACTCATGACCTTATGGTCAGTAGAGATCTTATGCAGCTGACTCCCAGCCAGCTGCGCCACATTCCCAGTGCTAGTACGGTATCTCACCAATTTAAGCATCATGGGATGCTTGCCAGCCAGTTGAGGGACAGATGAGCGCACGGACCATCACACAACATTCCTCAGTTTCTGGCAGAGGCCCCACTCTCAACCAGCGTGGAAGTATCCTAGGACACTAAGCCAGCACACTTCTGCCTGAGGTGGGAGACACTTCACCTGTGTGATGAGGGGAGTGTCACCATGCCGGTGCAGCACACAGAGTGACAGAGTTGCCCTGTGGGTCTGCCGTTTCACCACACTTGCTGGCGAAATGGCATGGGTGTGTGTGTGATAAGGTCCATTGTGTCGCCTCCAAGAATCTCCTCCCATAGTAAAGTACTGCAGCTGAAGTCCTGCGAAAGTTAACAAAACCAGCAACTATAACAAGTAGCAGCAACAAAAACAACAGCACATGCTTGTAACATGTGCAAACAAAACTACATTATTGGAAACATAATTGTAATTGAGTAATATAGACAGATCTCACCAGTGGGCTTGCATGTTAGAAAGTTCAAAAATTAGTATGGAGTTTTAATCCTGAAGTTATCTTGATGGAGTAAATGGGGTTTTTTAAAATGAAAAATAAGATCATCTGCTGAAACACTGCACATTTTTACAGTCATTCTGATATCATTCCCCTCATGTGGATTACATTCTATCACCTAGTGAAGCTGTTGTTTATAAAAGCTGCATTACAGTGGTATTTAGGGCCAAAAAGATGAAACTCCAAATGTGATCACATTTCTAACTTATTGCTAGTAACGGGAAAGGCATTTCAACTCATTGGAGTGGGGCAGGAATTTTATCTGTATATATATTGAGAAACGGTCTCACAATGGTGTAATGGGAAGGGTTGTGGTAATCTAAGAAATCCAGGAAGGCTGGAATCAGTCCTAGGGACAAAAATGCACCATCCTTGCCAATGGGTTTTCTTTGTATAATATTGCTGATGCACAATTAAGTACAAGCCACACTGTTCAACACAAAATACATGAAAAGTAGTGCATGTATGGTCAGACAACTTCAAATGTGGGCAAAATTTAAACCCGATTCTTCCTGAGAAACATGCACCTTCCATGTTTGTGTATCCCAGTACCTTCCATGTCTGTTTTGCTTTCCTTCTCTCCCCCTGTGTGGATTTTTCCAGAGCACATGTGATTCTGAAAAGCCCAAAACAGCTGATCAAACAGAGACACAGGTGGCTCAGGGAAGCACAAGTGGAAAGCATATGCAACTCTCACAAATTCTGTCTTTTACACTTTGCAATGTTAAACAGAGCTTGAATTATCAATTTGGGAAAGACAGAGATCAGAGGCAAGTTTTTTTTAAAGTGATTTGTTATCAGCTGGAAGACCTGGCTCTTCGGCTGCGCTTTCGGAGATTAGCCATATAATCTCTTGAGTTACATCCTCTCCCCCCTTTTATACAAAGGTCCTCTCTCAACCTTTCCGAAAGGGTTTTCTCCCTCACAAATAATTGGCCCTACAGCTATCTCTTCCCTCTGTATTTAGCTGTATCCCCCCTATTTTAATCTGTACATGTGGCCCGCTCATTGTCCTATGTTATAAATGGTTAATTTTATTGTACTTTTATATTGGTTGTTGTATTTTACAGTTTATGTCTTATGTAATTGATTATGTTGTTATTTGTTTGATTTTCCCTTGGTTGTTGTATTGTTGGGCTTAGCCTCATGTAAGGGGAGATGGTGGCGGGGTACAAATAAAGATGATGATGATGATGATTATTATTATTATTATTATTAGTGCATATACACATATATGCATCTGTGGAGTGACTTAAAAAACTTCCACCAATGTCCCTTATCCACCCTCCATCTTAATTCTCTTTTTTTTAAAAAAGCTGTGAAGAAGGGGGGTGTCTATGCATTGGGACTGACAGGTCTGTGTTTGAACTCCCTTTGAGATCCTGCATTTTAAAAGCCCACTTCTTTGTTCTGGGTCAATGAAAGCTGGGACCACTTCTATTTTTATGTCTTATATGTTGTGTTTGTAGAAAATCAGCTCATTGGGTGGATATTAGGGATGTGCATGGTACCATTTTTCAAAACGGGCTTCAGAAATTGTGGCAGTTCCAGAAATTGAATCTCTGGAAATGGGATGGGCCATTGAGTTAGTCAAATTGGACCATGTGGTGGCCAAAATCAGCTGCTTTTGGCTGCACTGTGGCAGCAGTTGCATGCACGCACCGGGGTGGGGTGGGGGGGGGGGTGGGGGTGGGTGGCTCATCCTTAACCTTGCATGAGCCAATCAAAGTGGATCACATGTGTTTTTCCAAACTGGTCTATATACACCAGGGTAAGCTCCTCCATTTTCCTATGGTGTTCTGACATTTGAGAGAGAGAGAGAGTTTGTGTGCTGGCTAGCTCCATGTTCTATCTCAATGCAGTTGCTGCTTAGAATTGCTTCTTGACTCAATTCCTATCATTTTCTTTGATGATGTTATAAATTTTTCTAATATTAAAAATGATTTCAAACCACCTCTCTCTCCTCCCCCCCCCCCACCACCACACACACACAAATAAGGGAAGAAGGGGGTTTAAAGGAAATTCATTAAGAATTTAATGAATTAAATTGAAAGGAAATTCATTAAGTGACAGAAATAAGAAGGCAGGCTTGTTCACTGCTGACCCAGAGGACAGGACTAGGTCTAATGCTTTGAAGTCACAGGAGAGTAGATTTTGATTGAACATTAGGATGAACTTCTTGATGGCAATATCAAATTTGTAATGGAATTAATTGCTTGTGTGATGAAGTCCTCTTTTTTCAACATCCACTGAAAGAGAAGGGACAGCTACTTGCTGGGGATACTTAGATGGAAGTTGAGCAGGGGGTTGGACTTGATGGTCCATGAGATCCCTTCTAGTTCTATAATTCAATGATTTTGTCATTCTATATACATTAATGTGTGATGCTCCACAACATTCATTTGCATAGAGATTTTGTAGGCATGTTTGAGCTTTGACTCCCCTCATCTTAAAAATTAAGCACCTTGGGTTGGGATTTCCCATCACTAAGAGTATCAAATATTTCACTTTCATCATGTAAATTATATCACACCAAAAAAAGAAGAAAATACTATCAAAAAGCTGTCAAATGATGTTCCCCAATATGTTTCCTATTCCTTCTTGTTATATCCCTTGTACCAAAGTAAATAATTCATTGCTTCCCTTGGTGTTTATACCCTTCAAATATTTATGGATACTTATGTTTCCCCTTAGTCAGAGCTTGAATGAATTATATATATTTATTCCTTTTAATCTCTCTTTATAAGTGAATTCTCCTAAGTACCAAAGGGGCGTATTTTTTGTGTGGAAAGCATTTAAACCTTTTCCAATAATGATTTACAGATTAGGGGTAAAGGAGATTTCACATATGACATTAAAATGCATTTCAGCCTTTCTCATGCAATTTTTCCATTTGCAATTACAGACAATGTCAATTTGGCATCTAAATTACAGATCCATAAAATAAAACAAAACATTTTGAACAGTTTTTTTTTAAAGAAGAAGAAATAACACAAGTGTGGTTTCTAGACAAGACTCTGCTAGCCAGTGATCAGCCAAACTACTTTTTCCTTTCTAAAATTTTACAAGAAACATGTGCTACTTTTTGTGAAAGCTTGTGCTTCTGACGCAAAGGAAATACATATATCTCTCAAGGCAACCATGTTGTTAAACCTGAAGGAAAATCTAACGTGTGGAGAAATTACTTTCATTTTAGATCTAAAAGTTCACTGCAATCCTTTCCAAACCAAAGCAAATGTCTTTAAATAACTCATCCCACATAAAAGATCACAATCTCAGAAGCCTTGTTCCATTGTATTAAAGAAATAACCACCACCTGTGTGTTCTGGATTCCAAGCAGAATCTCTCCAGAAGATGTCAAAAATCAAAACCAGGAATGATATTAGAGCAGATCATGAAGCAAATAGCCTATAAGGCCTTAAGACCTGTCTACATGGGTAACAAAATTCAAAGCTGGTCCAAAGCATTTCTGCATCAGACCAGCCCTGGATTATGACAAGGTGTTTCCATTTCTCTGTTCCCAAACTGCATGGTCAGCAAAAGCAAGTTGGCAGCCAGGGACTCTCTGAAGGTCTGTGGCCACTGATGTTGCAACAAATGACAACAAAGTTAAGTCCCATCCTCTTTTTCCCACACTGTTTTGGATGGTAGCTCCCATAACTGAGGGGGTCTTGAAATGTAGGAGTTGTACTCCAAAGTACTGCCTGCCTACTATTGGACTCAAATATTTCTTGAGATTTACTTCTGTCCTATGATCTGTGGTTCATGTAGGGCTTTTGTAATGTTATGGACAATGGCAAATAATTGTGCCATTTGCCAGGCATTAGTGAACAAATCAGTAATAGCTTTCCTCATTTCAGCCTCCAATCTGCCTTCCTAATTACCTTGAGGTAAATATTCCCAATATTGTGTGATGCTCCTGGATTTAACAACAGAAATTATCATGGATTCTGTGCTTATATGCTGAATTTGACTACCATTTCTATACTGAAGATCTTTTCATACAGCTTGACTGAAACGAGTACTCTGTAATTGGCTTATCCAGTATTTGTGTGTGGGAAAAGTATTTCATTATGCAGATTCATTAAACCTCAATGGTGTAGCGCTTCCAGTTTTAACTATTACATTTCATCCTCCACAATCCCGTTGATGCTACTTACTGTAGAGAATTGTAGAAAAGGCGCACTTAGCTCAACATTAATTTAAACTGTACAGCTACACTGTACTATGAAGGACTCAATATCCCACCTTTTCTTTCAATGAGTAATACATTGCTTGGTGAGCCGTTCCACCAGTTTTGATGAAAAGGAGTGCTGCTACATATGGCATTATACTCAGACAAAGGCAAAGGAAGAAATTGGCTCTTTTTCTGAAAAAGCAGTTGGCTTTCCTTCTGTCAAGTCGCTCTGGTAGTTCCTTGTTAAATTGGGCAGCTACTCTCTGAAGAACCCAATGAATATGCACCAACTAACTTATCAAGTGCCCAATTTGCTCCTGCACAGCAATGTCTATTGGGAAGAATGTGCAGGAGCAGCAAGGGTTAATCTAAGACACAAATGAGATACTTTTCAGAATAGTTGAAAAGTACCCCATTTGCTTTGTTACTTGGAGAAATACCTGAAAGGATGTATTCCCTGTTATGCCTTTGTACTTCACATAAGACTTCTGCTCATTGCTCAGAGCACTTCACATTGACTTTAGTAAGCTCTGGCACAGCCTCAGAAGACAGAATGGCATTACTGTAGCAATGGTCGTTAAGAGCAGGAGTTTTACAAGTGGTAATTTCTGCATTTATTGCCACAAAGATCTGCTTTTCTGCACAAAATAATACATTTGTTATGCATTTAATCCAATTGTGCTTTTCAAATTCCAGGAGTATATTTGATCCATCTGATGACCCTGCTGAAGGAAGAGAAGAAGCAGCAACGTTCACCAAGTCCTCCTTTCCCATGCAGTCAACTATACTCCTACCCCTGAAAATCTGCTCCAGACAGGGCCGTAGCCAGGATTTTGATTCGGGGCGGAGTTTGGTTTGGGGGGGGCTGAGACTGGGTGGAAGAGGGTCTACCCTAGCAAACCTTTTGTATTGTTATCCCAACAACCCCATTAATGTGGGATATAATGAGCATGGTGATCAGATCATGATATGAATTAACATAACAGTTTAAATAATGTACCAGTAAGACCTTTTCGCGGACCACCCTGAGAATTTCGGGGGGGGGGCTGAAGCCCCCTTAGCCCCCCTGGCTACATGCCTGGCTCCAGATGTTTTATAGACCCTCCAGACCAGCATGGGAAGTGTCACACAGAAATGGAAAATCACTTTTGAAGCAATTGAAATTATGTTCAAGGCAGCTCTGTGGACAACATGTGGCATTAAAATAATCTGGATGCAGCTAAAGCATAAATTAATATTTCTACAGATCAGATATTGGAAAAGTTTGATGTTCCAGGACACTTTATCCAGCTTGATCAATGAACATCACCGTTTAAAATGGCCAGAGAATTGTCCAAAATTAAAATTACAGAAAGACCAGCTTTACTGGACAATTTTATTTGTTGTAGTTCAACAACAGCAACATCTCTCCAGCTTTGCTATAGATCAACCAAGCTGTAAGCTTTCTTCCCCATACCCAATTTCCTAAAATCAAGATCCTTATGTCAGATTTATGAAGAAATCAGCATATTTCCATACATTTCTGTCAAAAATGAATGGAATGCCAATTTTAGCAGACCAAATTCAGTATTCATAATTATTCCCAGCATGTGAGTAATAAATAAAGCTCTCTTGTTAGTTGCCTAGTGTGTTGCTATTGAATATGTAGTATGTAAAGGAAAAAAGTGGTGGCAACAGAAATTTTGCATCACAGATATGGTTGAACCTTGTACAGGAATTCAAAATACTAGTTGATCAGATGGACCCATGAACCCGTCAAATTGTTTTTCTCCCTTATTTGAATTTTCAAAATTCAAATGTATAAAGAAATTTCTGCCATTTTGGAAAGGCCCTGATAGGAAATAAGCAAACAGCATTCCCATCCTCTCCTAAATATCACAGATGTGATGTTGAAATTGAGAGTCAGAGGCCCAGGTGAATCGAACTTACATTTAAATGTTAAGTTTTTCCAGTCATAATTTCTTTGTGTTGTTTATATTTCAGTTTCAAAATATATGCTAGTCTCTATCCTGTATGTTCTATGAAAACATTCTGAAAAAATAATTAATCTTTGTGTAGCTTCCGAGTAAAAAGCAATTTGTTATTTCTTTTAATTATTTTTCTTTCAGCCACAAAAATGGTTTGCAGCAATCCAAATACTTTCGGTTTGTCTGCATTAGAACAACAAAATTATTGTCTATAGTTTAAAAATGAATCACATCATTTTTGAAACTGAGTTAGAGGGATAACACATTGATAGAATGACCTTTCACAGAATCAACCTTTTTACCTTTTCCAATGAAGATAATACAATTTCTTGAATAATGGCGTGGTGAACTGACTGTTAGAACTTTAATGTGGCCCAAATGATAACTATTGTTAAAATGTGGGGATGTGTCAAATCATTTGTTTCATTAAAAACCTGTAAAACAGATGGGAAGAGGTTGACAAAATTAAGATAAAACATGCTCAGCAATACATTGAAAAAATATTCTCCTTCTGTGGAAACAAAGTCTCTTTTTATTTCAGCATTTTACGGATGGAGCAGCCCTTTAGGCAAAGCAACACATGGGATACCTCAGGTTTCTGTGAAGAAAGCCCTATAAATTGCAAAGAGAAGATAGGAAGCCAGAAGCAAATAAAGAAAAATGGAGGAAAGAAATCACTGATAAAAATAGATGCTTTGTGAAATTGCTTAAGGAAGGATTTAGCTTGCAGGAGAGAATTGTTCCTGGCAAATCTTCCATCACTGCCAAGTTCTGTGACTCCAAGATGCCCTAAGGCCAATTCACACACACATACACATACGCAATTACTTAAGACTTCATGATGTCATCTTAATTAATGATCTGAGACCAATGGAGAAAGGTGTATTTATCATTTGATCTTTGACATTTTGTTTGTGATGGCTTATTAAATATATGGAAGTATTTGGTTGATATTGTAATCATTGGTTCATTGATATAAGTCGAATAAATAAACTGATGGATAGAAATTATGGAGATAATCTACCCAACTTATTTTGGAAACGCTTAACCTTTATGATTACTGTGAAGTTGGTTAGTCAGACACACTTTGAATTAGTACTGCATAATAAACGTGTGTGTGGATCTGTTTCATTGAGCACCTCCATTTCTTTTGGTACCTTTGGTACTTTCGAGGGCACGTAATGGGAAGGGCCCTCTCGGTACAAAAACTCGCCCAACACAAAAGCTAGTGAAAGCTGATCTCAGGTTTTTGCCTGCTTTCTGGGAGCACATGCCACTCCTCACATGGCCTGCTGAGAGCTTCCTTGTACTCTTTGCACAGGGTTTCCCTCAGAACCCTGCCTGTTGGGCCAACTGCAGGAGAAGAAAGTCATAAAGTAGCAGATGCAAGCTGAGTAGTATTTAATGGGGCAACCACCTCCATTTCCTCAGTTGCACCACACTAAGAAGATTGTTGTTCAGGCAGCATTAGGTGTGATATAGTGGTTTGAGTATTGGATAAAATTCTGGGTGACCAGGTTTTGAATCCCAGCTCTGCCATGAAAACAGATGAGATAACCTTGAGCAAGTCACATTGTCTTTGTCTCAGCTGAAAGCAGTGAAAAACCTTTGAATGAATCTTGCCAGGAAATGTCCAGGACACAAATGTAAAACATCAGGGCTAATTTGAAGTGGCACAACTATAATTACAACCATAACAACTTATTTTAATTTTTTTCAGATATTTTATAACAATTCACCCCTCCCCCTCCCTGATTGAAATCAATTATTCTTTGTTATGACTTCTGAGCTTTAAAGCACAATAAATCTTAGTGTAATCAGACTGAACCTGACCTAACCTTTAGTCCAATCTAATCCAATGATCCAAAAACATTCTGAACTTGTAATAAGGGACAGAAAACATAAATGAATTACAAGAAATTGTGTATGTTTATAGTTATGTGAATATAGCAGCTTTGATTTATAGAGGTTTAAGGAAGGATTTTTTTTCTTTATTCTGTGTTCCAATTTGATTATCCTTACTTCAAATTAAAGCATTTCGATGACTAAACCTCTGAGTTAAAGAGACAGCAGAAACCACCAAGTTTTTGCTGGCTTCTGCACAGTTTTAGCTGTGCTGAAGGCTTCTCTGCAGGAGTGCAAGAAAAATGTCAGAACCTCACACAGAGACCAAAGGAAACAGCCAGGTCCAAAGATACTACACCTTTTGGAACTATGAGGGAGATTAGATGAGGGATACATTGTTGTCTTTGATCCATGGCGAACTGCTTCTTCTCCTCAGGTGACAAGCACTGATCCGTGAGGAGCCCTTCTTCAGTTCTGCTGCCTACTGACATATTGTCATGCTCACGCTTTGATGCTCCCCTACATGTTGTTTTGATATCTCTCCCTTTTCAACATCAGCCAGGAACGATTCAACTGAACCTAGGAATAAGCAGGACTTTAAAACTATTCTCTGGTTGTTTGCCTGTTTTCATTTGAGAGATTTGGGCAAGGTTCAGCTTCCTGGTTTTCTCTTCTCTATCTTGTTTTCCTTTTCCTTTCTTAGTCCAAATTAACATGTTCTCTGTAAATCTAAGGGATATCTTTGGAATGACCTGTCAAGTACACAGAGATGTTTATTGAATACACTGCTTGCTTCTCTCTTGTATGAATTCCATGCCTGAGTGTTTCCCTTCCAGGTCCACCTCCAGCTTCCCTTAGGGCAAGGAGCTTCAGAAGCTAATTAGTAGATGCATATAAGCTTCAGTCCTGAAGGACATTGTTCATGTCATTAGTTGTGCTATGCTGAATATAGGAAAATGCTGCTAGGGGATAAAATGCATGGGGGGAGAAGCCATGTTGGGTCAAGGCATGCAAAGAAAACAACTAATGAATGTCCAGTCCCTACCTTATACCCTCCTGCAGTCAACATGTTTTACTCAATCCTGATATCCTTTCTTAGACTCCCTGTTGAAACTATTTTCTGACACACACACACACACACACACAAGGTAAACAGAACATTCCACCCTTGAACTATTTGGATACTTTCAGAGAAGTTCACAGAATTTTGAAATAATGCTTACTTATTCTCCTTTCCTTTGGCTTTGAGTTTAATGAGTCTATGCTGCTTTGCACCCCCCCCCCCCCCCCCAAATCCCAACCCAAGCCAGACACAAATAAGTATCAGCTTTGATTCTAGTGATCCAGCTAATAAAATCTATATATTGTTTGATAGGTTGCCAAACAATATATAAATATATTTTAAAAATCAAACATTTTAAAATACAATAGAAATTAGATACCAGTATTTCAGCATTTTAAGGAGGGTGGAAATATTCCCAAATTATCATTTTTCTTTCTTTTTCTATACGTATGTACTCTGCTTTTCTCCAAACAGCAGCCTATATGGAGTTCCTACATATCCCAGTATCTCATCAAAATATCAACTGGATCCATATCCAATACATTACAGTCAACACATGCACTTAGGAAGGAATCTAGATGTAAAGTACAGTGGATTGAGAGCAGACCATTTGATTTTCATTTTCATAAGACTGAGAAGTTACTAATTTCAAAATCTAGAGCAGGAATCAATTCATTGATGCATTACATTTATTAGCTTTCTCTAAAATAAGCATTTGTACAAAATCATTCCAAAAAGTAGCACAGTCTGAGGTAATCCACTAAAACAATCTGAACAAAAACCAAATTGGAAAAAACAAGTATAACAAAATAAAATACAGCACAACAAAATACAATACATTTCTTTTTTTAAATATAATTTTATTGAAGATTTTATAGTGCAAATACATAAGAAAAGTGATCTAAGAAACCTAGAGATGAGGGTAGGAAGGGTAGAGAATGAAGGGGGGTTATAGAGGGGAATGGGGTATCGACGTTTGTGAGGGAAGGGTTAAGAAAAAAACATATAATAAAAAACTCAAAAAAAGAGAAAGGAATAAAGCAACATAGTGCATAAAATAAAAGAAAATTTGACTTCCATTCTTAATACATCGAGTCAATGGCTTAATAGTTACATATTGATTGTTACTTCTTACACTTAGCTTTAAGTTGTAATTTCACCTCTTACATTAAAGTTTAAATTAGGAACTAGACTACTATCCCTTTTTAACGTTATTCCAACTTTCTAACCCGGTTTTACATCTTAATTTTCTTATTTAATTAGCTTTGTTATGATCTATATTTGTCAAATATAGTCCAGTCAGTGGATTTGATTGGTCTTCCATTACTTTGTCTTAAAAAGAAAGTCAGTTTGTCCATATCTCTAATATCTGACAGTTTATCTCGCGATTGTTCCAGATTCGGAGGGTTTTCTAGTTTCCAAAACCTGGCATAGGTTATACGGGCCACAGTGATAATATAAGTAAATATTATATCCTCGTTCCAATTTAAATGTAAATATTTATCCCTAAGACCTAATAAGAAAAATTGTGGTTTGAGTGGAATGTCTATTTTCAATTTTTGTGTGTGTTTCCTCTTGTACATTTTTCCAAAAACTTATGGCTTTTGGGCAAGTCCACCATAAATGATAGAAACCACCCACTTGTAATTTACAATACATTTCTCAAGAGAAAGAAACTGCCAATCAAAACCAGTGCTAAAGCCACCATCAATGACATTCTGAAGAAAAAATCAGCCTTCAGATGATTTATATTTTAAAAACCCACAAAAATTGTTCCCGGACTTCATCACATGAGGCTGACAAACTAACATAGGAGCAGGACCATCACCTTTGTGATAGTCCCAATCACATGACATTATGTGGCATCCATTGCCAGTATGCCAGCACCTGCAACCATCCCCAGTCATTGATGGGTAAAACTCATCAATAGCTTTAATCACACCATGATCCCAGTACTTATCAGCATGCTGGAACTGAAGTGACATCAGGAAGTGGCATTCTTCAGTTTTTCCCTTCTTCACTACTCCTTCTCCCAGTAATCAAAGTTGTGTGTGTGTGTGTGTGTGTTTTTAAAAAAACCTAAACTTTGCAAGACTATGAAGTTTTTTAAATACTTTAAAACAAAATAGTGCATGGAACTGCAAGAAATCTGGTCACAAGACTGTGGGATAGTGAAATAGCATGGATACAATAGGGATTAATGGGCTGCCTGCCTTTCGGAAGGTTTGTAAGACCTCTTTTGGCAGGCATATAACTCTTAGCCATTTCCCGTCGTATGCCGACAGAAATATTGTTTTAGTGTTCTGGTATTTTTATTGTTTTAGTGTTATTTTATTGATGTTATGCTTGTATGCTGTGAACCACCCTGAGCCTGTTGGAAAGGGTGGTATATAAATTGAAATAATAAATAAATAAATATCATGAAGACATATGGTAATGAAGATGACAATTCCAGTAATTTTCTGGGCTCATTGGTCATATGAATGTTGCAGGATGGGAGCTTCATGCAATAATGTGTCTTTTATTATTCTCTGGACTTTTCTATCCTACCTTTCACTTGACCTGAATCATACTTCTTTATACAGTAAGTATTTCAACAATTCTGGAAATGGAGGAAGAAGAGGTTCCCACAATTTCTCCATTTGAATCATATTCCTGTCCTTTCCCCCATTCGTTATGTAGTGGTGTACATTAATAAAAACATAATCCAAAGCCATATCTACATAAACATCGTCTTCTTACACTGTTTACTCAACATGTATCACATTGCTTTAGTTCATTTGTACTCTCTGTAAACAAAGAAAACTGAAAATAAGATAGCTACCATTGGTACGCATAATCATGATTTTTGCAATGTTTTACCAATGTTTAAAAGGACATAAAATTGATTTAAACACCACACGAACATAACCTTCCATCCTTCCTGCATAGGTCAGCATCAGACTACATTTTGTAGTGGAACCAGGAAAAAAAGAGGATAAAAAGAGTTAGGAGGAAAGTATCAATGTATAAAAGCAAAGTATCCATGTATAAAAGATGGAAATTAAAATGTAATGATTGAAATGGTATAAATTCCACTTCAAAAATGATCAAGTGATTCAGATCATTAGAGTCCAACATCCAACTTTTTGAAAGCATCTGTATTTTAATGCTAGGATCTCTTCATAAAAGACAACCCTCCTGTAATAATTTGAGATCTTGAAGAAGCAAGATGAAATTGTAAATATACTTAGTCATGCATATGTAGAGACATAGATAAATATTTTTAAAGGAATTAGTCATTGTTTGCATATTTGCCTCAATAGCCACGGGCATAAGCTAAAACCTACATGGTAACTCAGTACAAAGCCTACAACAAAGCAAAAGTTATGAGGCTCAAAAGATGGTAATTTTTCAGTAGAAATTCCCAATGTGCTTCAGCATATGTGATGGAGGCCCCTTCATTGGAGACTTTTAAGCAGAGGCTGGATGGCCATCTGTCAGGGGTGCTTTGAATGTGATTTTCCTGCTTCTTGACAGGGGGTTGGACTGGGTGGCTCTATGATTCTATGATCAAATGTTTTTTTATTTGTCTAATAAATGGTTTAGGAATACCTGGTTCTGAAATGTCTGACATTTCACTCTAAGTAACCCACTGAGCGAGAACTCCAGGGTACACAAAGGGCGAAACATGTTGGGCTTTTTCCTAATATACTACAAGTTGGGGTGTATCTCTTGTTTGTTCCATGGATTCCATTGGATGTTTCTCAGATTTTGCTTCTTTGAATAGAAGAGAGCTTCATCCATTTATGTTAATTCTCCTTTCTCCTCTCTGGAACTCTTATCATACTGACTTCAATATTGATAGCCTTTCATTTTCTAATTTCTCCGACATCATCAGCTTTTACATCTCTAGAAATAATCACAGGTTTTCTCATTCTTGAAGAGAACAGGTGTCTCAAAACATGAAGATATGCTGATCAGGAATTCTCAAGTCCTGTGGGATTTTTTAAATAAAAAAATATTATTTGCATTTGGCTTTGTGTGCATGTGAAGAAAATGTTTTCAGAAAACTTAACTGTTTTGTGCAAAGATTGTGTGTATATAAAATAATATGCATTCTTTTTGCACAGTTCAAAAACTTTAGGTATGGCAGAATAAAACCCTCAAATTGTTTTGGTAATCAATATTTGCAATAACAAAAACATGGACAAGCAACATCCATAATCTTACACGGCAGCAAGAAAATCCTAACAAGATTTATTCAATATTCAGTGAAGAGAGCAATTGTGAGTGGAATTCCATATTTTGTATTTAAATTCATGGTATGGTAAATTTATGTTTTCTATATCACAAGCAGATGGAATGAACCTAAATGCCCACTTTAAAGATTTTGGGATGAGCAATTCATAAAGCTTGAGTGAATTGGCTTACACACTCCTGCACATGATCCTGCTTCAGAGTCTATGATACCTAGTATAAAGGTACCGAAAGGAAGTAAAATTCGAAAATACTGAGATTCATATTTGGACATGGGATTCACTGAGTTTGCTGATGGATGTCCACAGTATGTGATATGTAACAAAGTTTTACCCAGTAGCTCTATGTTCCCTGCCAAGCTTAGATGGCATTTCAAAATTCATCTTGACTTCACAAATAAAACTGCAGACTATTTCAAAAGAAAACATGATGAACTCCACACAGCTCAGACAAAATTTGTATCTTATGCAAAGACAAATAACGACAAAACAGTGAAAGCATCGTACTTGCATAGTCATGACCTAGCACTTACTGGCAAACCTCCCACCCTTGCTGAAACTCTTATAAAACCACTATTAGTGAAGGTAGCGAAGTGAATGGTGAACAAACCCCCCCTGTAAACTTGATCTCCAGTGTGCCCTTATCAAAGACAGAATTCTTGTGGCTGGGTCACCCAGGTGGAGGGACTGTTCAGTTGCCTACCCTTGACAGTGTACCCCTGTGTGACGTCCTCTGTAAAGAGCTTGGGAGTCCTGCTGGACCAAAAAAAAAGGGAAATATAGAACAAACGTGCCGTCCGTGCGGGAGTGGTTAGCTATATGCTTATTATGCACATCAAAGACCCACTTGTTCCAGCTCGCCTTTCAAGTGTAGGTCCATGTACTATGCACCCCCTGTTAGAGTCTCTCTCCGGGCTGTTGTCTTAATCTGTTGTTTCTATTGTGTGCATTTTAATAATATTGTATTGTTATTTTACGATGTTTTATGGTGTGTTTTTATTCTGTCACTGTTTTACTATGTTCTTTCTCGTGTTGTGAGCCGCCCCGAACCCACCGGGAGTGGCGGCATAGAAACTGAGTGAAATAAATAAATAAATAAAAAATATCTTCAGTCCCCCACGCTACTGGGCCTGGCAACAATCGGTGCAAGTGACACCAAAGCCTGCCCAAAGGGGTAATACCCCGTGGGACAGAACCTAGATAGAATATACACAATACAAGCCATAGCCCTCCAGCGAAGGAAGATCCAGTGTCATTCAAAAACATCAACACAAACAGGCAGCAGGCCTAGAAACTATCTGTCTAGGACATCAAAAATGCAGCTCTGAGGGGTGGATATATAAATCCCCACTGAACCCCCCAGTCCCCAATACCGTCCAGGTGCCACTCCAGAGTCCCGTCCGTGGGCGTGTTCAGCCGGCCGAAGAGCAGAAGCGGCGGCCCGGCGCGACAGGAAAAAGCCGTGCCATCCCCGCGTAGCCCCCCTGCTGCTGGCGTGCGGTGAAGTCTGATGACGTGTAGCGTCCTGGAGAGGAAATGGTGCACAATAGATGATGCACAGCCGACAACAACACCCACTGTGATGACGTAGACAAGCTCCCGAGAATGGGAGGGACTGGACGAGGCCGCCGGGAACTCCCTATGGCGGGGCAAGGTGATGTCAAAGAGGCAATCCCAGCGTCGTCCCGACGTGCCTCCTGGTGTGTAGACGTAGCAGGGGGAATCCCCAATGATGGAGGGCAGACGTGATGGGAAGGGGGTGGATTGGATAGGGCAGGGTGATCCCGTGAGCACCAATGCGTATTTTGTGCCAACCACAGTGTCCAATGGCACAGAGGTCTGGGTCTGCAGGAGGGCTGTAGATCAAGCTCAGGCGTATCCGTTCCGCCCCTTGTCAGATGCAATGCCCTGACGCAGGCAGCTTTGCGGGTGCCCCGCACGTCCTGGGGCCCACCCAGGAAGCAATGGGCGGCGACCAAAAAAATTCAAAACAATAGCCAGACCAACACGGATGGTTAGAATAATATCAAAATGAGTTTATTAGGACCACAGTCAATAGCTGTGCGGTCCAGGCAGTGAACTATATACTGCCAGCGCACCAGTACACAAGCGCCAGTTCTATCCCAATGCAAGCCCAGCCGCGGGGCTGGCTGCTCCCGCAGCTGTAACAACAATGCCAACGGGTGATGTACAGTCTTTTAGGAGGGTCCCAAATCCCGTTTCGCAGGTAAGTATCTACAGCTTCGTCAGGGCGTTTCAATTAGACATACAACCATTGTATTGGTGATGGAATATCTACATAATCCTACAAATAAATACAAATGTACAAGACATCAGGTAAGTGAACAAGAAACCAAAATAGGAGCATAAACATCATGTGAATCAATACATTAGTCATATCAATGAGCATAATACTCACCAAATCAAAGAAATGCAGGAATATCAATAATGTGGATGGATTCCACCAGGTCAAATGTGACCCACAGGTAAGTCTAAGGCCTATCCAAAGGGGCTATATACCTGGAGCAGGTGTAGAAGGGGAGGAGAAACAAGGCAAGGGTGGAACAGTTACACCCAGTTCAATTGGAAGGAGGTTATGTAACCAAAGTTTGTATGTTCAATACCTCATTGAGGCCAGCAGGTGTCTCAGTGGATAAGAGATTGATCCATTTGGATTCAGCTCTCATGAGAGCTGTGTGGTTGTCTCCATACTCCCGAGTAGACACTTTTTCTAGTCCCATTCATGTAAAGGAATCATGAGGATGCTTGTAGTCAAAAAAATGTTTGTACAGGATGGAATCAACGGCACCATTCTTGATTCTCGACCTGTGTTCACCCATTCTAATGCGTAACTGTCTAGTAGTCTGGCCCACATAAACCCGGTGGCAGGGGATAATGAGGACATAAACGAGATTAGAGGAAGCACAAGTGAAAAAGCAGCGTATATCAAAAGATTTGGATTTAAGTCTGTTGTGTATGGCAGGAGTGGTATTAATTTGGGCACATACACTACAGTGGCCACAGATTTTGGTGCCTGGTCTGAAGAAACTCGTGGGGGGGGGGGTGAATCCCTATGATGGTTCATATGAACCCTGCTTCGGCCCACGCAGAGAACGCACCACACAGCCAGACTTGTCTGGCAACTTACGTTTACCCCACATTCGCAGAGCCTTCAGAACGCAGTGAGGAAATACTGGCCTTTTGTCGCGGGTATACCTGGTCTTGAAATGCCACCTATGGTAGCACCCAAAAAAACTAGATCCATCAGAGATATTCTGGTTCATACGAACCATCAAAGGGATTCTGACCAGGGAGGATCTGGCCATGGTGATCCAGGCTACGGTCACCTCAAGAATTGACTACTGCAATGCCCTCTACATTGGCCTACATATGTTGGTGATCTAGAGGCTCAAGCTGATGCAAAATGCAGCTGGTATGCCGGTGAGAGCTCACATAACACCAATATTGCATCTACCAGTGGAGCGCTGGGTCTCCTTCAAAGTGTTGATTATCACCTTCAAGGCCTTATATGGTCAGGGGCCATTGTATCTGAGGGACCGTATCACCCCATATCAACCCCAGAGGTCACTGCGTTTCATGGACCAAAATCTTTTGGTGATTCCTAGCTGCCGCTCATATCGGCTAAAATCGACAAGACGGCAAGCCTTTAACATCATAGTTCCAACTCTTTGGAATACTCTGCCAGAAGACGTGCAAGCTTTGGGAGATTTAACCTAGTTCCGCAGAGCATGCAAGACGTTTTATTCCAGCAGGCTTTTCGGGTCTGATTTGGTTAACTAGCTATAAATAGTTTTATAGTTTTTAGCTAAGAGTTTGATTTTTTCAGTTGTTTTAAAGTGTGTTTTTATACTCTCTGTAAGCCGTCCTGAGCTCTCGGGGAAAGACGGCATACAAAATTGAATAAATAAATAAATAAATAACCTGGTGCATAATCAAATCCAGGATCTATAAAATGATATTAAAGACACCATAATTTCCTGTATCAGTCAAATGAAATTTTCACTACAACTGGACATATCCACGGATGTTGCCAGATTAGTGGTGGTAATGATATTTCTGCAGTATGAATTTTCAGGTTCCTTTCATAAAGATATCTTGTCACGAGCAGTAGTGATTTTTTTCTCCCTGCTTGATGCCATCCTCATTGAAAACCCATGGGATGGGTGCACAAATGACATAACGGCCATTATAGGTCATGTTTCTGGCATTGTTACAAAAATCAATAACATTTCAAAAAATGCACAAGTAATCATTGTGTGCTACACCGACACTCTCTCGTAATGAAAAAAAAGTGCCAGCATTATTAAAGCAGATACTAGACAACACAGTCAAAATGATCAACTTTGTTAAGGCACAGCATTTGCAGTGTAGGCTGCTCAAAATACTGTGTGAAGATATGAAAAGTATACATAAGTCATTGTTATTACCCACAGAGGTATGATGGTTGTCACGAGGTAAAGTGTTATCAAATTTATTTGAACTTTGAATGGAAGTTTCTTCATTTTTGAATGTCAAAAACTATTTGCTATAACATTATTTGAATGATCAGGAATGGTTGTGCAAATTATGCTACTTCGTAGATATTATTTTGAAAATGAATAAATTCAGTACACCCATACAAAGGAAACAGAAGACAATATTCTATGCAAATGACAAAACTGCTGTGCTGAAGACAAATATAGCATTCTACATGGCAAGTTTGGAGAATAAAGTTTTGACATGTTTCTCAATAACTCCACACTTTTTAGAAGAAAATAACATAACAATGAATGAATCATTGCCCACAAAAATAAAAGAACAATTTGCTTTAAAAATTACTGTAAAATTTTAATTCATATTTTCCAAGAGACACTCAGAAATTCCAAAAAATTCCTGTATCAGTCAAATGAAATGAAACATGTAACATTGTTACAGTTTTCAGATATCTTAACAAGTCGTTATATCATTTTGTAGATGTAAATAATGAATAATATTGCCTCAAGTTTTTTACTATTGTTTCCTCTCTCTCTCTCTCTCTCTCTCCCTCTATGTGTATGTATATATATATATATATGTGTGTGTGTGTGTGTGTGTGTGTGTGTGTGTGTGTAGGCTTGCGTAAGCTAATGAAGTTGTGAGCTATGCTGGAGGTGGCATCATAGACCTCACTGCCACCGTCCCAGCTTGCTAGGCCCCGGCAGATGAACCTTTGGTTTAAAGGGCGAGGCCAGTTCTGTGCCAGCTGTGCTCCACCAGAAAAATCTACTGCATAGGCTCGAAAGATACATCCAACCTCCGAATCATCAATGCACTTGTAGAAAGTGTGGGATTGAGTCCTTTCTGAATCTTCGTTCGTGAAGAAAAGCCAATACATTATTATTAAGGCTGGATGGCCATCTGTCAGGGGTGTTTTCTCTGTGCTTTCCCTGCAGAATGAAGGGGGTTGGACTAGATGGCCTTTAGAGCTCCCTTCCAACTCTGTTGTTGTTGTTGTTGTTGTTGTTATTAATATTATGGCTGGATGGCCATCTGCCAGGGGAACTTTGACTGTGTTTTCCCTGTATGAAGCAAGAATGAAGAGGGTTGGGACTACAAGGCCTTTCACTACTATTATTATTATTATTACTATTATGGCTGAGTTATAAGATCAGGAAATTTATGCTAGATTGCGGTCTGGCTTAGGGAAATACCACGAAAATCTGCTCACAGTTGTGGACACCTACATGTCTGCAAGAGAAGACAAAATTTCTGAATTATCCAAGATGTTTTAAGTTAACTTAATACATATTTTGTTGACATAATTTTTATAAGATTCACTTTTAGTGTATCTTTTAGAGTCATTGAACCCTACATCCGAAATGGGTTTTGAACCATTTATTTGATCAAACAAGACATATATATATACATACACACACACACACACACATACACACACACACACACCTTATTATTATTCATAGTTTCATATACTTATCATGTGTGACATGCCTCATAGAACATAGACAGATAGAACTAAACACTAAACATTTCTTTGTGCTCCACAAGAATTTTTTGCTTCAAAAAGGGCTCCATGGCTGAAAAAATTGGGAACCTCTGTTACCTTCCTGGAGGAAGTTGTGACTGTAGTGACTTTGAACCCAGTTTGGCACCCTTACCATTCTTTCCCCTCTCTTCAGTTTAATATATGAAAAGGTAGAACAGTTTTGTCCTTCAAGTTATCTGATTCTCCACCCATGGTAAGAGATTGTGGGAGGCAAAGTTCAAATATTCTGAGAACATGTCCCAATCATATTCTTCTGGGGATGTGGAAATAAGCCAGATTGGTCCAACATTCGCATTTAATGAATTTTGACTAACTGTGACCCAAAATAAGCTAAAATGAAATTATCTCCATCCCTCGTCCTCTCTCTATATATTTTGTAACCCTGGAAAGAGTTATGATACTAAGACTAATTTACTGCTAAGAGTAAAGTGGCTAGTGAGTGACATTAATTGATGCTAATATGTTCTCAGGCACACTGTAGATGACCCTCAAGATGAAAGGAATAATTCTGATCAAGTGAAATGATGGACATTTTAGCCGATATCTTCAACAAGGATGGTTGAACCCTTTTAAAATGTTGATTTCTTTTTTTCCTGGCGTTAGGACCTTTCACCCAAAACTGTGAAGTTATGTAGCATTTATTGTTAACTGCAGAAAAGGAAACATGATAACAGATGAGAAAACCAAACCATAAATACAAATAAACTCTAAATTATCAAATAACTCTAAAATCTGAAAGCTGCTATAGCATAACACAAGAGTAGATAAAGTGTACCTGTTAGGATGGTTTTGTGACTCCCAACTTCTTCATATGCTTTGGATCAACCTTTTTTGAGTGAGAAACGGGTGGAATACTCCTGGAAGCCTCCTAGAACAGCAGTTTCATCTTTTGACGGTTGCAAACAAAACATTTTTGCCTGTCTCATAAGCCAGCTACACTCTGCTGCTGTAAGGACAGCTTCAGTCTCTGGGCACCATTTGGAGTGAAAATAAGTTACCAAAGCAGGGATGAACACATGTCTCTATGTACTCGTGTGCGTACATGCACACACACATGCCCACTTTCATGATATCAGAGAGATGGGGAGTATGGTTACTTGAGGATTCCGGAATTTTAGCTACAATACTGTGTGTATAGTGTGGTATATGAGGATGTTTATGAGGGTGATACCATGATTTGTAATTACCATACTAGCTACTTCATCACACTAGAGAATAAATTCATTTAAAATCCAGTTTCAGCCTCCTACAGATTTCTGGGGTTTGAAGTTTGGGGAGGAACCTTTAAAAGCCTGACTAAACTACAAAACCCAGAATTCCGCAGGAGGCTGAAACTAGATTTTAAATGGATTTATTCTCTAGTGTGATGAAGAAGTGGGTGACACCAACAGTAATGATGCCACACTAACTGAGACTGGCTACATGGAGCAAACAGGTTTCTTGTTGGAACACTTCTATTAGCTACCAATAAAAGTGCTGGGGATAATAATAATAATAACTCTTCCATTCTGGTCAGAGATGGTTCTACCAGAGTCTGAATCAGCAGGTGGCTGTGAAAAATGAAAAACCAGAAAAAACAGCTACAAATGCATTCTGGAAAGATCTGTGAAAAACAGAAAAAGGTTGTAACAAAAATACATTTTCAGAGAACAGAATTAGGTCCTTGGAAATAACAACAGAAATTATCACTGAAAGAGTGAAGAAAGTCAAGAACTGGACATCACATGGCAATGATCAACTGCACGGATTTTGGCTTAAATATCTGATTAGCCTGCACTCAAAAATGGCTGAACAATTCAATAACATGCTGAAAACTGGAAACATCAGCAAATGGATAACAACTGGGAAGACATATTTGATAGAGAAAGATCCAGCAAAAGGGATAACACCAGGAAACTACAGGCCAATAACATGTCTGCCTACAATGTTAAAACTGTTGACAGGCATAATAGCTGATCAAATCCAGGATTACTTGGAGGAAAATAACATTTTGCCAGTAGAACAAAAAGGCAATAAAAGAAGAAGTAAGGGCACGAAAGATCAAATTTGTTCTAATCAAATTTGTTCTGATTGACAAAATGATACTGGAGAATTTCCAAAGCTGTAAAACAAACCTCTATACTACTTGGATTGATTACAAAAAAGCATTTGACTCATTGCCACAAATGTCTAGATGTCATCGGGGTTTGTGAAAATATTAGAAAGTTCACCAAAATGCAATGAAACTAGGGAAAACTGAGTTGTTTGTGGGCAATGAAAGCTATGGAACTGTTAACATTAAGAGAGGAATTTTCCAGGGCGACTCACTGTCACCACTGTTGTTCATCATTGTAATGATCCCATTGTCAGTAATTCTACAGAAAATAAACCTAGGCTACCAAACAGCAAGAAATTCACCAAAAATTTCCCACTTGCTATACATGGAGGATCTAAAGCTTTACAGAAAATCAGAAACAGAAATCCAGTCACTGACCAACAAAGTCAAAATCTTCAGCACTGACATCAGTATGGAGTTCGGCCTAGACAAATGTGTCACAGTGGCATTAAAGAAAGCGAAAAGTACACACAGCGAAGGCATAGAGATGCCAAATGGACAAACCATAAAATGCAATCAGCCTGAAACCTATAAATATCTGAGCATACTATAGTTGGAGAATATCAAGCATGGGCATGTGAAAAATGTGGCCAGCAAAGAATATATCCAAAGAGTCAGAAAGATTTTGAAGATCAAATTAAATGGGGAAATATGATCAAAGCGATCAATACCTGGGTCATCTCCGTCATAGATACAGTATATTGCTGGAATTGTGAACTGGATACAAGCAGAGCTGGATGTTATGGACAGAAAAAGAAAATCGATGACATTCCACTATTCATTACACCCACGTAGTGATGTTGACAGACTTTACCTGTCCGGAAAATCAGGAGGCAGAGGGCTTCTGCAAGTGAAAGAAATGGTAGAAGAAGAGAAACATGCGCTGGCAGATTATGTGAAATGCAGTCAAGAACCAACATTGAAGTAAGTCAATAGTAGTAAACTGCTTCAAGTGGAAAAGACAAAGAGTAAATACCGTAAAAACACAATCCAGAGCAGAAGAAAAAACTGGTGAAAGAAAGCACTCCATGGACAGTTCCTGGGAAAATTGAGAGCCAAATTGACAAAGAAAAAAACATGGCTGTGGCTCACAAATGGAACTCTGAAAAAGGAGATGGAGGGCCTGATTCTGGCAGCTCAAGAACAAGCCATTAGAACAAATGCCATCAAAGCCAGTGTAACATCTCAAGGTCCCTGGAGATCCCCCTAGTAAACCACACAAGGCCAACTGCAGTTCAAAGCTTTATTAGAATAAATGAAATAGGAAAGGCATAGAAATAATGCTTCAAAAAGCTGGGAGCTCAGACACTGTTGCTCAGATGATTCATTGGAACTTGTGCCACAAATACCATCTACCTGCGACAAAGAACTAGTGGGATCACAAGCCGGAAAAAGTTACAGAAAATGAACACGTCAAACTTCTCTGGGACTTCCGAATTCAGACAGATAGAGTTTTGGAGCATAATACTCCTGACCTCATGATCGTGTTAAAATACAAAGTATGGATCGTCGATATCACAATCCCAAGTGACAGCAGAATTGCAGAGAAACAACTGAAAATGCTGACACAATATGAGGATTTAAAGATTGAATTACAAAGACTCTGGCACAAGCCAGTAAAGGTGATCCCAGTGGTGATCGGCACACTGGGTGCAGTGCCTGAAGACCTTGGCCTGCACTTAAACACAATTGGCGCTGAAAAAATTACCATCTGCCAGCTGCAGAAGGCCACCTTACTGGGATCTGCACACATTATTCACCAATACATTGCACAGTCCTAGATACTTGGGAAGTGTCCGACGTGTGATCCAATACAACAGCCAGTAGAGTAATTTTTTTGATGTAGACTCATTTTGCTGTGTTTGAAATAATAATAATAATAATTGTGTACTCCTCTTCTTCTAAGGAGGAGGTAGAACAGGAGACTGAAGATGTAGGAGTTGGGGATTTGGGGCCAAGTGTTGAGGAGGAGGAAGTGGGCTAGGAAAACATACTGCCGGTTCCTACGTATCAAGAATGCCGAAGGGCGAAAAGAGAAAGAAGGTCAGCTAGAATTGCTGCAAGGACACTGAGCAACAGAATCAGATCTCACCCTAGGAACACCTGTGCTGGGAGCTGGAGGCTATAAATCAGCAATAAACCAAGTGGTCAGTGCTGGCAGCAACCATTATACTTAGTGCTTCTGTTCTCCACTTTCCTTGCTTGCAGCTCCAGTGCCTGAATTGCCAAAATTATTGTTTCATATCTGATGTAATACTTTATTTGCTTTGCTTTTGGGATTTATCTTCTGTTTCCTTGCTGCTGTTTGTTACATTAATATCATTTCACTGAAGTAAAGCTTTTTTAGTTGCTTTAACCCTTGTTGTAAGGCTGTTTCTGAGGCATGATGATGATGACAATGATGATGATAATAATAATTTATTACCTATCTTTCCTTGTGGTTCAAAATGGGGTATAATATGCCCTAGTCCAGGTTAACTAAGGACCATATTCTCCCATTTGGGAGAATATTGAAATCTTCTGTGGAAAATCTTCTCTCTGTTCCACCATCCTCACTAGTTGGAACAGAATAGAGCCTTCTTCGTGGCTGCCACCAGGCTCTGTTTGAGAGGTTTTAACTGGCATATTCTTGCTCAATGCTCCCAAGGACTGGATCTTACAGAATCGTGTTGTAAATTCTATCTGTGTTTTGATTACTTCATGTTTCTTTAAATAACAATGGCTTTCAATTGGTTTTTAATTTTATGAATATTTCAATAGCTTTTTTTGCATTTGGTGTATTTTCTAGCTATTTTTTTTTAAAAAAAGAACTGTATTCCAGACTAGGAAAAAATTAAATTTCGGAAGAGGAGGAGGAGGGTGCTAGGTTCTTTACTAAGCCCTTACCAAAACCACTGAATTTGGTAGACAAGCTATGCATTATCATTTGTATACACTTCAGTGTATTAGTAACAACAATTCTTGATGTTATTTTGTGGAGAGAGAAAAAAGAAACATAATGCTATTGTCTTTTTCTGTAATCTGAGAGTAGCACCTCTATTTAGGACTACCACAAACTTTCATTGTCATGTTTTGGTAATCTGCTGCCAATAAATGCAAAGCAATATTGCAGTAATAGTTTCGGGGGAGGTGGTTTGTTACTTGCATCAAGAAGCAGACAGATTTTAAAGAGCTCAACTGGGTTTGCACTAGTGGTCACAAATTAAAAACAGTATACTGTTATACCTGGTGGCATGCACTCATGCCAGTTGATTTATGAGGTCAGGAATGAAAGAATTCATCATCTGGCATTATCTCTACCTATAGTTAATTCTTCTACTGTCATTGAGGTGTGGGGGAAAAAGAAGAATTATAGGAGTAGAGAAAGGTCTGCTCTGAAGACAAGAGTTGTTTACAGGCTTCCGCAAGAAACCTTTCTAAAATAATGGTCTCTATGTTCTAAATCTCCCAGCATAGCAGATAGCTCTTCATGAACTCCCAGACTAGCGGATGTCTTATCATGAGCCACTATTTTCACATTTGGTTTTTCTTATTCTGTTGTTTTTCTTTGTTTGTTAATTTATTAGAAAATGTGATTTAGAAAACCAGCCATTAAAAAATTCTACTAATGGTTAGAGTTATGGGAAGTATGTCCTACATAAGACCCCTCAAGTGGAGATTTAGTTTACCTCCTGGCATGAAATTCCTGTTGTTTAGTTTAGGAAGTACTCTGTTATCAATCGTTAAACATGCATGAAATTTCTCTCTCTTTTGCTACATATATATTTATTACTTATTTAATACAATTATATCTCACCTTTTTTCTCCCATCATAAAGTGGGATTGGATTTTTTTTGAGATACCCTCCCCAGCAGGCATTAATTAGCCCCAAATCTGGTTAGCTTCAACAAACTAAATGCACCACATGCTTTTGAGCCTATATAAAAGTAAATAGCCTCTTCATTCCTAGGAAGTTCTATGTCTTCTAGGCTATTATCTGAGGATCCCAGACTATAAAATCCCATGAATAGGGATGGAAAGAATATCCTTTATAATAATAGACAGTGAGATTGTAAAAATAATTTTTCCTGTTAATCAATGACCCTGGAATAATATGCAGATCACGGCAAAAAATTTAAAATGCTATGCAAAAACCCTACACAGGGAATAATGTTTTTCTGTTCAGGAAATCCATTTTCTACGCATTAAAAATTCTGTACAAAATAGCCTACTGAGTATTTACAGAATAATTTTCTCTACAACACATTGGGATATTCACCCACCTGAAGAATAACATAGAGAAACATAGGGTGGAATCCTGTTAGGTATTTTCAAATACACAACCTATATCATGTATGAGTACTTAAACCCCACTACCTGGGAATATGTAGTATTTGCACACACAAAACCTAAAGTTATTGGAAATTATGAGTTCCAATTTCCACACTAGATGTGACCTTCACAAGTTGAACAAATCCATCTCTCACCTAGCCTGATAAAAATAGGGATCAGGAGGCCATTCAAGTAAGCTTGAGTTAACTGGTGGAGCAGTGGAAAATCAGTGGAAGTAACCAAAACATCTGCATACATACTGCACGATGAATAGTTAGACACATTACTGATGTTGCAAGCTCATAACACCCACATTAGAAAGTGTTTACATTGATCTGCCAAATAATTTGATTTGCCGTTGAAATTCCATGCGTATACATGTCTTTTCTAAATATGACTCTGTAACATGCATGGGTGTGGGCACATGGGTGGTTCATTTTCCGGAAGGCAGTGCATGTTTCTACACACAATCTCAGTGGCTTCAGTGGGACTCTGAAATGACAATAAGCCTCATGTAGAAGTTAAGTCCTGAATTGATCTAATTATCTGCTTTTTCAGAACAGAGCTGGAGCTTGGTTGGACTCCCTCTACAATACCAATGAAGCAATTAGTCCCCCAGGCAGACACCAGAAACTCAGATCATTAGTAGTTTTCAATTGGGCAAGACATTTAATTATCCAGGATAATAAAACTTCTGTTGTGAGCTATAATCTTCCCTCTGATGTCCCACAGAGATTTTTCAGGTGATCTTTTCATTCTGAAGGAAGATGCCTTACCTCCTTCTTTTCCGGTACTTCATTTCACCTGCATGTTAATGAACGTATTGTTTAATCTTCTTTAAAGCCACATTTCACTGAATCAAACCATGGATCTGTCTAACACCATTATTTATTTCTACTGACTATAGTTGCCCAATGTTTTGGCAGAAGCCTGTACCAGCTATGTCTTCTGAGTTCCCTTTATCAAAGATGCTGTGAACTGAAGTATCTAAAAGATGTGGGATGCATGCTGGTTGTTTTCACCACCCATTTTCACCCTACATTACAATGTGTATTTTTGAGAATAAAATATAAATTATATTAGAATATGAATAACGCATTACTCTTAAACTATTTGCTTTTCCAAACTAGAATGGTCCCATTAAATCTACAGGATTTAGTTATCTATAGTCAACAGTTCACTTCCAGGGGAGTCATGGTACCCCTCTATTCAGCCTTGGTTAGACCACACCTGGAATATTGTGTCCAATTCTGGGCACCACAATTGAAGAGAGACATTGACAAGCTGGAATGTGTCAAGAGAAGGGCGACTAAAATGATCAAGGGTCTGGAGAACAAGCCCTATGAGGAGCAGCTTAAAGAGCTGGGCATGTTTAGCCTGCAGAAGAGAAGGCTGAGAAGAGACATGATGAGGGTCGTGTATAAATATGTGAGAAGAAGTCATAGGGAGGAGGGAGCAAGCTTGTTTTCTGCTGCCCTGGAGACTAGGACGCAGAACAATTTCTTCAAACTACAAGGAAGGATATTCCATCTCAACATTAGGAAGAACTTCCTGACTGTGAGAGCCGTTCAACAGTGGAACTCTCTGCCCCGGAGTGTGGTGGAGGCTCCTTAAGAACATAAGAACCTAAGAAGAGCCATGCTGAATCGGACCTCAGCCCATCTAGTCCAGCATTCTGTATCACACAGTGGCCCACCAGTTGTACACGGGGATCTCGAGCAGAAGGGAGGGCAAAACCCTGACCTGCTCCCGACCCCCCACAACCAGTACCCAGGGAAATCCTGCCTACCTCAACCAACTCCGAGGTGGCACTTGAATGTCTTTTCAGTAACTACCGATACACTTGGTATCCATGAATCTGTCTAATCCTGCCTTGAAGTTGTTCAGGCTGACAGCTGTCACAACCTCTTCTGGAAGTGAGTTCCATAACCCAATGACCCTCTGGGTGAAGAAATATTTCCCTTTATTAGTCCTAATTTTCCTACCTTGGAGCTTCAGGGAGTGCCCTCTAGTCCTAGTGTTTTGTGACAAAGAAAATATTTTTTTATTCACCTTTTCTATCCCATGCATGATTTTATACACTTCGATCAAGTCACCTCTTAGACGCCGTCTTTCAAGGCTGAAAAGACCAAGGTGTTGCAACCTGGTTTCATAAGGGAGCTGCTCCATCCCTTGGATCATTCTTGTTGCCCTTTTCTGTACCTTTTCCAGTTCCGTTATATCCTTCTTAAGGTGCGAAGACCAGAATTGTACACAGTACTCCAAATGTGGCCTCACCATCGATTTGTAGAGAGGTAATACAACATTTGCTGACCTTCTTTGGGATCTTTTAAACAGAGACTGGATGGCCATCTGTTGGGGGTGCCTTGAATGCAATTTTCCTGGTTCTTGGCAGGGGGTTGGACTGGATGGCCCATGAGATCTCTTCCAACTCTATGATTCTATGATTCTACTGTTTCTAATAAAATTTAGTCCATTTTGTTAGTTGCCACTTATGAGTAATGATCTATAAGTTACTGAAAAAGAATGAGTATTGTGTAACACTTTTAACGCAATTGATCCTAAGTCTGAGAGGAATAGCAAGCAACACAAAGCATGGGCTGAGACTTTAAAGACAACCACTGCTGCCTATAAGAGATGCATTAACTTTATATGTGTCCTTTGTACTTTTCAAAGAAACAATATGTGACTATGACCTTTACAGTTTCGCCCTAATTGTGAATATATTCAGCCACATGAACATATGATAGTTATCTGAATTAATTTTAGAGCCAATTTAGACCCCTTCCACACTGTTACATATTATCAAAGCAGATAATCCACATTATCAGCTTTGGCATACATTATATCAGGCTACACTGTCATATAATCCAGTTCAAAGCAGATAATTTTATATGGCAGTGTAGAAGGGGCCTCATCCAGATTCTCATACATCACAAATTCATCTAAGATTAGTCTGATATACTATTCAGATCATATGTTAAGTACCATATACGTTATGCGTCTGTGCCCTTTGAAGACATTCTAAAATATCAAATAATCTATAACTGGAGGGCTTTTAAAAAATCTGCATTTAACTTCTTAACCTGTCTCACCCACTGAATAATATTCCTTTAGGGATCATACAAAATGTGGTTACCTAATAGAAAGTCACTACCTCTTGTCCAGATTTAAGAAGATGAGCAATTCAAAGTTACAGGTGAACAGCAATTTCTTGCTAGCTTTTTGCTGAACACTATTATGCAGTTTACATAGAGCGTGAAAATATCTAGTTTGAAAAATCAAGCTACAAAGAACCATAAAGCTACAATTAAAGGGACTGCAATGGCCTATTAGTCCAATCCTCTGCCATTTAGGAATTCACAACTAAAGCATTCCTGAAAGATGGCCATTTAATCTCAGTGTCATCCAATCAAGTCTCTGTAATACCGGTCCATTCAGCATGCTCATCAAGAATAAAGTCCTGGGTGTCAGCTGTTTTTCCATTTATTGACCTGGCTTTCAATGGCAGCATTTTCAACCTATGGGGACTGTCACCCTGATTATTCAGGTTATCTGATCTGGGAGGTATTTTTGAGTAGCAAGCACCTTGTTTTTCTTCTCAGTTTGATGGCATAAAAATAATCTCCTCCCTCCATGCATCCCTCTGGCCCTATATGACTCCCTCTGGCCCTATATGAATCTGTGCCATCCCTCCCTCCTTGGAAAACATAGACTTTCTATTTTGGGCAAGGTAATAGATGATTAAGAAAACTTGCTATGTACAACTCAGGCAGGCAGATGATAAATGGCCCCACTGCCAGGACCATGGCGAGCCCCGGGAGGGGGCGGTTCAGGACAAGGACCTTTTGGGGAGCGGGTTTCGGTAATGGGAATCGGGGAGAAACCCCTGGCCCTATACCTCCACCTTCCCAACCCAAGCAAACTGGTGATCTTGGTGAACTATTGGACGGGGAGCAAGACCCCGCCTTACCACCGCGGACAATACAAGACTGTGCTGAGAGAAGAGCACCTCAGCTTCCATCTGTAACCCGTTGCCCCATGGGGAAGGAAGGACACCACCGGCGCGCCCCCCCTTTTCGGAGGGAGGGCAGAAGGCCGGATACCTAGGGGTCCCGGGGGAAGATGTAGAGCGGGGGCGGGCAATACGTGTGATCTCGGGTAGGGGCAATTGGGACGGTAGACGTAGGCCTAATGAGAGAAGGCGGAGGAGACATAGAGAGGCTCGTCTGCCTTCTGACCTACGAGCTATCCCCAGGCACGCAGATGCGGAGTTCCCTAGTACCTCTCCTCCGACTCTGATCCTGGCCAACACCAGGTCGGTGCGTAACAAGACCGGGACCATCCGGGACTTCCTCCTGGAGAGAGAGATCGATCTAGCCTGTTTGACAGAAACATGGCTCCAGGAGGGGGATGAGGTCTTTATGCACGAGGTGGCATCTCCTGGGTTTGTGGCCAGTTATCAGATGAGGACAGAGAGGTGGGGGGGAGGGGTCGCCATCCTTAGCCGAGACACTTTTAATTCCAGGACGATTCCGACGGCGAACATTCCGGGGATGGAGTGCGCGGGTCTGGTGTGGGACCTTAGTGAGAGTGTAGCCTTCCTGCTGGTGTACCGTGCACCCAACGCACTGGCGGGGAGCCTGCCTAGGCTGCTGGAGGTGGTTGCGGAGTGGGCATTGAGATTCTCTAAGCTTGTTGTCTTGGGGGACTTCAATGTCCACGCCGATACCCCCTCAACGGCAGCCGTGGACCTGGTGTCTACCATGGAGGCACTAGGACTCTCACTTTGTAAGACCGGTCCCACGCATCAGGCCGGGCACACCCTGGATCTAATCTTCGCCGCCGGAATTAGTGTGACCCTAGCCTCCATTATGGAGGTTCCATGGTCGGATCACAGGGTCCTGGAAGTCCGGCTGGGGGTGGCCCCTCCGGTAAGGGCCCGAACCTATTTTGGTTCGCCCGAGGAGACTTATGGAACCCACTAGGTTCCTGAATGCTCTAAGGGAATGGGAACTTCCCAGCGACTCAGTCGACGGGCAAGTGGACTACTGGAACGCCAGTCTTTCCACGGCCCTAGACGAGATCGCCCCCAGGCGCTCTCTCCTCCCCCGCAGGAATCGCTTGCCTTGGTTTACCGAGGAGTTGCGGGCGATGAAGCGGAGGCGGAGACAGCTAGAGGACATGTGGCGGAGTCTCCGCGACGAAGTGTCGAAATCGGCTTATAAACAGTTCAAAGAGGTTTATGAGCATGCTATCAAGGAAGCCAAAAAAGTCTACTACTCTTCCTTGATAGAGTCGGCAAACTCGCGCCCAGCGCAATTGTTTAGGATAATTCGATCACTGACAGCAATCCCAACTGTCCCAAATGATAGGGGTTTGGCTCCCTCCGCTGAGGCTTTTCAGAGTTATTTCACCGACAAGATTTCGACCCTCCGCCGGGACATTCCAGCCACATTTGATACAGTTAGCGAACTCGAGACCCCGCCGCCACTCGGCGGGCCCACCTTCACCCGTTTCCAATTGCTGGACGCAGCAGCTGTCGACAAGTTACTTGCTGCAGCTAGACCAACTACATGCTCCCTCGACCCGTGCCCCTCCTGGCTTGTTAGAACTTGCCGGGAGGGGGCTACGAGGCCCCCTAGGCACGATCATAAATAGCTCCCTTGAGCAAGGAGTCTTCCGGGGGATTAAAAGAGGCAATGGTGCGACCGCTGCTGAAGAAGCCGAATTTAGATCCTTCGGCTCCCTCCAATTACCGGCCAGTTTCCAACTTGCCTTTTTTAGGCAAGGTAATTGAGAGGGCAGCAGCGGATCAGCTGCAGCGGTTCTTGGAAGACACAGCTGGACTTGATCCCTACCAGTCCGGCTTCCGTATTGGGCACGGGACGGAGACCGTGCTTGTCGCCATTACAGACCAACTTCGCCGCCAGCTGGACCAGGGTGGATCGGCACTGCTCGTCCTGTTAGATCTGACGGCAGCTTTCGATACTGTAGATCACGCTCTGTTAACCCACCGTTTAGCCGACGCCGGGGTCGGGGGGACCGCCCTTAAATGGGTGGCCTCCTTCCTCCGGGGCCGGGGACAACGTGGGAGGGGGCGGGAGGTCTCCGGGAGATCCTCACTTGATTGTGGGGTCCCCAGGGGCCATCCTCTCCCCTTATTATTCAACGTGTATATGCCCCTGGCCCAGCTGGCCCGCGACTTTGGTCTGGAGTGTTATCAGTATGCGGATGACACCCAGCTTCTGCTGAGAATGGACGGCAGGCCGGATACCGTACCCGATTGTTTCCATCAGTGCCTTGAAGCCGTGACTGGTTGGCTGCGGGCCAGCTGGCTGAAGGTGAACCCGTCGAAGACGGAGATCTTGTGGCCCGGCCGGCCTGGGGGGGGTGGGTGCCGGTTGCCTACCCTGGACGGCGAACGGTTTAACCCGTCGCCTGTTGTTAAGAGCTTAGGTGTTCAGTTGGACCCCCTGCTGACCATGGAGACCCAGGTCTCTGCGGCCAGCAGGGCGTCATTCTTCCACCTACGTCAGGCTAGGCGACTGGCACCCTACCTCTCCAGGGACGATCTGGCCACGGTGATCCAAGCGACGGTCATCTCGAGATTAGACTACTGTAACGCCCTCTACGTTGGCCTTCCCTTGGCGACAGTTCGGAAACTCAAGCTGGTGCAGAATGCCGCAGCTCGCTTGCTGACGGGAACGTCGGTAAGGGAGCATATTACGCCCATCCTTCGGCAGCTGCACTGGCTGCCTGTTGAGTACCGAATTGCCTTCAAGGTGTTGGTGTTAACCTTTAAGGCTCTACACGGCCTAGGGCCTGCGTACCTGAGGGACCGCCTTGCCCCATACGTACCCCCGAGATCACTACGTTCAGGGGAGTCTAATCTCCTCCTGGTTCCATCAGTCCGTACCTGCCACTTGTCCGCGACTAGGCAGAGGGCCTTCTCCGTGGCGGCTCCTGTACTCTGGAACTCTCTCCCAGAGGATGTCCGTGCCGCCACGGAGCTCATTCCGTTCCGCAGGGCTTGTAAGACCGCCCTGTTTAAACTGGCCTTTGGCTAGGCTGAATAAGCCAAATGTACTCATCCTTTGACTAGTACCCGGACCCTGGAATGCCATGGTTTGACACACTTGCTAAACTCGGGACCAATGTTGT
Organism: Anolis apletophallus; assembly: GCA_030556195.1. NCBI lineage: Eukaryota > Metazoa > Chordata > Lepidosauria > Squamata > Anolidae > Anolis > Anolis apletophallus. The sequence goes on along the minus strand of JARBWK010000003.1, from coordinate 156,391,828 downwards.
ATTTTTATGTTGTTTTATGCTGTTTTATTGTACGGCAACATGAATGCTACATGTTAGCCGGTTTTTATGATGTTATCCGCCCCGAGCCTGCTGGGAGGAGCGGAATACAAGAAGGAACAAATAAATAAATAAATAAATAAATAAATAAATAAATAAATAAAATAAAAGCAGGCAATGAACTTCACCTCAGGTAAAGCAACAAAGTCAATTGTTGACAGCTAGGTTTGAGGCAGAAACAGAAAAAAGTGGCCTCTTCTTTTCTGCAGCTTCTTGGTCATCTTATAGATTTCTGCTTCTCTGGCATTGTATTTTTGTAAATGTTCTGTAACATTTGGATATCTCCCTAGGTCAGTTTAATTTTCACTATAGCTATTAAGCAACTTTGGTAAAGCCAAGATAACCTAATGGTAGGTTACATGCCTGTGACCATCTTTCTTCGAGTGAAGCTCTGTGAATCCACACTTATGAAGTTTGCGCGCCAGCGCGGGCTTCCAACGGAAACTTTCCCAGTTTGAAAAGTTTTGGCGGTAGCTCCGCCCAGCCGGCCCGGAGGGCATAAAAGGCGCCTCCATGCGCGCCCACCCCATTCCTACGCCACAATAGCAACTAGGAAAGGGTGGTTTGAGATAGAGGGGGACGGCCGGGCGGGTTCGTGTGGATTCACAGAGCTTCACTCGAAGAAAGATGGTCACAGGTATGTAACCTACCATTCTTCTTCGAGAGCTCTGTGAATGCACACTTATGAAGATTTACCGAGCTAAGGTAAAGGAGGTGGGAACAAACCAGCCAAATATTGAACAAAATGAACAGGTTTATTACAACCAGCAATACGAATAAATAACACATCAATCATATAAATATGAGTGGAAGGTATGCTCCCACTTGTAAACACAGTGCAACAAGCACCATTCATGTCAGGCACACAGGCCTCACAGCATAAGTGCAACAAGCACCATTCATGTCAGGCACACAGGCCTCACGGCATAAGTGCAACAAGCACCATTCATGTCAGGCCCACAGGCCTCATAACAGTGAGTGCAACAAGCACAACTGAGAACATAAGTGCACAACTGGTGCATCTTGACCCGTGAGTGGGTAAAGCGCGCTTTACCGGTAGACTGTGCGCCTACCCAGGGCACGGCACACACTTGAACGTTAGCTAGTGCAACCGAAGGGGAAGAGTTCGAACGACCGTAACTGTCGACCGAACTGTGCATAGAGGGGAGAGACAGGGCTGCCTACTCGGCATCACCCCGAGGCCCTTGGGGTTAGGAATTGACCGACCAAAAGCCGCCTCCCTTCCAAATAGGGTGTCTACCCGGTAGTGTGATGTGGTGGTGGAGGGGTTGGCCCAGATGGCCGCCCTACAAATTTGGTCCAGGGGATCCCTTGGAGAAAAGCGGTCGACGTGGCTACTGCCCTAGTCGAGCGACCCTTGACCCTAGGGGACACGGTAGACGTGCTATCTGATAGCACAGTTCAACCAAGGATGCCACCCAATTAGAGAGTCTTTGTGACGACACCGGCAAGCCCAGCTTGTCGGTGGCGTAAGAAACAAAGAGTCTAGTCGACCGACAGTAGTCCGCCGATCGGTCCTTGTAGACCCAGAGGGCTCTCCTGACGTCGAGGGCTCTTTACGTGGAACGGAGACACCACTTTAGGCAGAAAGGTGATGTCCGTCCGCAAGATGGCCCTGTCTGCCAAAAACAGCAAATAGGGCTCGTCGACACGGAGCGCCGCCAGTTCGGAAGGCCTACGCGCCGAAGCAATGGCGACCAGGAAGGCCACCTTCCAGGAGAGGAGCCGCAGGTCGATGGATGACAACGGCTCAAACGGCGGGGATGTCAGGCAGGACAGCACCAGGTCGAGGTTCCAACCCGGTGTAGGTGGATGCACCAGGGGGTGGGTGTTGTTGACACCCCTCAGGAATCTCTTGACCATCGGGTACTGGAACAGCGAGGGACCATCCCTCTGCTGGTTCTGCCAGGTGAGGGCCACCAAGTGGGTCTTCACCGAGGACATGGACAGACCCCTGTCGACCAATTCCGCCAGGAATTCCAGGACCGCCGGGACCGACAATGGGAAGACGGCGGCGGATCGAGAAGCCTGGAACTTCGTGGCGCGGGCGATGCAAGCCGAATCACGCCGACGTGGCCGGCTTGTGGGCTGCTGCCAGGATCGCTGCTACTGCTGGAGAGATGTCTGGCGCCGGTGGATCCTCCATGCAGTTAAGTGCAAGGATAGAAGGTCCGGATGGAGGAGCATCCCCTTCTCCCGGGTCAGCAGATCTGGCCGGTGAGGGAGTGGCATGTGGTCCTGGCCTGCTAGGTGGAGCAGGGTCGGGAACCAGACTTGTCTCGGCCAGTAGGGAGCGATGAGGATGCAATCGGTCCCGAGAGCTGGATCTTCTCGATGATTCGGAGAAGAAGCGGGAACGGCGGGAAGAGGTGGAAGAACCCCGTCGTCCAGTCGAGCAGGAGTGCGTCCCCGAGGCAACCCCGGCGTGCATCCGGGGCAAGCCTGACACCGAAAACTGGCAGTTGGCTGTTTTCCGGCGATGCGAAGAGATCTGCGTCTGGGAATCCCCACCGTTGGAAGACACGGTGGAGCTCGTCCGGATGCAGCATCCATTCGTGGGACGACCAGCCGGTTCTGCTGAGGAGTCCGCCTCACGTTCTCGACTCTCAGGAGATGAATGGCCCTGGGGGTCACTTGATGAAGGACGCACCACTCCCACAGGCTCTGGGCCAGGGCCAGGAGTTTCCTCGAGCCCGTTCCGCCCTGCTTGTTGACGTAGTACATGGCCACTATATTGTCTGTCCTGACCAGTACTACGTGTCCCCTGATGAGGGGCAAAGGCCCGAAGAGTCTTGGCTATGGCCAGGAGCTCCAGGTAGTTGATGTGATGGAGCCTCTCCACCGTCGACCATTGTCCGTTGATCGACAGGGTGCCTGCGTGACCTCTCCACGCTAGCAGCGATGCATCGGTTGTCACTGTGAAGGATGGGTTCACCGTGTGGAAGGGTACTCCCTTGCACACGTTGATCTTGGAAGTCCACCACCGAAGGGAGTCCTTGACCGGCTTCGGGAGGGAAAGCTTCTTCGAGTGGTGTTCCATGACCGGGTCGAAATGGTCAAGGAACCAGCGTTGCAGTGGCCTGAAGCGCAGTCGCGCTAGGGGAGTCACAGCCACCGTGGAGGCCATGTGGCCCAGGGTAACCTGAATCTGCTTCGCAGTGATGCAGGGCCTGGTGCAGTTGTTTACCTCGCGAAAGTGTCTGAAATCTGCTCTCTGGCAGATAGGCGAGCTGATCGACGGAGTCGAATATTGTCCCGATGAACTTGATGGTCATCGCCGGGACCAGTTGGGACTTCTCTTCGTTGAGGCGTAGGCCTAATGAAGAGAGTAGCCGCAGGGTCGCCGAAACCTGTTGCTGCAGGAGTTCCGGAGACTGAGCCGCCAGCAGCCAGTCGTCCAAGTATGGGAAAACCGGTTTTCTGCCTCCTCAAGTGTGCAGCCACGACCGACATGCACTTGGAGAATGTCCGAGGTGCTGTTCCGAGGCCGAACGGAAGGACGCGTTGAACTGGTATGTCCTTCCCGCTACCTTGAAGGCCAGGAAGCGTCGATGAGCAGGCCGGATCGAGATGTGGAAATATGCGTCCCGGAGGTCGATCGAGGCTAGTGGTCGCCTGACCGAGAAGTGGGAGAATGGACGACACTGACACCATCCTGAATTTCCTTGGCGAAACGCACGCGTTTAAGTCTCTGAGGTCCAGGATGGGTCGCAGGGAACCGTCTGGCTTCGCACGGTGAAGTACCGTGAGAAGAATGCCCTCTTTCCTTGCTCTGGGAGCTGTGAAATTGCTCCTTGAAGCAAGGTGTCGACCTCCTCCAAGATCACGCTCCGTCTCGACGATGAACCCCGTTGGTGGAAGCCTCACGTCGAATTCCAAGGCATAGCCGATCGACAACCGAGAACCCATGCATCTGAGGTGATGCGTCGCCAGGCATCGATGTAGCGGGCCAGGCGGTCTCCGAATGGCGGGTGAGGTGGTGGAGGTCGAGGGCTGGGGAGGCATGGTGGTGGCAGTGGTACCTAGCGAGGAGGCGGTGTCGTCCTCGCCCGTCAAACGCGGCGGTTGGATTGTCCATTGCCGTTGTTATGGCGAGGCCTTGTCTTGTTACCCTGACGGGGTCGATTGGCCTGTTGCTGCTGCTGTTGCCTCGGCTGTTGTTGTTGCTGCTGCTGAGGGGCCAAGTATGGCCGTGGGGCTTGGCGGTACTGTGGCCTGGGCTGAAACTTCGCCCGTTGGTAGTACCTGGGCTTTGGCTGTGGCTGGGGCCGGTCCAGTTTGGCCGTCAGGACTCTGAAGTCGTGAGTGGCCTTCAGTTTGTCGTCCGTGCCCGCAAAGAAAAGTCCCTGGGCATCGAACGGTAGATCCTCGATGGTCTTCTTAGAATTTGAAGAGAGACCAGAAGACTTCAACCACGCGTGCCTCCGGATGGCAACACCGTTGGCCAGCAGCTTTCCTGAGGTGTCCCCCGTATGGCAGGCCATCAGGATTTGGTGGTGTGCCAACGACTGCGCCTCTTGAGAGATGGAGAGAAGTGCAGTCTGTTGTTCCTGGGAGAGATCCTGGAAAAGGGTTGAGCCCTTTCCCACAGGATCTGGTGATAAGCTCCCATGCACGCCCTGTAGTTGGCCATTTTGGTCAGCAAGAGTCCGGCCTTGTAGATCTTTCGGCCGACCGTGTTGAACCTCTTTCCCTCCTGGTCTGAGGGGGCTGCAGACTCTCGGCCCGAGGACTGGGAGGAGGTGACGATCATCGAGTTGGGGGTCGGATGATCGTGTAGCCAGCTCTTCTCCTCTCATCTATCTTGTACCATGCCTCGATACGCCCGGACGTAGGGAGGAATGGTCGATGGAGTCGCCCACGAGGCCTTCACCACCTCTTCCAGTGGCTCTAGCATGGGAGGTGTGGTTGGGCCGCTTCCTCGACCTGCACCCTGCTGAAAACGGGGCAGGCGCTGGATCTCGTGGGAACGTAGGTCTGCATCCCCAGAGACCTTGCCATCCGGCCCACTTGCTCACCGAAGGCTCTTGCGTTGTCGGTCGGTGAGGACGAAGGTTCCACTTCGCATCCTGTATGGGAAGGCGTCCTGTCCATGTTGAGGGACAGGATGGAGCCCGATCTCGTCGATCGAGGGACCTCGCCATCTTCCATCTCGTCTCCCGACCAAGGCCGAACCGTGTCCTGGTTCGCCGGAGGCTGTGACTGTGGTGGCGACCCAGAGGCTGAAGGGGCAGTCATCACAGGAGGGAGGTTTCGCCGGCCGGGCCAAGGCGAGCCTCGTGGTTTGTCTGCCTTTGTCAGGCGAAGTGACGAAGAGTTGTCGGACCGAGGTCGGCCCCGATGGAACTCGGACGACGGTCTGGACTGAGTCCTCTGGTGACACGTGGTGCTCTACCCCTGTCTCCACAGCGAGAACAGGGATAGGCGAAGAGTCGGGGCAGGAGACTGAAGACGATGACGCCAGAGTCCTGCGCCTCTTCGGCGATGGAGGTCTCGAGGCCGCGCCTCCAGAGACTTGCCCGGAGTCACAGGAACCAGGCCTCTGGTCTGGGCTCTACGGACTTCCTCACTCGACCTCCGGAAAGCTATCTCCATAGCCCGGTCAGAGGGAGTCCTCGAGATGGCCGACCTCTGGGAGAGGCCCGACGCCATCGAGCTTGTCGAAAGTCGACGAGGCGGGAGGCAGCTGGACCGCTTCGTGGTTACGGTGCAGGGCCTCTTCGACGCCGAAGTCTTCGAGGAGACAGAGGCGTTCTTCTCCTTCTGTGGACGCTTCTTCCGGCCGGGTGAGCGGTCGACACGGTGGGGGCCGCAGCCGCCTGACCCCAAGGAGGCAGATGGGACAGCCGTCCGCCATCTCCGGGAGGGCAGAGAGCACGCTCCGTCAGGTAGGCCTGAAGCCTGCGGGCTCTCGCCGCCTGGTGGTCGACGAGAAGGCCTGGCAGTGTCGGCAGGTCGGAACGACGTGTCCCTCCCTCGAGACACCGAAGGCACTTCGAGTGACCGTCGCAACCGGGATCTTGCCGATGTTGCCCAAGTGGCGGAAAACAAAGGAATGGGGTGGGCGCGCATGGAGGCGCTTTTATGCCCTCCGGGCCGGCTGGGCGGAGCTACCGCCAAAACTTTTCAAACTGGGAAAGTTTCCGTTGGAAGCCCGCGCTGGCGTGCAAACTTCATAAGTGTGCATTCACAGAGCTCTCGAAGAAGAAAGTGCTTTTGAAATCTCATTCTGTATATGTGTCAGTCTTTCAGAAACCTCTGGGGATTGATGCCTTCGTCATCTTGTGCATTGTGTATAAAATTCAAGTAGATAGCTCTTGTAGGTTTTTTAAAATAAAAAAAATTGTTTATGAAAATTTTTAAATTTGCCAAAATCCCATGGAGAAGTCAAACATTCTGAAATTTTGTGAGCTAACAGTGGTGTGTATGTTCTATCACTGTAACAAGTTTCCTCAGGATAGCTCAAAAATGTGGAAGAAAGAAGTCCCTCAAGTTTCCTCATCAACAGTGATGTTTTCCCTGTTGTGTATGTGTGACCGCTATTAATGAAGTACTTACAAAGATTTGTAAGTTTCATTAGAGTTCCAAAATTTGAATCACCAAAAATTTAGAAAACCTTTAGAAACAAAGTGCCCGTGCCCCCATTTTTGGAAGGAGTTTAGAACCATTTTAATGGATTGCACATGCCTAGCTATTACACATTCCTTTCAAGTCACAAGCTCAGGAGAAAATAATGACTCTCATAAGCATGCAGTAGAAATGCAGTTCCAAAACAAATAGTAGAAACCCAGTAAGCCAGTCAAAGTCAATAGTTAAGAATCAAAGCACTCCAACCATCACTCAATTTTAAAAAAGAAGCACCATTAAAGCCCTGGCAGTCTGTGCAAAAAGAATCTGTGAACTTCACGTCCTCCAAGATGAACTGAACCACCTAAACAGGGCTTTACAGGCCAATGGATACTTTACCACAGACATCAGAAGAGCTGCAAGACCAAGAACAAGCCACGAGAGTAAAGACAAAGATCCACCTAGAGGAAAAGTGTTCTTGCTATACATCAAGGGAACCCCTGACAATATAAGGAAGCTGATGAAGAAAGACAACCTATCTCTACAGACCCACTAATAAAATCCAACAAATACAACATTCAGTAAAGGACAAGAGAGATTCTCTCACCTTTGCGGGCATCTACCATATACCATGCAAATGTGGACAAGTCTACATAGGGACTACCAAATGCAGCATTGCCCAAACACGAATCAAGGAACATGAAAGGCACTGCAGACTACTTCAACCAGAGAAGTCACCAATAGCAGAGCACCTGATGAACCAACCTGGACACAGCATATTATTTGAGAACACATAAATGCTGGACCACTCTAACAACTACCATGTCAGGCTACACAGAGAAGCCATTGAAATCCACAAGCATGTGGACAATTTCAACAGAAAGGAAGTGTGCCATCACCACACCAGCTTCTATGGTCTTTTACTGACACGAAGGGTCTCTTCAGCTGGGGGAATGCTACTGCCTCCTTTGAGAGCTCAAACACCATCCAAAAAAGAAGGGCTAAGGAGTCTACCTTTGCATAAACTAACAACGTCTTTATTGTGGAGTTAACTTCACTCCAACAGTTGTAGAAACAAAACAAAGGTGTCGGATAACAGAAGATATAGGCAGTTAAATTCAGTTCTTTAGGTGCTTTAAGATGGTACTTAAAAACTCTCCTCAAAATGGGTAGTTGACTAGAGCTGCACTCCTAACCACCGAAGCCCTATAAATTGAAGGATAAACCTTTCTTTGTGGCAATGAAGTCCTTTCTCTGAGGCGTCCAGGCCAACACGCTTATTCCCAGAACATCCAATACTTCTGGACAATTAAGCCTGGTATTCCTTTTTCTTAAATGAGGGTAGTTTGTCCAAAGCCAATCCTAAGACTGTGGCTCCCTTCATGTGTTTTTCTTCTTTGAGACCCTTTTCTCTGCTCAGGCTGCAGACTGCAAAAACTAAGCACTTCTCTCCTCACAGAAAAGGAGGTGCAGAGCTAATGATTAACTCTAGCTGCACTGTGGTCTACTCAAACGAAAAACTTTGGGTCTGAAAGATCTGTCTGAGCAGAGACTCTCTAAGTCCGGCACAGGAAGAAAACATGAAAATGAACAAAATCTGGCTACCAATATTTTAAAAACTCTCAAATCATAACAGTAAATAAAGAACAACACTCAAACACAGGGGAACTCCAGACAAGAAAGAATCAGGGATAGCTAATCACCTCTCAACAAAGGATTCCCCCAGGCAGTAACCAACCACACCTAAAAACTGTCAGGCCATCAAATGCTAATCAAGGTGGCCAATTGAAACATTCACACCTAGCTCTAACAGACAATAGTTCTTTCTCACACCCTGAACATTCCACAGATATATAAGCCCAATTTTCCTAGTTTCCAACAGACCTCACAACCTCTGAGGATGCCTGCTATAGATGCAGGTGAAACAACAGGAGAGAATACTTCTAGAACATGGGAATACAGCCCGGAAAACCTACCACAACCCAAAGCACAGAGACTAAACAACCACTGAGAAGAGTAAGCTAATAATGTAGCCCACAGTTAAATTGTTGAAGTCAAAGTGGAGAATTCCATAATTGGAATAGAAATAAATGATAGTCAAGATCACAGTCCAAGATCTGAAAGGCCAAGTGTCCAAAGAGTAGCAGCATCAGGGTTTAGTCAGGAAAATACCACGTTGAAGACCACAACAACCCTTCACATGGAGCCTCTTTATCCTAAGATCTCAGCTGTTGCTTGTTGAGCTTCTTTGATAATCTTGCAGACCTGCAAAACTCTGTACACTGTCTTCTGCATTCCAAAGGAGGAGGCAGGTTCAACTCTTCTCCAGCTGGTTCCAATATATTTGCCTCTGCTTGCTCAGACTGCTGGGGAGTGACTGTTACTGCTAAAGGCTTATCTTTGATAGTAGCTGAACTAGTCTGGAGAGACTGCTTGGAACTGCTGGCCTCCATCTCCGTTGTTGGCCCATCCAGTCACTCCTTGTCCTCACTATCACAGCTGGTCATGACAGGTTCCTCTCCATGTCATTGCCACTGGTGCTCCTTGCCAACCATGATGATAGCTGTGAGTGCCTAGCCATTGTGGTTATACAGTATCTGCTGGAAAAGGTGGGGTGTTCTCCAGAAAACCTGTAGATAAGAAATATATGTGGGAAAAAATGATAATATCCAATGCATGGGATTACAGTGGCTGCATCCACGATAATTACTGAATGATTTAACTTTGATTAACCAGACCAGTGGAATACTATTATAAGTGGATACATATAAACTGTCAGGTCCCGGTGAAGCCGAATTAAAGGCGAAACGGCAAGGCCTTTTATGGAGACCGTCTTTATGGTGAAATATACAGATGTTGTTGACTTCTACTATCCACTAATTTCCACTTAAAACATGATGACATAAATGATGTGGAAATTAAAGACTAATTGATTGAAGAAACATTGGATATTATAATTTTTCCCCACATATATTTCTTATCTACGGGTTATATCTGCTGGTGTCAGAATAGGCACTTTCCCCTCATTCTTGCTCATCATGCAGACACTCTCTTTTGACATCACTACACATGATTGCAAGGTGCTTGCAGTGACCTTTGTGGCTTTTAAAAACTGGTAGAGGGGACATAGGGAATGAAATGAGCCTTGCACGGCCAGCCTATCTGGATCCTGTCCCAGTCCAGCTGGATCTGGCCCCATAATCAGCATTCATGTCCTGGATTCAGAGCTGTTCTGTGTCAGATTTCCACCAACATTACTAGAGTATATGAAGATATATTTCACATCATATATCAGAGAAATATGCCTTTGTTGTTGTGAAATGCAAGATGGAAAGGTCACTTCTGGACAATGGAGCCATTTCATCTGACCCATCAGGATTCCTCCTATTTTCTCAAGTTTAATTTATAGCAATATACGAGGGTGGGTCAATAAGTCTGTGACTTTTTGAATTTCCCGCCTCTTAACTGAAAGAGCAACCCTGCTCCTGTCAACAGGCATCTGTCAGTTACCTCCTGTCAAAATTTGAACAAGCTGCATCATTTAGTTTGTGTTTGACAGCCATTGATAGCAGACTACTGTGTGATTTGAGGAGAAAATGGAAAAAAAGTGAATTTCATGTGCTCATTGAGCATTATTTTTTGCAGAAAAAACCATCACTCAAACCAAGGCTAAGCTTGATAAATACTATGGGGACTCTGCATCATCAATTTCAAGGGTAAAAGGTGGTTTACTGAATTTTGTGTGGCCGTACAAGCACGGAAGGTGCCGAACGTTCTGGATGCCCAGTTGAGGTCTCGACACCCGAAACAATTGAAAAAATTCATGATATGGTGTTGGCCGATTGGAGATTGAAAGTGTGAGAGATTGTGGATGCCATAGGCATCTCACATGGCTCAGTGGTTTCAATTTTAAATTTATTTATTTATTTATTTATTTGTTCCATCTTGTATTCTGCCCCTCCCTGCAGGCTCGGGGCGGACAACATCATAAAATTCGGCAGGCATGTACATCCATGTCGCCGTACAATAAAATGCAACATAAAACATACAATAAAACAAAATACAATAGGTCCCGAGATTAAAATTATGTGCATGCCATGGCATTCCCTGAACCAGGGTGCTGATTAGGAAGATGAGTACATTCGGCTTACTCGCCTAGCCGAAGGCCAGACTGAACAGGGCGGTCTTACAAGCCCTGCGGAACGGGATGAGCTCCGTGGCAGCTCGGACGTCGTCCGGGAGAGAGTTCCAGAGCCGCCACAGAGAAAGCCCTTTGCCTGGTAGCAGACAGGTGACAGGCGCGGACCGATGGAATCAGGAGCAAATTCGACTCCTCAGAACGTAGTGATCTCGGGGAATGTATGGGGCAAGGCGGTCCCTCAGGTACGCAGCCCCTAGGCCGTGTAGAGCCTTAAAGGTTAACACCAACACCTTGAAGGCAATTCGGTACTCAATAGGCAGCCAGTGCAGCTGCCGGAGGATGGGCGTGATGTGCTCCCTTACCGACGTTCGCGTCAGCAAGCGAGCAGCGGCATTCTGCACTAGCTTGTGTTTCCGAACTGTCGCCACGGGACGGCCAACGTGGGCGTTACAGTAGTCTAATCTCGAGATGACCGTCGCTTGGATCACCGTGGCCAGGTCGTCCCTGGAAAGGTAGGGTGCCAGTCGCCAGCCTGTCGTAGGTGGAAAAAATGACGCCCTGCTGGCCGCGGAGACCTGGGTCTCCATGGTCAGCAGGGGTCCAGGTGACACCTAGGCTCTTAACAACAGGCGACGGGCTAAGCCGTTCGCCGTCCAGGGTAGGCAACCGGCACTCATCCCGCCCAGGTCGACCAGGCCACAAGATCTCCATCTTCGACGGGTTCACCTTCAGCCGGCTAGCCCGCAGCCAACCAGTCACGGCCTCTAGGCACTGATGGAAACAATCGGGTACGGTGTCCGGCCTGCCGTCCATTCTCAGCAGAAGCTGGGTGTCATCAGCGTACTGATAACACTCCAGACCAAAGTCGCGGGCCAGCTGGGCCAGGGGCGCATGTACACGTTAAATAATAAGGGGAGAGGATGGCCCCTGGGGACCCACAGTCAAGTGGGAATCTCCCAGAGATCTCCCGCCCCCCACACGTTGTCCCCCCGGTCCCGGAGGAAGGAGGCCACCCATTTAAGGGCGGTCCCCCGACCCCGGAGCCGGCTAAACGGTGGGTTAACAGTGCGTGATCTACAGTGTCGAAAGCTGCCGTCAGATCTAACAAGACGAGCAGTGCCGATCCACCCTGGTCCAGCTGGCGCGAAATTGGTCTGTAATGGCGACAAGCACGGACTCCGTCCCGTGCCCAATCCGGAAGCCGGACTGGTAGGGATCAAGTCCAGCTGTGTCTTCCAAGAACTGCTGCAGCTGATCCGCTGCTGCCCTCTCAATCACCTTGCCTAAAAAAGGCAGGTTGGAAACTGGCCGGTAATTGGAGGGAGCCGAAGGATCTAAATTCGGCTTCTTCAGCAGCGGTCTCACCATTGCCTCTTTCAATGATCACTTGGGTATGAGAAAGCTTTCTGCAAGATGGGTGCCGTGTTTGCTCACAATTGACCACAAACGCAATCTTGTGACAATTTCGCAGGAGTGTTTGGCGTTGTTCAATTGCAATATGGACGGATTTTTGCACCGTTTCGTAACTGTGGACAAAACATGGATCCACCACAACATACCAGAGGCCAAACAGCAATCAAAACAGTGGGTTTCTCGGGGTGAATCGGCACCAAAGAAGGCCAAGGTGGGTTTGTCAGCCAATAAAGTCATGGCGACCATGTTTTGGAATGCACGCGGTATAATCCACATTGACTAGCTTCAAAAGGGTAAAACAATCAATGGCGAATATTATGCCAACGTATTGGGTTGATCTAATGAGGATTGGGGGGGGGGGGGGCGCGACCACATTTGGCCAAGAAAAAAGTTTTTTTTGCACCAGGACAATGCAAGGGTGCATACATGTGCAGTTGCCATGGCAACAATCCATGAATTGGGATGTGAATTGCTCCTCATCTGCCCTATTCTCCAGATTTAGCCCGAGTGACTATTTCTTGTTTCCAAACCTGAAGAAATGGCTCGGCGGAAAGAGATTTGACTCCAACAATGAAATCATCTCACAAACAAATACCTATTTTGATGACCTCGACAAGTCTTATTTTTTTGAAGAGATAAAAAAAAAATGGAGAAACATTGGACAAAGTGTATAGAGCTCAAAGGAGACTACGTTGAAAAATAAAATGATTTTTTATCCAAAAACTTGTGTTTCATCATTCATAAAGTCACTGACTTATTGACCCGCCCTCGTAGCATAGGATGTATATTTCACTCTCATGTTTGTAACTGCGGTATAGATTCTTGTGTCTTGTTTTAACTTTCTCTAACAGTGCATTGAGCCTTTAATTTTAAAAAGCTTTATAAACTTTTCCCCAACCAGATGATTACATAACAGATAATTTCCTTTTATATGAGTGTTTTTGTGAATATATCTGTATTCACATCATCCAGCCTATGTTATGGATCATAACTTATGAAAAATTCATAGGCTAAAAATACTTCCCTGGACGTCACTTGCACAACTTTTTAATTTAATTTTAATTATTAATAGTATAGTTATGTTTTTCATTTCTACTTTGTGAAATGTGTTCCTGCCAAAGTATTAGCTGTCTACTTTTATAGAATTTGTTGTAACACCTTCAACTTCTGTGCCGCTTTTTTATCATTCAGAGTTAATTAGGCAGTAAGATGTTAGTATTATTTTCACAGATGCTGTTACAGGATGATGTCCTGTGATATTTTGGGCATAGTCCAAAGATGATAGTACTACATGTGTAGTTTACTTCCTCACAAAGATGACGGAAAATTGGGCAAGGATATTGGGTACTTGAATGCTTTTTTTTAAAGATTTTTTTTCTATCCTTATTGTTTCAACATTACAGTTAGTGCTTATACTTATACACACTGCATTTTTATGTAGCATTTCTTTTGTCTGCATCTTTTTATATTTCCTTTTCTTTAATGTCTTTTTGTTAATACCCCTCAACCCCACCCCCATCACCCCTTCCCTCTGACCACATATTTAGCCATTATCGTTATCTTTAACCATGCACACAATTTCCTTAATTTCTGTACAATATTTACATTGACTTCACCTATTTCTGTTCATTCTATATATGTCTTCCATTTATTTTTAATTTCATCATTTTGAGCAGTTTTTGTTCTTCTCCATTAATCTTATTATTCCCTAACACTCCCATTAGCATCAGTTCTGCATTCACTTTGACAGGTATTTTAAACATTTTTTCCATTTTTCCTATGATTTTTTCTCTCCAATTTTTAAAGCTTTTGAACATCCCTACCACACTAGCCTTTACTTATATCACAATACTAACACATTGGACTTATCTCTTTTATCATATATGAGAGTTGGGCTGGGGTCCTATGCCATTTCAATGAAAACTTTATTTCCACTTTTTAAAAATCCATTTTAATTTTGATCCCTTTTATTATGCCCTCTATTGTTTGTATTGTCTATATCATATATTCACCATCCTTGACCATCAGTTTATATATCAGTACTGCCAATTCTTTCTCTAATTTCTTTTTTTAAAAAAATACCATATTTTCTGGCGTATAAGATGACCTCCAACTTTTCCAGTTAAAATATAGAGTTTGGTATATACTCACCATATAAGACTACCCCCCTTCCAACGCACACCAAATAATCCTTTGACCTTGTAAATTCACAGAAAACTTTAATGCATTCTCTTTTATAGTTCAGAGAAGAATGATGTAATATTTCAAAATCTATTTCCTCCTTAATGATTTAAATACGTTTGTATTATTTAAATGCTGCAAATGAGCATCAGCAAGTAATAAAACCAACAATTATGCAAAAGCTATTATATAAATCTTAGTCAGTTTTCTTATTTAGAAGTGGCATTCATATACTGGATAAAAAAGAGTAATAATGTGTAGATGATAATTCATTTTGGATGAAATCCCTGTATGCATTTCTGTCTCTAATAGAGTTATATTATAATTAAATACCAGATCTGTAATACATGGTAAAAAATGGACGTGACCCCAGTTCTTCAACATGCAATTTTCTTGTCATAACATTCTACCAAAAGCACAGAGAATTCAAAGCATGATTGAAAAATAATTTCCTTCGAATCATTTACAATCATTGTCATGCAATCTTTGTTTCTGGTCATTCAAACATATTTGGTCATGTCAGCATGTCTATACATTAAGTTTCATTAATGTTAACCCATATTTATTTCCCAATTAAGTATTAAATGGTTTCTAATTTCTGCCAAACATATTTTGCTTTGAAGGCATTAGGACTTCTGAGAACTCCAACCTATCTGAGTTCTAAAGCCTCCCAGGGACAGCAATTACATATAGCAACAAGTGTGCTACTTACATGTGTCAAGGAAAGATTTAATTTTCCTCAAGATAACTTGGTGAATGAATAAGTTAATGCAGAACAGCTTGGATGAGCCAGACAAATACACCAATGAGCAGCACTTTAATGAGGTAGCTCATTTTGAAACAACCCAAAGGGGAACTTGTGTAGGAGAAAGATTTGTGTGCTCTCCAACATTCCAGTCAAAGACTAAAACGTCACCTGAACACTGGTCTGCC
Organism: Anolis apletophallus; assembly: GCA_030556195.1. Lineage (NCBI taxonomy): Eukaryota > Metazoa > Chordata > Lepidosauria > Squamata > Anolidae > Anolis > Anolis apletophallus. The sequence goes on along the minus strand of JARBWK010000003.1, from coordinate 156,376,515 downwards.
AGACTTAACATGTGCCAAAGCTCCTTGACAAACCATACATGCAACTTGGTGCATTAATATCAGCTTGTAACTCAAGTTTGAACTCATCAAGCTAATAGATGAACAAGTCTAATTGGGGATGGTTATTCTTTCTATACATGAGTAACATATTTCTCACACTGACAAAGCATAACAGATTTTTAAAATAATTGTAATAGGTTGAACCCTTTTAGTTATTACATTTATGCTAAGGAATGAATTTCACCATTGCTTTTTTGCCACCTGCAGTGGCAGTGCTAAAGTGTAGCAACAAGCTGACTAGCAGATCTCTCTTCCCAAAACTAACTGAAGAACAGAAAATGGCAATATACTTGGATCCTGCTTGTCAAACTCATAATAAAATCTATGGCACTTCATTATGTCAATGAAAAGTATTTTTTCCACATTTGTCTATTCCATTTTTTCCACCACTTTTAGTAGTGATTTGAAAATATAACAAGGAACAGGGAAGGGACACTTTTACATTACAGAGCTGTAGCACTATGGCTCTGCTTTGACAATCATAGTTACATCCTATGGGATCCTGGGGATTGTATTATGATGAGGACCTGGACCTCTCTAGTTGATCATTCTAAGTATCTATTTCTATACTTCAAATTCTAGGGTTCCCTAGATGGAATAATTGCATTTAAAGTAGAATGTAGTGCTCTAATTGTGTAGTGTGAAACGGGCACTGGGAAATACCTCTGCAGGAAACTGGTGCAAGACATGTGCAGGAAAAAAATGACTATTGGGAATGAAAGATACTGGGAAGTCAATATGAGGAAAAACCTCAATGTCATGTGTCAGAATCACGGGGAATTAGGAACAGACCACAAAACCTGGATCAGTATCAGAGATCAAACCAGAAATCTTATCTGAAGAAGACTGACTACAATGAAAAGGCACATGATAGTTTAGGAGGACCATTTTAATGACTCTAGAACTTCATGAGACAGGACATTTTCTTACATTATCTCCTTCTGTGAAGGATCCAGTCAGCCTGAATAGACCAGACCAGAGAAAAATTATAATTTTCTTTCAAAGAGGCTGCATTTGTAAACCCCTCCAGAAGGGGTAGTGGTTTGCACTTGAAAAACTACATTTGTGCATCATACCATAATTTCACCAATTCTTGATATTGGCTATTTTCACACTCTCTTCTAGTTAAGGAGAGAATGTAATCCATATTGCATCTGCAGAGTTACTGCATAATCTCCAAATCAGAAGTGATATTATCAATACATTCTGCTTTGATCCGACCATATTTGGAGTATTGTATTTGATGTTCACTACAATTTAAGAATATTGACACATTTGAATGGGTCTGGGGAGGGCAACTAAGACAATAAAAGACAGGAAACTAAGTCCTGTGAAGAATGGTTGAAAGAATTGGGTATGTCTAACCTAGTGAAAAGAAGAATGAAAGGTGACATGACAGCTGTCTTCAAATATCTAAAGAGCTGCCAAGTGGAAGAAAGAACAGGCTTGTTTTCTGCTTCTTCAGAAGAGTGGACCTCAGCCAGGAGATTTAAATGATACATTAAGAGGAATGTTCTGATGATAAGAGCTATGATGTATGTACTCCAATACTTTGATGAAAGCAAAATGTGAAAGTAACAGTGTTACCCTTTGTTCAGCTCAAGTGTTGCATATTTTGGTTCTGATGGCTTTGAACACTGAAATATTGTTTCACTGCCAGAGTAAATGGTTGACAAACACTCTATGTTCCATCTGTTTTATAGTTCTTTTTGAAACCATACTGGTTTATGTACCTAGAATTTCCAGGGTATGCATTTTCTAACACTATTTATTAGAAAAAATATAAAATTAAATATATTTAAAGATGAACTCATTGTTAGCATTAAATTAAAATAAGGGGAGAGGGGAGGATGGAATTAAATATATTCAATATTAAATTAAAATAATTTAATATTTTATCCCTGCATTTTATCTCAGTAAAAGTTTGAATTGTTCCATTGTTTAATGTTAGTAAAAGATTATATTTGATTGTATGGATGCAAATTGGGACCATTTATACTATCATATAGATGGTGGTTTGAAATTTCCATTAGCAGAAGATCTATACAACTGCTATAGTATCAGCTTCAGATGAGGTCGGCTAGAACTTACATCAGCCCCAGATCTGATCAACTGGAAATCCTATCAGCCCAAGATCTGGTGGGTTGAATTGGCAATAATGTGGCTCTCTGGATGTGACTAGAATCTAATCCCCATTATCCCCTACCAGCCCCCATCGCCAAAACTCTGCCAGTTATTGAAGTTTAACGATGACATGTATATGAACCAAGTTTGGTGGCAATGATGCAGCTCTCTAGATGTGGATATACTTCAACTCCAAACATCCTTTATCTTGCTACCCCCCAAAAAAAAAACTAGTCAGCATTTTAAGTAGGATCAGGAAGGGTATGTGTACCATGTTTGGTCCAGATTCACTGTATATGGGATTCACTTGGTTCTCTGCATGTTGCTGGACTACAACTTCCATAATTCTGTATCAGTCCCCTCAAACCCTGACAGGATATCATATTGGATTATTTAACTTATTTATTTATTTATTATTCGGTCTTGTATGCACCATTCCCCAAGGGCTTGGAGCGGCTCACAATCCACATAAAACAACATAAAAGCAGACATCAAACATCAGTTAAGGCTAGATCAAACTTTTGAATTTCAGCAATCAAATGCCAGCTGAAATAGGTTTTGCACGCCCTGCGGAAGGATGACAAATCTCACAGGACACGAACTTCAGTTGGCAAGGCATTTCAAATGGATGGCACCACGACAGAGAAGACTCTGTGCCATGTAGATGTTAAACGGATGGCTTTAAAACTGGGCACTTCGAGTAGGTTCAGATCTTCAGAACAGAGTGATCTCTGGGGTTGATAGGGGGTGAGATGGTCCTTCAGATACATCGGCCCTAGACCATACAAACCTTAAAGGTTAACACCATCATCTTGAAAGTGATCCGGTGCTCAACCGGAAGCCAATGGAGCTGCTGGAGAATAGCAGTTATGTGACATTTCACTGGAACCCCAGCAAGAAGTCGTGCAGCAGCATTCTGTACGAGCTTAAGTTTCCGGATCACAGACAAGGGTAGGCTAACGTAAAGGGCGTTACAGTAGTCTAGTCTCGAGATGACCGTGGCTTGGACCACCATGGCTAAGTCATCTCTAGACAGATAGGGGGGCCAGCTGCCTAGCCTGCCGCAGATGGAAAAGGCGGTTTTGCTAATAGTAGAGACCAGAGACTCCATTGTCAGCAAGGGGTCTAAGACGACCCCTAGGCTCTTTACTGAAGGTGACGGGCATTGTGCCTCGCCATCCAGGGTAGGCAGCTGGACAACCTCACCATCCGGTCGGCCCAGCCACAGTATCTCCATCTTTGCTGGATTCACCCTCAATCTGCTGGTGTGCAGCCATCCAGTAATGACTTCAAGGCACTGATAGAAATTTACGGGTATGGAGTCCGGCTGGCCTTCCATCTTCAGAACAAGCTGGGTATCATCAGCGTACTGATAACATTCCAGCCCAAAACATTGAATCAGTTGAGCAAGTGGTCTCATGTAGATGTTAAATAACAAAGGGGAGAGTATAGCCCCTTGAGTGACCCCACATATTAGAGGGGACCTCTCGGAGACTAAACCTCCCCTTTCCACTCACTGTCCCTGGTTGTGAAGAAAGGACAGGAACGGCCAGGCGGTGGGCCAATAGATTGTAATCGACCATATCAAATCCTGCTGTGAGATCCAATAACACAAGCAGCACTGAGCCGTCCTTGTCCAACTGGCATCAAAGCTGGTCTGAGATGGTGACCAAGATGGTCTCCATCCAATGCCCTAAATGGAAGCCAGATTGGAAGGGATCTAATCCAGCTGTGTCATCTAGGAACTGTTGCAGCTGCACCACTATTATCAATGGTATGTGTACCAAGTTTGGTTAAGATCCATTATCAGTGGCAATGACAGTTCTTCAGATGTGGCTGGACTCCAACTACCATTATGAGGCTTCCCCCAAACTCAACTGGTATTTTAAATGGGATCAGAAAAGATATATGTAACAAGTTTGGTCCGGATCCATAGTGGGCGGGTATCACACAATTCTCCAGGTGTGGCTGGACTCCTACCATCCCCTATCATCCCTCCCAGCCTCATCATTATTTTAAGCTTGATCATGAAAATTACCAAGTTTGGTTGAGATCCTTTGTAGTATGACTAAACAAACATCATTTGACTTTTTATGTATACAGGAAAGACAATGACCTTTGCTCCCATTGGGGGCAGCCCATTTCATAAGTTATTGACACAATATATGAAGAACAAACTGCTAAATCTATTGTATTAGCAAGATACTCAAGAATTAAATGAAATACTATGAACAAAGTCCTTTTTGTGCTCCAATGTATATTTCCTTTTATTAACCTCTTTCTCAGTTTTTAGTCTTTCTCTCCTAAATTAAAATGTACTGATGAAAGACAAATGCAGCTTCAGCTCCGGGCAGATGGTATCTGACTATCCCTTGGGGGACAGTTGTCTGAAGCACACATTCATAACAGATTCTGAAAACTGCATGTGATTTTGCCCCAGGCTCAAGGGATATAAGTACAAAAACATGCAAGGAAGAGAGCCTTCTCAGTGGTTGCTCCTAGAATATGGAACTCCTTCATACAGTAGATTGGTCCCCTTGCTAATATCATGTTTGCATGCAAAGCTTTTTATTTATTCAGGTCTTTGCCAGTTAATAGGTTGTTATATATGGTCTTTTAATTGGAGCATGCTGTATTTTTTTTACCAACATTATTAAATTTGAATTTCTTTTTAAATGGTTGTAAATTAGTATTGGAGATTATCAATTTTTCATCCCTGGGCTGAAATTCTTGTTATATCTCTCCTTTCAAAATCACATTGATTCCAGTCAACACAGCTAGTGATTTCCATGCCAGTGGTGTGATGAATCTTCCTGGTTTTTGCCAAGACTTTGGAGGAGCTGAAAGCTGTCTCCAAAACGCAATCAGGATTCTGGATAGCTCCTTTAACACCTGGGAGAAAATACAGAATTGTTTCTCCAGCTGCCTTTGGATTTCAGCATGCTACAGATTGCATTGCAGCTGCTGACACAGAGGTAATCCCATTTATAGCAGGGATTCAGCTTGAAACATTGATAGTGCTATTCCTTTTGTGTATAAATGGTGGAAATGGGTGGTCTGTCATCGATAAATCCCATAACGTGCCATTGTTGGCTACAGCTGGGGAGTGTGTTTTAAAATGATTAATTTTATAAGTTTTAAGAAACAGATTCTGGTGCACTTTAATAGATCAGAGAAAACAAAAAGTGCACAGCAGTATCAAAAGCTATTTAAAGTGTTTAATATATCACTAATATTTTGCCCCAGACACCACAGAAAGCATTGATCCATTCCCAGTGGAATCATGTTCACAGTACTCATAAAAGTGATGCAAAAATGCCTTAGCTGCCTTCATTTTTTTCCTCCATCTAAAAATTCACTTAGCGACTTTTATTATTTTTCTTTCCTCTATAGTTCAACATATTTGTAATTTTATTTCATTTGGAGGAACTTGGTTTCATGCTTCTTGCATTTGGATGTATAGTAAGAGAAAAGTAAGGGAAACACAAATCCCAGTCCTATAAAATTATGGAGTCATGGACAATCCCCTTTAGCTTAACTGCATCCCTTTCTCATAGTCATTTCCATAAAAAATAATGGTAGAGAAATATGACTGACAGTAAGATGTATTTGAATCCACGGTGGGTTGGGCGTCATACAATGCACAGGAAGTGTAGTTACTGGAGTGGTGGTTGTTTGAAGCGCATTATATTATTAGATTAGACCAAAATAATGCAGTTCAACTTCAAACTGCATTATGTGGCAGGGTGGATGGATACAGCCAGACACCATTTTCACAGTCTGAACTTGCCTGGTCTTTGTAGAATGGTAGAAATGGGTGCTTTGCCACTGAAGGGGCCCTTCTCTCAGTTCCATTTTCAGGAAAATGATTTTAGGTTAACAGGCTTCTGAGAACTGAAAGTGGGGAGGATTTCAGGAGGGCACAGTATTTTCAGTATTTGAATGATAGTCTGCTTTAAATCATTTTAACTAGATATTTAAGTGTTTTTAAGAGTTGCTGGTAGAGGTTGAGTTTTCATATGCAATAAACTTGGGACAAATGTTTTCTATTTTATAGTAATAATTCTATATCCATATGCATAGTGAAAGAAGGATGGGAAAATGTGACTAGTTATACAGTGTTTCCTCATCGCGAGGGTTCCGTTCCAGAACCCCCGCGATAAGCAAAAATCCATGAAGTACGGGAACGACATATATTTTTAATATATTTTAGCTATATTGTGATTTAAAATTAGTAATGATAATTTTAAAATTAGTAATTGCCCAACTTACTGGGCAAGGGCCATTGCGGCGGTGGGCGTCATCCCGCCAGCCATGCTGTTTGCAGGAGGCTTCTTCCCATAACTCCCATGTATGGTGGGAAGTTTCCCACTGCTTGGCCGGCTGGCCAACTGGTGGCAGGCCCCGCCCTTGGATTGGCCAGGGCTGGCTTCTGATCCTCGGCTTGGCAACCTTTGCAGGACTGCCTTGGGCCTCCACAGGGCTCCGTGGCCCCCACAAGGCTGCCACAGAGCCCTGCAAAGGCCCAGGGAAGCCCTCCAAGGATTGGAAGCCAGCCCTGGCAATCTAATGGAAGGGCGTGGCCTGCCCCTGGATTGGCCAGGGCCAGCTTTTGATCCTCGCTCCAGCAGCCTTTGCCACAGAGCCTGCAAAGGCCCAGGGAAGCCCTCCAAAAGCTACCAGGGCGAAGATCAGAAGCCGTCCCTGGCAATCCAGTGGAGGGGCATGGCCTGCTGCTCATTGGCTAGCCAGCCAAACGGTGGAAAACTTCCCGCTGTGCAGTGGGCTTCTGGGAAGACGAAGCCCCCTACAAGCAGCAGTTCACTTTCCGCGGACTCACTTTTTCACAGTTAGGGAAGAGAATTAGTATTTTTAATATATTTTTAAACATTTTGTGCTTTTAAAATCACAAATTTATAAAAAAAATATATTAAAAATATTAATTCTCAATCCTAAATGCAAAACAGTGAGTCCACGGAAAGCAAACCATGAAACAGCGAGGGAACACTGTAAAGCCAGTGCCCATTGGGTTTTCTTCAAAGAACCCTGATGAAGGAAAGAGAAATGGAAAGGTGAGGAGGGGCCTCCTTGCACAGACCTCTGTAAAAAGCAGCCATCCCATATGAATCTCTGTCTGTCAACATATTTTTTGTCCTTTTAATAAAGCAGTTGGGAAGAGGGGATTATTGTACCTCTGGTGCCAGTATCAGCTAAAACCGAAAGCTGATCCATCCACTCCATTCCAGTATTGGGAGTGCTGATAAGAGCCACCTGCACTGGGAGGAACAAACCTGGGGGATTTAGCATGTTCTGTGGGAATTGAATGAAGCCATTACAAGTAGATAGGGGGGGGGCATGGGTTAGATAGATGATATACTACCAGTTTGGTGGTATGCTCAGAACTTGCTTTCTTTTCACCTTGGCAAGAAGTAATAATAAAAGTTTCCAGAGGCCATCCTTTGTGAGCCTGCTTTTGTTCTAAAGTCTGCCAGGGGCTGACATCTGCCCCTCCAGGGAGGCTTGTTCAATCTATTGGGACTTCATACATGTGGCATCCTGTGTATTTCAACCTGTATTTTTTCCATGTAACATATGCCATAATTGTATAGAGTGGAAGGGGGCGAGGGGGCTGATGTGATTGACAACCTCAGCTGCATGTTGTTGTTTTCCTTATCAGCCAATCACATGGCTTTCTGTAAAGTTGGTCTCCTCCCTCAGCGTCTTGTAGTTTTAAAAAATATTTTTAATTGAAAAACATTTTAAAAATTCATAAAATCAGTAAATGAATAAATCCTGAAATTTTGCAGGATTGATGCCATGCTTATGTTATCTCATTCTACAGAAATTCAAGGGGATATCTCTTGTAATTTTTTAAGTTAATTTTTTTTTAATTATCCTAAAAAACAGTAGATGACTAAAATATTCCAAAACTTGGCAGACCTAAAGTTGTAAATGTTGCCCTCAAGTGTGCCAATTTTCATCCAGATAGCCATAAAAATGGCAGAGAAATGAGACTCTCATTTTCCCCATCACCACTAAAGTTTTCCCCATCACCACTAATGAAACAAATCTTAATTTAAAAAAATTACGAAGGGAAGAGTCAGATTACGAAATAAAACAGGGCCCCTTTGAATCTTTACAAAACAAAGCAGGGGCCATTCAAATCTCCAAAATGAATTACTAATTGGATTTGAGCCTCTTTGCACAACTCTATTTAACACTATTGGATTTTAACCTGTAAACTACCTTGAGTCCCAGGAGAACATCTGGAAACCCTACGGCTCTTCCCCGAAGCCTCAGACTCCTTTGAAACTTGCCTGGCTTCCATTACAGGCTTCAAGCAGCTCCTGTGTCAGGAGAGTGGGGGGAAGCATCCCCCCCCCACTCTCGTGGCATGTCATTTCTATGTGCCGGGAGAGCTGCTTGAAGCCTGTAATGAAGGCTGGGTAAGTTTTCATTACTTTTCAAAGGTAATACTGTGCCCAGTTCTGACCACCATAATTCTAGAAGATGACAAACTGGAAGATGTCCAGAGGAGAGGAACCGAAATGACCAAGATCTCAAATCAATGCCTATGAAAAGGGGCTAAGCTGGAGTAGGAAAGATTAAGAGTTGGATAACCAAGTAGAAATATTTGAAAGGATGCCATTTTGAAGTTGGAGCAAGCTTGTTTTCTGCTGCTCCAGAGATCAGGACATGGATTCAAACTACAGGAAAAACGAATCCCTTTAAACATTAGAAAAAACTCCCTGACTTTAAGAGCTGCCTCAGAGTAAGAGCAGCCTTCTTTGAATGTTTGTAATCAAAGGTTGCATTTTGAGCCTGTTCTTGGGGTCATTTGGGGGGTGCTGATTCAGAAAATTACATTGTGTAGACTGCGTCAGGTGTAGTTTCTTAGATATGGTTCTCATGTTTTTCTCTGGGTTAGCAGATAGTAGCTGGCAGATGGCAAATGTTCCATATTTCAAAAACGGGAACTGAAAGGGAAAAACTTGTGTCATTTTTTGAATCAGCAGGACAAGTATACCCAGAAACATGGCTAACATTTGAGGCATCAAAATGTGTGTTGGCCAGTGTTACATATTCCTACATGGCGAGGGTTAGACTGAATGGCCCCTGTGGTCTCTTCTAACTCTATTATTATATAAATACTTCCCATAGCCAGACATCCATGTTCACATAACATAAAACTGGAAGAATTTGGAATTCAAGAGAGGTGATGTAACCTCTTTATTTATTTTATTTTATTTACTTTGTTTTCTGCCCCGCCCCCTCTCTCTCATTTAGCGACTCAGAGCGGCTAACAGTTGGCGACAATTTAATGGACAATACTAAGTCAAATTACATATAATACGAACAACACTAAACAGTTCTAACAAATCACATAGAACAACAGTACATAATAACACAGTATTAAAACCAGGTATATCTTTGGGTTGCATCTGTACACAGGGATCTAGGAAGGAAGGTGGCAAAGGACATCATAATCCCATTTAATTGAGAACATCTGGTGCTTGAACTCTTTTGGGGACATCATAATCCCATTTAATTGAGCTTGGCCCTGTCTCTAGTCTAGCTATTCATTGAGGACTGAAAACTTGATGACACAAAGACTTGTGCAGTCAAGGGATAACACCCAGCAAGCTCCAAGAGCTTTGATTCCATTACACTACTGGCAATGTGGTCCACTCATCACAGAAGCTGTTTTGCGTAGTGCAAGAAGTAGTGAGACTAGTGAACTGATTGGCTCATAAGAATCACCAACCTGATCTCTGAGGTAATTGTGGATGAAAAGAAATGCCTACCCCTGCTGTCCACCTTTGAAAAGGAGCATCAGAGATCAGCACAAAGAAATTGCATATGCAAATTAGCACAGGAGTGTATAGTTATAGGCTGGCTATCCACAATTGATATAGGTCCCTGGTAAAAATAGCTAACTATTTTTAGCTAACTAAAAATAGCTACACATACAATCATGTCATCCCACAAAAAATCACCCAACAGTAAGAGAAAAAGATGGGCACTTCCCTTTGCTTGATTACCTCATAGTAGCAGCTGGCAAGCATTGCTTCACCACCGGCAGTAGCTGTTATTGAGGAGTTTTGCAGTCCTGAAGTTCAAGGTCCCATTAAGACCCAGGTTCCAGAAACTTCAAAGGTGTAATATGTCCTATTAATCAGCTGATGATTACAAAACCTGCCTGTCTGTTTTAGAGAGCTATGGATTCTAGAAATGTATCTAGTACACCAGGCTAGTACGGAGCTTCGGCTTGGAATGCTATCAATATGCTGATGATACACAGCTCTTTCTACGTCTAGAATCCAGGGCAACCTCATTACCTGACAGTTTCACCCTGTACCTTGAAGCCATGACGAGATGGCTACGCATGAGCATACTAGATTTTCAGAGCTATTTTGCAGACAAGATCTCGCTGCTCCTCCAGGACCTCCCCTGCCACAATTGATACAGTGAGTGAACTTGAGACTCCATGGCCACTTGCTGGGCCCACCTTTGACCGGTTTACCCCGCTGGACGTAGAGGCTGTCAATGGGATCATGACAGCAGTTTGATCAACCACTTGCTCCCTCGACCTGTGTCCCTCTTGGCTGGTTAAATCTTGCTTGGAGGGACTACATGGTCCTCTGTTGAATACAATAAATGGATCCCTTGAGCAGGGAGTCTTTCCAGAGGTCTTGAAAGAGGCCATGGTATCTCTGCTACTGAAGAAGCCGGACTTAGAACGCTCAGCTCCCTCCAATTATCACCCAGTTTCGAACCTTCAGTTTCTGGGAAAGATGATTGAGAGGGCAGTAGCAGAGCAACTGCAGCAGTTCGTACAAGACACAGCCGGATTAGATCCGTTCCAGTCTGGCTTCTGTAAGAGGTATGTGACAGAGACTGTGCTGGTCTCCATCACAGATCAGCTTTGTTGCCAGGCGGATCAAGGAGGATCAGCCCTGCTCGTGGTAATGGACCTCATGGCAGCATTTGACATGGTAGACCACAACCACCGCCTAGCTGTGGCTGGAGTTAGGGGGATGGCCCTTAAACGGCTGTCCTCCTTTCTTCAAAATCGGGGTCAGCGTGTGGAATGGGGAGGGTTGGCCTCTGAGAGGGCTCCTCTTATATGTGGGGTCCCTCAAGGGGCTATCCTATCCCCTCTGTTGTTTAACATCTATATGCGACCACTTGCCCAGTTGGTGCGAAGCTTTGGGTTTGAGTGCCATCAGTACGCTGATGACACTCAGATCATTCTGAGGATGGAAGGCCGGCCAGACTCCATACCCGATAATTTCCATCACAGTCTTGAGGCCGTCACTGGATGGTTGTGTGCCAGCAGGTTGAGGATGAATCCAGCAAAGTCAGAGATCCTTTGGCTGGGTCGCCCGGACAGAGGGGTGATCCGGTTGCCTACCCTGGATGGTGAGGCATTATGCTCGCCATCCTTGGTAAAGAATCTGGGAGTCCTTTTGGACCCTCTGCTGACGATGAAGGCCCAGGTCTCCACTGTGAGCAGAGTTGCATTTTTCCATGTACGCAAGGCTAGGCGACTGGCTCCCTATCTGTCCAGGGATGACCTGGCTATGGTGATCCATCTATAGTCATCTCAAGATTAGACTACTGTAACACCCTCTACATTGGCCTACCTTTGTCAGTGATCCGGAAACTTAAACAAGTGCAAAATGCTGCTGCCCGGCTTCTCGCTGGGGCACCAGCAAGGTCCCATATTACTCCAATCTTGCAGCAATTGCACTGGTTGCCAATTGAGCACCAGATTACCTTCAAAGTGTTCGTTCTTACCTTCAAGGCCTTGTATGGTCTGGGGCCTGTGTACCTGAGGGACCGCCTCACCCCCTACCAACCCCAGAGACCACTCAATCCAGAAGATCAGAATCTACTTGAAGTACCCAACTTTAAGACTTTTCATTTGATGGCTACTAGGTGTAGAGCATTCACGGTGGTGGCACCTTGCCTCTGGAATGCCTTGCCAGTGGAAAAGTGAGCCCTCCGAGATTTATTTTCCTTTCGTAGAGCTTGTAAAACTTATTTTTTCTGGCTGGCATTTGAATCTTGTTGATTGGTGGATTGGAAACTCTCTTCGTTTTAAAATGTAATGTACTGTTTATGCATATTGTAAACTGCTCTGAGCCTTCGGGGACTGGCGGTATACAAGTTTGATTAATAAAATAAAAGTGAATCTGGCGAAGACTGAGATCTTATGGCCCGGTCGCCCGTTAGAACTGGCACATCCATTGCCCACCTTTGATGGTGATCCTCTAGCTCCACTGTGAAGAGCCTTGGTGTTGTACTGGACTCACAGCTAACAATGGAAGGTCAGGTTACCGCTATCAGTAAGCAAGCCTTCTTCCAGCTTCGCCAAGGGAGGCAGTTGGCATCCTATCTCCTGGCAGAGGCTCTAGCAACGGTGATTCATGCTACGGTTACCTCAAGGTTGGATTATTGTAATTCATTATATGTTGGCCTCCCTCTGTCGGTGACCTGGAAGATTCAGGTTGTCCAAAATGCGGCTGTCAGACTACACATGAGAACTCAAAAACACAGAGTAAGGCTGTAATACTAGGAGTATTGTAAACACGTAATAGAAGCTAATTAAGAAACAGTATCAATTCAATAAAGTGCATAAATCACTTGTTTTATAAAAGTAGTCAATAGATCATATCACAGATATAGTGCAAAGTGCAGGTCAATTCATTTAAATATACATAATCACATTCATATTGTTCATATCATAACATCAATATTCATAGTATACATATCATCACATTGATTGATTCATAATTCATCATGAAGCAAGGTACTTGTAAGTGTCTGTCGAAAAGAGCTAATAGAGCTCTTATCTCATACCCTTCCAGCAACATAATCTCTGCCAGGTGTGGCCTTGAAGACGCACAGAGCTGGAAATGGGCCTTGGGCCACACCACACCAACATGAGAAGCCCCGGCATGAACATTGCTGACTCAGGGAGGATATGAGGAAATATCCCCTTTGTGAAACTGGGTCAAAGGGGATATGATGCAATCTCTGCTGGGCATTGCAAGCCAGGGGTTGGTCTTTGAGATGATGGACAGGTGATGGGGGTGTGGTTAGTATATAAGTTATGTTTGTTCCTGGTGAAGCCAATTCTGGCTTCAAAGGTATGAGACCTGGAATAAATCTTGTGGGATCGAATTGCTGTCTGCGCGTCATCCTTACAGATAATCTCAGCGTTCATTACAGAAAGCCAGAATTGCTATAAAGCCTATCGTGGAGAAATCTGCAGAGGGCTTGTCTTGTTTTGAGATGCCATCCGCAAGGTTGAAACCCTTTACAGAAATGGAATGGGTGAGTCCCGAAGAGTTTTGGGAGGATGCGGATGAAGACGGTGCCGGGAAAGTAGGAGTAATCCCCGTTTGGATTTGGAAGACGGGTGGATGGAGCATACCTTCTTTAGGAGGAGAGGTGGAGGCTTCTGAGATGACTACCTACAAATTCTGCGGACCGTATGTGAAGGAGAGGACGAGGGAAAGGCCCAAGAAGTCCCAGCCTTCCTGGAAGGAGAGTGATGTGGGAAATGCCCAAGATGCGGCCAGAGAAGCAGACTGCCAGAAGTCTGTTCAGGTGGGCTATGAATCCAGAGGAAGGGGGCAGCGAGGCCCCATTCAGAGGGAAGTCCGGATGGCCGGAGGAACCAGAGAAGCTGTGCTGAGAGATGGGCCAGCTCAGGTGGATCCAGTTGTGCGCGGGACCAGAGAAGCTGCGGGGAAGAGTGCCCCAGCTCAGGTGGACCCAGCGGAGTGGAGCAGGACCAGAGAAGCTGCGGGGAAGAGTGCCCCAGCTCAGGTGGACCTGGCGGAGTGTGGCAGTGAGGTCACGAAACCTATATCACCATCAGAAGTAGAGGTGATGAGGTGCAGCTTGAAGGCTGAAGAGACTGGGCAGGGGAGAGCCCAGTCTTCCGTATGGGACGAGTTGGTCCAGGAGTGGCAAGAAATAAAGAAAGCCTTTTATGATGGACGGCATGAAGTGAGTATACTTCTAAAGAGAATGGGAGCTTTGGAGGAGAAAGTTCGCCAGTATGAAAGAATGATTTCATGTCTCCCAGCCGAAGATGAGGGGCGTTTTGAGGACGCTTTAGAGGAAGACACTGTTGCTCCGGAGAAAGAGGCTCAGTCAGTTGACTTGGAGAACGAGCTTCCTAGGAGAGAAGCGGCAGGGGAATACCTGTCTTTTGATGTCCCGATCTGCCGAGAAGGGGTAAGAAGTGGGCCTGTTTTAACTACAGAGGTTGTTTTACCGGCAACCGCCGAGTGGATGGCTGAAGCAGTTGAACAGTGTCCTGAAAAAATGGGGTTGGAAAGTTTGTCCCCTAGTTTGCTGTCGGCCCCCTTCAAGAAGAGGCCCAGCCTTTGCCAGAAGGGAAAACCGATAAGCCTGCCAAGGTTGCTATGGAGCCGAAGCTGCAGAGAGATAAGGCTGGAATGTCTCTCGGATTGGAAAGTGTGGGGAAGGCTTCTCAGCCGGAGAAGTTTGAAAGGTGGCTAGAAGATCCCTTCCTTCGAAGCGTTTCAAGCACACTTGCCTGGTCTGTTGCTTTGTGGTGCTTGTGCCGGGAAGACGTGAGTGGGAATTCCCATCAAGTTTGTGAGCTCCCTGAAGAGAAGGAGCCGGCCGTGCTGATGGAAACAGAAGGGAGGTTGGGAGGTTTCGCCTGCTGAGAGGGTGTTGGTTGATCCTGTCCTGAACGAAGATTTCCAGTGCAGTAAGGTCCTGAGTTCGGGAGGAGAAGTTGTTCCAGAAATGGCAGAGCTATTCCAGAAGGGTCCTTTTAGGACCAAACAAATTATGTCACTCGGGATGGGGTGGTTGATGGGAACCTTTGGAAAAGGTTTAATCAGAGTGCCAAGGACTGAACTTTGGGCAAAGAAGATGGCTGAACTGTGGGAGCGTGCCCTTGCTGAGTTGAGGAGCGGACTTGGCAACATGATGAACTTGGGGGTTGGCATGGAGAGAGAAATGTATATGCCCTGCTTGATGATGTTTTCTTGGCGAGAGAAAGTGGTTTGGTAATCAGATGTAACTTAAGAGAAACCCCATATGTAGTTGGGTCAGAATTGTAAGTGCTGGAATCATGACTGGATTGTATGACATTGAAATGTTTAAAGTTATGTGCTTAATTAATATTTGTATAAGACCTTTAAAGTTTGCACATTGAGGGATTTTAGAAATGTATAAGTTGATGCTTATTGAAGCAGTATTCATGTTTGTTATGCAGTTTGTGGGTTTAATATGGTTATTTTCATGTATGTAAGATGTTCCCATAATGCATTCACGAACTGGGGTTTAGGCTAGATACATGTGTTGCAAGGATGCTTAGTGTTAGGTGGAATAAGAGTTAGATTTGTGTATATGTCGCTCAGAGTGGATGTTTCTTTTCACACGTGAGTGATGACTTAGTTAGATTAGGCAGATGTTAATTTTGAGTAGGGAGTTATAGTTTTCCAGGTTCCTCTTGCCATGTGAGGAGATGTATTAGTTTGTTCATGGATCAAGGGGTTATAAGATAGTGTGATAGCTTTGGGATGCTATTTGCTGCGTGATGAATTATAGTTTAGTGAGTGCTTCTTGTTGAGGAGGAAGGAGGGCTGGATTGTTTGTAGTTTGTCCTCCTCTGTACTTGAAAGAATAGGTACAGTCTTTGTTGGTGCCTGCGGAGCAAGGTAGCCTTAAAATTGGTAGTTGCTAATTGCGGCAGGAAAGTTATTTTGGCGTTAGAATTGGTTAAGTTGAGGTGTGGTCTCCTGTTGAGTTTGCCAGGAGGTCAGGTTTTGTTGTAGTTGTTGTTCCCCAGATTAGAGTTAGATCATATTAGATTTAGCTTGGATGGTGTGTGTAGTTTGATATAGGTGTTTTGTTCCTGCGTCATGGGACTTTGGGGTTGTTAGTGATTTATAGTTTTCTTATGCCTCGTGGCTGAGTGCCAAGAGGGGTAGATTGGTAGAGGGAAAGTTTGTCTCTTGACTTCAGAGGGGTTAGGTTGCAGGGTAATTGGTAGCCTTTGTTACTGCCTGCTAAGTATTGTCTGGAGAGAATTTTGGTGTTAATTCGTTTTGTATTTGATTGTATAGAGGATTGTAGTTTGGTTAGTACCTCCTGCCATCGCAGTAGAGGGAGTTGTAGTTTTCTTAGGCGCTTTTCCCCAAGTGAGGGGGGTGTAGTGTTTGTTCGGAGGATTTCACGTAGATGTTTCCTTTTCATGACTGTATGTGATGGCTAGATAGCTTAGATGGCTGTGCTTTGCTGCATGGGAGAGTGGTGTATGCCTTATGCCAAGGTGGCAAGGGTATTGGATTTCTTTTGTGTGATTAACTTGACACAGTTGACATGATCCTGTGTGTTGGGTTCAGCTTGTTAATGAAGTCGAGGTTGATGTGGTGCATGATGGATGGTGTAGTGGTTGGTGGCTGTTTAAAGAATTGTAGTTTTGGTCAGTACCTCCTGCCATTGCAGTGGAGGAGTAAGGTTGTGTGGGGATTTAGATTGTGTTATGGGTTGAGAAGACAAGGATGTGTTTAGGCTATTTAGGGAATTATAGTTTCTTACTTGGTACCTCCTGCTTTTGCAGTGGAAGGTTCTGGGAGTTATGGGACTTGGATTGGATTCTTGATTGTGTCGTTTTGGGTTTTCCTGGAAAAAAAGCGCAGTTGATTTAGTCCTGTGTGATGAGTTGTCAATTTGGTTAGCTAAGAGAGTTTGATAGGTTTTGGAGTGGTTGCTGGTTATATAGGGAAGCGTAGTTTTGTGGGTGTACCTCCTGCTGTTGCAGTAGAGGGATGAAGTTGTTTAGAGGTTTTGATAGTGGAGAGAGAGAAGTGTAGAGGAAGAATGGTTTAGGTATTGTTATTGGAGTTCCTTTGTGAGAGTTATGGGAATTAGATTGTGGTGATCGGTAGTGGAAGATTACATGAGTGTGCATTGTGAAGTTAAGGTGCACAAGGCCCACATGTTTGGGAAGCTGAGTGTGGGAGGCGAGTGTGTCCTGGTTAATGGTGATTGTGGAATATATAGTTTAGCCCAAAGGGTGTTCAAATGGAGGTTTGGAGTTTTGGACCATGCAGTTGTAGAATGATGGGCATGGTAGTAGAAGGGTAGTGTGTGAGGAGTACTGAGAGATGATTGAGGATAAAAATTGGCCTTGAACAAGCTAAGCGTTTTGTGAATAGAGGAATGTCTGAGTGTGTGGGAGTTCAAGATTAGTGTATGAAGAAGTTTTGTCCCAATGTGTGTTTAGCTGGAGAGAGGCTGAGGTGGGCTCGCTTCGCCTTGTGGATAATAGAGATAGATATGACTTTATTTGGTGCTGGGATAGGATTAGAGTGGGATAGCGTTTTGAGTCCTCTTTTCCCCCAGGGGGGGAGGGAGAGGGGTATTCTGTAAGTGTCTGTCGAAAAGAGCTAATAGAGCTCTTATCTCATACCCTTCCAGCAACATAATCTCTGCCAGGTGTGGCCTTGAAGACGCACAGAGCTGGAAATGGGCCTTGGGCCACACCACACCAACATGAGAAGCCCCGGCATGAACATTGCTGACTCAGGGAGGATATGAGGAAATATCCACTGGACATTGTGAAACTGGGTCAAAGGGGATATGATGCAATCTCTGCTGGGCATTGCAAGCCAGGGGGTTGGTCTTTGAGATGATGGACAGGTGATGGGGGTGTGGTTAGTATATAAGTTATGTTTGTTCCTGGTGAAGCCAATTCTGGCTTCAAAGGTATGAGACCTGGAATAAATCTTGTGGGATCGAATTGCTGTCTGCGCGTCATCCTTACAGATAATCTCAGCGTTCATTACAGTACTAGCATAACTTTAAAGAAACCATCATAATAACCTGTAGCCCCACCTAAGGGTAAATATCAAACCCGGTTGTGGTATAGCAGGGCTGTCCAACTTCTTTTGGCCCAAGGGCCGGAGTTCTGGTCACTGATGACCTGGGGGGCCGGAGCAGGGGGCGGGCCGCTCCTGACGGCGCGCTGACGTCACCACGTCTGACGTCACCACGCCGGCGTCCTGCGCGACCTGCCCCTTTTCGGCGAGGCTTGCTGACATCACCAAGCCCCGCCGAAAAGGGACGCCGCGCTTGGTGATGTCAGCACGCCGTCAGGAGCGGCCCCGCCCCCCGCCTCCCTCCCTCCTACAGTGACAGCCAGGGCGGCAGAACCAGCGATTTCTCCCAGTTCTGCTGCCCCGGCTGAGGCTGTAAGAGGGAGGGCGAAGCTGAGGAGGGCTCCCCTTGGCCCCTCCCTCCCTCCTACAGTGACAGCCAGGGTGGCAGAACCGGCGATTTCTCCCGGTTCTGCTGCCCCGGCTGAGGCTGTAAGAGGGAGGGCAAAGCTGAGGAGAGCCCTCCATGGCTTCGCCCTTCCAGCTAAAGGGACACGGCAGCCTCGGAAGCGGGGAAATCGCTGCTTCTGAGGCTGGCGTGTCCCTTTAAGAAGAAGGGCAAAACCAAGGAGAGCTCTCCATGGCTTCGCCCTTCCAGCTAAAGGGACACGCCAGCCTCGGAAGCAGGGAAATCGCTGCTTCGGAGGCTGGCGTGTCCCTTTAAAGAAGGGCAAAGCCAAGGAGAGCTCTCCATGGCTTCGCCTTCCAGCTAAAGGGACACGGCAGCCTCGGAAGCGGGAAATCGCTGCTTCTGAGGCTGGCGTGTCCCTTTAAGAAGAAGGGCAAAGCCAAGGAGAGCCCTCCATGGCTTCACCCTTCCAGCTAAAGGGTCACACCAGCCTCCTCCTCCGTCCTGCCTCTCCCCCCTGCACACCGATTGGAGCGCCGGGGAGAGGCGGGACGGAGGAGGCGGCCTATGGAGGAAGAAGAGAGCGCCCCTTCCTCCCCTTTAGGCCCGCCTTCTCCCCCGCGTTCCCGATTGGTGCACCGGGGGGAGAGGCGGGATGGAGGAGGAGGAAGGGAGCCTCCCTTCCTCCTCTTTAGGCCTGCCTTTAGGCCCCCGGCGTTCCCGAATGGTGCGCCGGGGGGAGAGGCGGGACGGAGGAGGAGGAAGGGAGCGGGCGGGCTGGGTGATATCAGGCTCGGCGCCGGCGCCATGCCTGACGTCACCCAGCCCTGCCCCCGGAGATCGAATTTATTTTTAAAAATTTTTTGCAGGGTAGGCAGGGGCCGGAGGGAAGGGGCTGGGGGCCATATACGGCACCCGGGCCGCCAGCTGGACAGCCCTGGGGTATAGCAAATAACCCGGGATATCCTGGAATGTGGGTGATTAACTGCTTCTCCACATTGGGGATGAACGAACGCTATTTTTCTGGAGTTCTGTTTCACTGTTTGTATACTGGCGTTTATCCTCCACAAGGACAGCAGATAGTGGGTGGGTAAACAGGCTGTGGTTCCGTAAATCAATTGGTGTTGTAAATCTCCACACGGTTATCCGGGGTTATTTGCTATACTACAACCGGGTTTGATATTTACCCTTAGGTGGGGCTACAGGTTATTTTGATGGTTTCTTTAAAGTTATGCTAGTACCTTGCTTCATGATGAATTATGAATCGATCAATGTGATGATATGCATACTATGAATATTGATGTTTTGATATGAACAATATGAATGTGATTATGTATATTTAAATGAGTTGACCTGCACTTTGCACTATATCTGTGATATGATCTATTGACTACTTTTATAAAACAAGTGATTTATGCACTTTATTGAATTGATACTGTTTCTTGATTAGCTTCTATTACGTACTCATGAGAACTCCCATGAGATACCATATGACATCAACCCTGCAACGTCTACACTGGCTACCGATCGAACATTGGGTTTCTTATATGATATTGATCCTGACCTTCAAGGTCCTGCATGGTCAAGGTCCATTATATCTCAGGGACCGCCCTTCCTCCTATCATCACCAGTGGTCACCATGACCAGCCCAAGAAAACCTGCTCTATATTCCTGGTCCCGGGGGGGGGGGGGTATGCCTAGAATCTACAAGGCATAGGGCTTTTTCAGCCTCTGTGGAATTCCCAACCTCCATATGTAAGAGCCATGCCCAACCTACGGTCTTTTATGCAAGCACTCAAAACATGGCTCTTTGGTAGAGCATTTAAATTGTAACCATTTTAATGTCATTGCTGTATAAGTTTGTTGTTCTGTCCTGGGTCAGTCGCCCAGAGCACTTCGGTGGAGGGCGACTCATGAAATAATAAAATGAATGAATGAATGAATGAATGAATCTGCCACTATGGATCACATCACATGCATAGTGAACCTGGCAGTGCCCAGCAGGGAGAAGCTGTCACCCCACGCCCTGCATTGACAATTTACCCCTAACCTCATCCGCATCCACCTTCCAGCTTCCCCTAATTGTTGCTAATATAACATGGGAAGTCTTCCATGTTGCTGCGGTAGCATAGGCCAATTCCTCTCCTTCTGTGCCATGAAGCCCTGCTCTAAGTAGCTTTATGTGATATTGTGCAATGCTAATATTATATATATATATATATATATATATATATATATATATATATATATATATATAGTAAGCCGCTCTGAATCCCCTTCAAGGTGAGAAGGGTGGCATATAAATGTCATACATAAACAAACAAATGAATAAATAAATATGTCAAGCCATGGGAGCTGGCAGGCTTAGTGGGACAAATTGAGTGGAACAAGCATATGCCATTGTTTTTTGTCAATGTGGTGAGGTCATTAGTCTTTGCAGAGCAAACTCTAGCATGTTTAGAAGGTATACTTATTCATTTCCTGCTCTTTCCGGTTCCATTCCTCCTCACTTCTCATGAGGTTATGCACATTTCAATATGTATGCAAATAAAGTCTGAGCTTAGTCTGAGTAAAGGGCAAAATCTTGCTTTTGGGAATGTAGGGAAGATTTATTTTTCAACTCACCTTTGGGTTGTCTATTTAATACTTTGAGTCTGTAGCACATGAGTAGGCAGTGGGTAGCACATGGCTCCTATGACCACACTTTTGAGGGCCCTGGAGCCCTACACCATTTCCCCCAAGTCCAATAACTCTGCAATTTAAAAAAACTAACGGTACAATATTCAAACAATGAAAACTATAGCCTCAAATATCGCCATTGTTCCCTGTATTCCAACAAACTTATATAGTCATTCTTTCAAGGACGAGTTCTTGCTACTTGCATTATACATGGTAAAATTAGTTCTGCAAGCTTTATATACATCTTGGCTACTGTATAAAATCTCATGGGATTGGACTGATATATACTGGGTAGTTATCTGTGGTCAACTAGAACCAACATTTTCTGTGGGTGTTTATAAAATAACCTATATTGACCCATTTTTTTCACTGATGGAATGCTTTGCCATCTTGTCTCAGTCAAAAAAAGGGGGGCACAGATGGTACAACCTTTCTCATTCTTCTCTTTGTAGAATTTTTCTCTGCTGCAGAATTCATTTTCTCCATCTTGTGGGCCAATTGCCTTGCTGTCACTGATCGAGAGAACTCCTAGAAATCTTTATCAGTGTAAATACCCTGAGAGACTGAATCATGGTATTAAAGTGCCAGTAAGTTTAGATGCTCACATCTAAGGAGTAGAATAGAACACATATTACCAGAGGTGACTGTAAAGCCTTTTCAGTGAACCTTTTCCTCCCTGC
This sequence comes from Anolis apletophallus, assembly GCA_030556195.1. Taxonomy (NCBI): domain Eukaryota; kingdom Metazoa; phylum Chordata; class Lepidosauria; order Squamata; family Anolidae; genus Anolis; species Anolis apletophallus. The sequence continues at coordinate 156,354,682 of JARBWK010000003.1, read as the reverse complement.
TCCCTGACACCTTTTCCTATTCCACAGCAGGCTGTGAAAACAAACCTTATAAGCTTTGATTCATTGTGATGGATTCTACTGGATAGACTGTGCTGTAAGTAAAGGGAGAGAAAGAAGGAGAGAGCCGATTGACTGGAAGTGACTGAATGGCACCAAACTCTCACTAAAACCTGGACTGAAATATGGACTGGACACACCACAAGCCACGGCAATTATTCCTTCTTGTCTTTTGGAAGAAACTTTACCATTAAGATCTTAAATGAGCTACAAAGCAGTGGAGGCACTGATGGTGGTAAAAGTGGGCTACAAAAGAACATTTAGAGAGGTTTGCCATTTTAAAAAATAAGGCAGGATATCACTCACCCAACAACATAGTTTTCTAAAGAGCATCATTCATTACAAAGAGGGGAGGAGATGACCCTTCAAACTCATGTATCAAAATAAATTCAGGCTCAGCACAAGACTGATGAGAAAACAAAGGAAAGGAGTTGCATTAAGTGAAGAACTGTTCTAGCTGCAGTGAAATGGGATTCTGGGTACACACATGGAGTCTGCTGGGATTTTCTGAACTATTGATCTTTGTCTGCTAAGAGTTTTGATGTTATTATAAATGCTTTGGGGCTTTGATCCTTTGTAAAAAAAAGAGCTTTTTAATATAACACAGTACAAAACTCTTTAAAAAATAATCAAATTGCTCAAGCATGTATGGCATCAAAACTCTTGGTGGATCAAGATCAATAATTTTTAAAAGTCAAAATTAATATATGGAATACAAATGTTTATTGTTGCAAGTTAAATGTGAAATGGCACATTGCACTGTCCTAAAAGTGGGTAACTTATATGGGAGAGAACATTACACCACAAAGAAAATTGGATGCCACTCATACCCTGGTATCCCCAATATTATTTTGGTCAAAATATTGCCCAATGTATCCCAAGAGGTGTATAGGGCAGAGTGGGGGAGATGCAGACCTTAAACCAAATTTTTACATCCCCAAAGCCCTTTTACTCCATTTTCTCCTGGGGTAAGTTATAATGACTAGAAAAATGAGGAAATCACTTTTGCAGGCGTTCTGGGTAGCACAGGTTAACTGTAGAAATTTTCAACCCTATAGACTTTTATAGCTGTACAAATAGCTGAAAATAGCAACTTAAAATGTGATGCCACTTACAATGCATTGTGATGCACTGGTGGAGCCTCAAGGGAGAAATAAGAGTGGGAGAAAGAAGGAAAGACCAAAGGAAAAAAGGGAGAAAGGTGGGAGGGTGGTAAAGAAAGGAAAGAAAAAATGGGAAGAGAAAGAAAGGAAAGAAAAATGTGCAAAGGAATGATGAGATGATAGAAAAAGGAGGAAAGAAGGAGGAAGGGAAAGGAAAGAAAGAAGAGATAGGAAGGTGTATGAAGAAAAGCAAGAGAAGAGGAAAGAAAGAAAACAAAGAAGGAGAGGCTGTATGATGAAAATGGAGGAAGGAAAGAAAGATCCACAAAGAAAATGCTTACTTGGACAACACTGGGTACATATAGAATCATAGAATTATTGAGTTGGAAGAGACCTCGTGGGCCATCCAGTCCAGCCCCCTGCCAAGAAGCAGGAAAATTGTATTCAACATAAAGTAAGTAAAGCAAAAAAAGCAGCAAAACCCCACAAAACAGTGAAAATACCATGATATATATTTTAAATTAATTTTTTGGAAATCCACAAAACACCGAGTCCGCAATAAGCGAACCATGAAGTAGCGAGGGAACACTGTACAACATAGGTCTCATTTAGTTCAATTTTATATAGGCCAAAGTTCAAGATTTATTAGACTGCTATTCAGTACTCTGATTAGTTTAATATGTGAAATATGATGCATGAGCTCATTTGTGAATCAGTAAATTTGACTTATTTTAATGTGACTTCTTTTTACGCATGTGGATTGTTCTAGCACTGAAATTCACTGATTTAATTACTACTAAGCAGAAAATGTGCAACATGACCATGAAACAGAAAAGCTACTGAAATTTTCTTTAAAACAATGTAGATTTCATACTTGAGACATATTTAACTAATTATCCCATTAGACAGGCAGGGGGAAAGCAGGGGAAAGTGCGGGGAACCATCCTCTTTCATTCCCTACTGTCTTCCCCTGTCTTCTGAGATGGCCTCCTATTCCATGTGGTTTTCTGTCCTTTTCCTGCTTCCTCTTCATGTCTTCAATGAGGAGTCAGGTAACACTCAAGTCCTCCAAAGCCACTCTGGGTTTCATTTATGCTCAATGGGACTTCGTTTTGGCAACATGGAGAAATGAGAAGACACAGAAAAGACTGTATTTGATATGGTTGTATGAAAGAAGAATTGGACCCCTATTTCACCAGGGACAGTCTTATCTGTTTCCATTTCCACCTCCTGCCCATGGAGGGTTTTTTTTAATTTTACTCCAAAATGCCCACCAGCACACTTGAAGTATTAGCTACATTTAGCTACATTTACAAGTAGGAAATGACTGGACAGTCCGTTCTTTGTACAAACAATGTGTCAGGCCTTTAAAATGCTTAAGATGGGTCAAAAACCTGCCAAACACAGCAAAATGGCTAGTAGCTCTTTGCAGAGACTGTAATCTCCCCAGAGACACTGAATGCCTAACTCAAATCTGGAAGCAGGGTCTTTACAACTTTTCAAGGATCCTCAAGCAAAAGAGCAGGATAATATATAATTTGTGATATATGTTTTTATTGCTTCTCACATTTTAATAAACGCTAAGAAGGTGGAAATTTGCAATCCATTCTTACATATCCAAATACCCTTAATGCCTCATATGAAAATATAGATGAGAGTGAAGACCAGCAGTGCCTACTATCAGGTTCAGCTATTAGTTCAACTGAGACCCTTCCTACAGATGGAGAATTTAAAGATAACGGTGCACACAATAATAACCTCAACTCTGGACTTCTGTAATGTGTTGTATATTGGATTATCTTTGTATCACATTTGGAAACTTCAGTTAATTCAAAACATGGCAGTCATATTGCTTATTGGTACACCTAGGAGTTATTATATTTCACCCAGTATTAAAACCATTCCACTTCCTGTGAATTAGTTTTGCAGCAATTAGACCTTCATGATTTGGGTCCAGGATTACCTATGGGTTCACTTCCCCATATAATTCACCTCCATTCAGGCCTTTAGGGAATATTTATTTCAGTCAGATGGGTTTAAGCAGACAACTTTTTCAACTGTTCTTATACTGTTCTCTACTAGAGCAGATTCAACAACTGGATACATTATCTAAAATTAAATCAGCATTAAAAACTAATTCCTTCTAGCATGCCTATTAAGACAACTTTTTACATTATGAATTTTAAAGTATTGATTGATTGTTTTTAACATGTGCTGATTTTATATGTGTTTTACATGTGTTGTATGTTCCAGAGAGAGAGAGAGAGAGAGAGAGAGAGAGAGAGAGAGAGAGAGAGAGAATAAGCATTAATAATAATAGTGATGATAATGCCTAGGAATTTATTTATATATTTATTTGCATGAGGCTATGATATATTGGCTGAAGATGAGAGTCACATAAAGAAACTCCTCTCTTTCCATAATTACACACATAATTCTGATTCCTTTAATTTCTTTCCTTCCTCTCCCCCCCCCCCCCCAAAATTGGGAAACATGGCCTAAATCTAAATGCTGGTTTCCAACTTCAATGAACCCACTGGATTACTATTGATTTATAGATAGCAACTGGCAATCAATTTAGAATACAATTGACATTAATGATATTCTTGAACTGCAGCTAGTACATCCAATAGGATGGATCCAGATCCAGTTCAGCAACTTCTAGAAAGTTGAATCAGTCTTATTCTTTTTTACAACTGTCCAGAAATCATGAAAAAGAATCCATAACTGAAGAAAATTCTTGTGATCTGAGTCTTGATCTAGTCATGTTTTGTTTGTGTATACACACATGCCCAGAAAACAGCACATTTTGTACAGGAAATAATATTTGTATGTCCTAAAAATAATGTTTCTGCACGTAATCTGTGGAAAAAATCTTTGTTTTCAATGTCCAAAAAAAGTGTGAATTTTGTGAAGAATATGTTTCCAACTACAGCATTTTCTGTGCAGGAGAGAAGAATTTCAGTTCAAAACATATTTTTTCCAACACTGAAAATGCAATTCTGCAACAAACTTCCCACTCATGACTTTTGTGTAGAATAACTCTAAATAATCTTTAGGAATTGCAACATTGCCAAAAATGATTTAGTAAATTATTTTAAAATAACTTCCTTAGATTTGAGTGTGCATGCTGGCTGATGCTTTGGCTGGCTAGAAGCAGTGAAAAGAAATGCGAGTGATGCCTTCTCTGAGAGCTGCTATCTACCAGCCCAATGAGCCTGAAGAAATGAACCATTGATCTCACAGAAGTGACTTTGTCACAATTCAGCCATTGCACTGGAGGTTGTTCTTTCTGCTCAGTTTCATTTCTCTCTCTATTTTAGCACACTCAAAGCAGGAGTCAAGGGAATAACACATGCAAATTAATCAACCAAGCAGAAGAAAAAGAAAGAAAGCATCTCAGATGTAGCTCAGGTGGAACCTGAAGTACCTCCACAAAAAAAACTATAGACTTTGACACAAAGAGGTGGCATTTTGTAAAGAAAAGTGGTGAACCATCTCCGAGTGATCTTTAATTATTCTGTTTTTCTAACTCAGTCTAAACAAACCAAAATGGAATCCCAGCTGAAAACATTCAGCAGCAACTAGCAGAATTGGTATTCTAAGCGAAGTCTGGATAACGCTATGGAATCTTCTCACTAGCATGGGAGCAGTAATCCCAAACTATAAAAATTTCCAAGTTCTGGTTTAAAACATTGAACTAAGGCTGGATCTACACTTTCAAATAATGAAATTTTAAAATGCATTTTAACAGCATTGAGCTGGATTATAAGTCTACACTGCCACAATATTTAGGAGAAAAAATTAGATTACATTACAAAATAAAGTTAATTTCTTATACTTTGTTCTACAACTAAACTACATCTCAATGCCAGGTCAGGAGAAATACAGGATAGAAATAAATAAAATAGATACTGTTTTCCTCTTCTCCTCCCTGAAAGTGAACTTGTACAAAATAGTCTGACATTTTTCATGTGATTTGACAATTCTTTGCATGCTGGTTCCCATATCTGAAAAGTTCACCATAGTTTGAAATAGACAAAATGAAGCTAACATAGCTTGGACAGGATTTAATATTGGAAAATCCTACAGATCAATGCTATTACTGAATAGTGATTATAAGTTGTTTTAAGATTATTCGGCTGATATACTGAAAACCATGATTAAGCATTTTCTTAATGAAGCCCAATGTAGATTTTTTCTACTTAAAAGATAAATGAGAGATAATACTGTAAATCTATTAAATATATGGAATGAGATAACAAGCATTAATCTGGTTGATGTAGAAACGGCTTTTGGCAATTTAAATTTGACTATCCTTTTTAGAGTGTTAGAAGAGATGGTTTTTGGAGACAACTTTATGACATGGCTTACTTCAAATTTATTCTAGACAATGATAAAAGCCCTTCCCCCTTCCTGATTTTCTATTGAACTGCTATAGCCTCCTTGGGCCATTGCATGGTTGGTGAGTGCAAGAAGGAATTATAGAAATGACTGGCAACAGAACGTGCAAGGAAGCAGGACTCAAAGTATTATTTATTCTGCAGTGACAAAGAGCCCTCTGTCAGAAAGAAGGACAGCATAGCCTGATAGATATACAGATATGCAGCAATGGATAATACAGCAATTTGAGGAGGAAAGTGTACACACAACCCACAAAATATGTGGTCTGTCCCAAAAGTAACGAGAATGATTTATTTACATGGCACAGAAGGACCAGGAAAGTAAGCTGGGAGTTGAAACAAGGCATGGAGTTTGACCTCCTCAGTTGAGTCCATGCTTTTGTAGCAGTTAGTACATGAGCAAAGTGTACAGTAGTCTCTGACCAACCTGTAATCTTCCCAACAACCATCTTGAACTCCAAGGTATATTCTGATAATTTCCCTGGCTCAATTACTGGATTTGCATTTCCACTTTCAACTTCATCAACGGATTTTCAGTGCCTCCAGGAAATTGGTTAGACTGTTTAGTTTGGGTGCCTCCCCTTTATAGAGATAAATTAGCCAGTCTGTTGTGGCTCCCTTTAGATTGGGGTCTACAGTATGCACTTTCAAAAATATCTCGGTAGTCTTGCATATAGTTGTGAACATTGGTTAGAAAATAAGACAGTTGATGCAGCTCTCCCTTGAATGTCATCTTTAAATCTCCTCACTGCATCACCTGGCTCAGCACACTGTCCAATGTTGGTTCTATGGGGCCCCAGAAGACTGGTAGTCTGGGCCTTCCCTCTGTCTCCCCTTTTAAGTAAAACATTCTGGCAATTTAAATGGTTCAGGGAATGTTCCCTTGAAAAAAAAGACTTGTACTCTAATAGTTCTTCCATCTCTGGCTGCTTTACTCCAAATTTTAGGGCAATATTTTGCAGTATGTTCTCCATAGAAGGTACTTTTGCTTCCACTACATAGAGTAGTTGTTTTATTTATCGCGTCAGGAGTGAACCAAACAGTTGTATTGCATTTTTTAAAAACCCCACAAAGTTTGCAAACTTAGAATTGTTGAGGGGTTTCATTGGGACCCCACCAGGGTTCCTCTGTTCTCTTCCTTTGCACTGTCATATTGGGCATCAAAGGGATTCTCAGTTCCCACATCCTGGTGTTGCGCTTTTGGCTCTCCAGGATTGCACATGCTCAATCCACATGCCCTCTCCAACCGTATCCCACACTGCCTTCACCATTGTTTTGACCTCTTTGACATCATCGGGTCTCAGCTCTGGGGATTCTCTAGGTTTGCCAAACCCCTCAGCTCCTTGAGGGGTATGTGACTCCCCTACTATTTTGTCTTGAGCTCCTTTGTTCAACTTTCTGGTATTCTGCTGACTCTCACTGACCAAGGTCAGAAAAAGCAAAAAAGGAGTCATAACTTTTTGTGATGATGGCAGCATCCTGATAGCAGTCAATGACACAAGAATATCTTGAAAATATCTTTAATGCTAGGTTACTACACTGCAGCAAAGTTATGACTAAAGAAAACATGGGCAAATGTTCAGTTCAATACCCCACCTGAAAACACACTCCCTCAGTTCACAAAAATCATTTTGGGCAGCTTCCCGCTCCAGTATGAGCCGGTTGTCATTATTAGGTTTTCCCCAGGGTAGATTCAAATTATCTGTTTCTTTCCTATGATGGGCCTCTAGCGTCAAGATGATTTGCATTATTCCACCTGAGTTGAACTCATGGCATGTATTCTGGTCTGGTTTTTCAAAGACACCAGAGCATCTCCATGACACCTTGCGGTTTCTTTTCCCAAGCTCAAAACTCAACAGAAAGGATATCTTTTTTGAACAATTTGAAATATCCAGGCAGCTGTGATAAGGGGTTCTTCTTCCTCTGCTATGAAGAGTGACTGAAATCACTATATTCATTCACAATGAGCCTATTTTGAAAGGGATAAACTGTAATTGCATGTACTGTATCTTCAATATTTTTTTAATCATTCTCGTTACTTTTAGGATATGCCATACAGGATTCCAGTCTCTTTCTCTAGAGAAGTAATTTGGAATAATAGATTGTGTGCCTTGTAAAAGTGACCCTTGGCATCAACATGTGCAATGCTCATAAAGCAAATATGATAAATATATGAGCAGCATTCTGGAGAACAACAGAATTAGTGAGGCGCCTTCAAGGTTTAGATGTAAACATGCAAGAAGGAATATGTAGAAGTTATTATGACATGTTGATCTATATAAATAAAAATGGAATGTTCATTTGTGGGATTAACATAACTAAAAACCACTGGATGAATGGACACCAAATTTGAACACTACACCCCTGACAGGCCAACGAGTGACCACCACTCATAAACACCCCCCCCCAAGCAGTGGAAAGGACTTAAAAACACAAAAAGTTAAATGTTGATATAGCACATGCGTGAACCCCCCCCCCCCACCTTAGGAAAAAGAAAACAAACGGCCACTCCAGCTCTCCTTTGCCCTGTGCTACAGTCACATCGGAAGGCTGTGGCCCTCAATGGGCAGCCTTCATCTACAGCAGTTCGGCCCCCAGTCCTGTGACCCTGAAGACAGCGGCAATTGGGAGAAGTGAAAAGCAGATCTGAGCATAATGTGAGAGCACAAGGAAAATGTGTGTGGGGGGGAGGTGGAGCAGTCACTCACCTTGAACATGAGCAACCAGAGGAACTTTGCAAGTGGCTCAGACCATACCTCAAGCCCGGACCACAGTCTATTGTTGCCGCCGCGGCTGCCTGGTTGCTGGCCGTCTGGCCACAGGCCCCACACACTTCTGCTTAACCCTTCACCTGTCAGACTAGGCCCATGACATGGTCCCACTATCTCATGGCAGGAAGTGTCCCGCAGACACCCGGGTTATTAACCATGGAGCCCTTCCTCTGAAGAGAGCAGGGACAAACCTCTCTCAAGTGCTTCCTTCAAGCCCAACTCTTTTCTGGCCTATTTCTAGAGGGAAGGAATGAAGTAGGGAAGGGGAGAAGAAAAGATGGAGAGAAGGAGGGAGGGAAAGAAGGAAGGAAGGAAGGAAGGAAGGAAGGAAGGAAAGAGGTAGAGAAGGAAGGGAGAAGAGAACGGAAAAAAGAAGAAGGAAGTAAAGAAAGAGAGAGGGAAGGAAGGAAAGAAAGAAGGAAAGAAAGAGGGAAGGAAAGAAAGATAGAGAGAAGGAAGGATGGAACTAAAGAGCAAAGGAAGGAAGGAAGGAAGGAAGGAAGGAAAGAAGAGAAAGAGAACGGGAAGGTTGGCCACAGCAATGTATGGCGGGTACAGCTAGTAGCAAAATAAAAATACCTCATTTGAGTTTAACTCTGCAAGATGATCATTTGCTTGGGAAGGCATAGAAGTATATTTCCCTTTGGTTCTCCCTATTTTCTGAACTGCAGTTACAGTTAGGGTAATCAGAAGCTCAGACTTACAGCTTCAGCCCAGGTGAGAGCCAATCATGTTTTCCAGAATTATTGCTTGAAGTTAAATACTTCAGGCTAGATTTTTAAAATCAAAGTGAAGGATGTGCTTACTAATCCTGTTTAACAGCTAATGAGATTATACATACACTTGTGCAGTACATTAGAGTGCCAGACGGAGATTCTTTCTTTCACCTTTTTTTTGTTTCACACATTTTTATCTCAATGCTCTAAAAATTACGAAAACACCTTTCTTTTGCCCAAGATCTCTAGGACTGTAGCTATTGGTAGCTCTCATGTCAGTGGAGGGATGGATCCATTCCAGATTTATAGCAACATTGTTCTACTTTATGTGCCATGGTGACAGTCTATGAAATCCTGATGTTTGAAATTGGATGAAGCACTGGAGCTCTCCAGTGAAAGTTCTAAATGCCCTTCTCAAAAAGGCAAAATCCAGGATTCCGCAGGATATTGTCAAAGCAGTTAATATTTATTTATTTACTATATTTCTGCCCTGCTCTATCTCATCTCAATTTTGAAGATGTGAATTGCAAAAAAAAAAAAAAGGAATTGCTGTTGAATGTAATGCGCCCATCAGCAAAGGCAAGATTGCATCAGGGAGGCAAGCAGTTGGGAACTGTGTGAAGCTGATGAGGGGGTGTAGCTTCCCTTTGCCTATCAGTCATCCTGCTGCCTGCCTTCCTGATATGAACTTGTCTACAGTATTGAACCTGTCATCAGGAAAGCAGGTAGCAGAATGACTAATGGGCAAAGGGAAGATGCAACCCTTCACTAGCCTAGCTCTGTTCCCAACTGGCCTCATTCATGAGGCCTTCAAATTTTCCCTTGGTTTTGAAGATCTTGTGAATGAGGCCATCAGATCGAATGTACACCTCAATTTTGGTGATATAATTTAATCAGAAAGATTGTTCATTAGACTCAAGTAAATACAGTCATTAAGACAAAATACATGCAATCGAAGAATACACATACTATTGTTGAGCTATGCCTCCCTTTCCTATGTTTCATAGAATCATAGTATCATAGAGTTGGAAGACACCTTAAGGGCCATCCAGTCCAACCCCCTGCCAAGAAGCAGAAAAATCACCCCAGGCAGATGGCCATCATGACCTCTGCTTAAAAGCCTCCAAAGAAGGCATCTCCACACAGTCCAGGCAGAGAGTTCCACTGCTGAAAAGCTCTCACAGTTAGGAAGTTCTTCCTAATGTTCAGATGGAATCACGTTTCCTGTAATTTGAAGCCATTGTTCCACATCCTAGTCTCCAGGGCAGCAGAAACAAGCTTGCTCTTTCCGCTCTATGACTTCACTTCACATATTTCTACATGGCCTTAATGTCTCCTCTAAGCCTTCTCTTCTTCAGGCCCGGCTCTTTAAGCTGCTCCTCATAGGGCTTGTTCTCCAGACCCTTGGTCATTTTAGTTGCCCTCCTCTTAACACATTCCAGCTTGTCAATGTCCCCCTTAAATTGTGGTGCCCACAGTATTCCAGATGTGGTCTGACCAAGGCAGTTTTCTTTGTTGTTGCCTTCTGCCTGTTTTCAGCTGTAAGTCCCTTGTATGGGAACCTCCAATATCTATTCTTTATAAACCACATGTACCTAGATAACACCAGATGATGATATTTCTTGTTTTTTCTAGATACATCTAACTAGCCCTATATCTGCAAAACTCAAAATTATCAGTAACATCACTCTAAAAGCATCAAAACACTTTAAAATGTTTAGAACAATTTAAAGCAATTTCACTCATCAAATAAAACCAAACAACCATATATACAGTATATATATATACAATATATATATACTACACTATATATATATATATATATATATATATATAAGTCACTCGCTCCCAAAGGTCTGTCACTCCTCTTTTATAACAATTGAGCTTTTCTATACTTTCTCAACAAAATTATTGATACTTTCTGAGAACACATTTCATGCAAACATTGCACAAAATATCTTATTGGATCTGTTTGCCTGGTTATGCTGATATAGATATGGGAGTGATAAGATAAAAATACAGGAAAATGAATGACCAAGAAAATGTAAAAAAAAAAAGGTATAGTAGAAACTAGAAGAAAAGCTGCTGCCTAGAACTATGGACAGACTAGTTGGAGCTCCTCCTTTACTAACAAAGTTAAACCTATGCGAAAGAGATACAAAGCCAGTGAGCTTCTCTTTCTTCTGGTCCTGTGCAAGTGTAATATAAATAAAGCCAGGAAAATAAATAAAACCGGAGACTGATCTGCTTGAATGCACCATGGTGGAATCCCAACTATGATTTGGGGATGGATATCTTTATAAATTTTATTTTCAAGTCAGGAACAAAGAATCTCGCAATTTTCTCTTTACTGTAAGAAAGTCTTTGAAAACTACTCAATATATCACATGAACCTGCTATTCTACAGCAGTTGTGCAAACACCAATACTGGCTACTAGGCATGGTTAGGTTCATTCAGAATCCTTGTAATTTGGATTAAAATTGGAATAAATCCCTTTTTGAAGCAATATTGAAGCGATTTGGGAACCCAAAAGTATCCTTGCCCTTTCAAAGCCACTGTCGCCATCTTTTTTCTGATTCAGGAAGTGAATCGGAAATGAAACAGTGTTTGGAGGTAAGCAGCTGCTTGCATGCTGGGATGCTTGCTTCCAGCCTATGAGGTGAAACCACCTCGGAGGGGTGGGGTTTCGGCATGGCAGCCATTGCCCTTTAAAAAGGGTCGTGCATCCCTCGTGGGCTCATTGCAAGCTTTGCAAGGGAAGGACAGGGTGATGGAACAAATAATTTTCTTGGGAAATGACGTTGGGGCGGGCCAGGGGCGGGGGCCTGGGGGGGGCCGAGCGGCCCCTAGGTCACCAGTGACCTTTATCCGGCCCCGGACCCCGTAGAAGTTGGACAGCACTGCTTTAGAAAACCAACATTCCCTTTTGCTGATAATAATTACCTTCCTAAAGCAGGGAAAACAACTTTAAAGGACTTTTTTCTCCTAGGGTTTGACTTCTGTGCTTTGGAAAACTAGAATTCCCCTTTGCTGATAATAATTCCCTTCCTAAAGCAGGGAAAACAACTTTTAAGGGCTTTTTTCTTCTGGGGTTTGACTTCTGTGCTTTGGAAAATTAGAATTCCCCTTTGCTGCTAATAACTTCCTTGGGAAAACACACAAAAGTTTGGAGGCCCCTTTGTGTGCCTCTAAAAAGGGCCGTGTGTCCCTTGTGGGCTCATTGCAAGCCGGGGACGTGAACAGGGACTAGGGCAGGCTGCTTGGGTGGGAACGCTTTGCAAGGGAAGGACAGGGTTGGGATGGAACAAATAATTTTCTTGGGAAATGACACAAAATACCACCAAGGAGCCCCCTTTGTCTGTTTTGGGTTACATGTTGTAGTTTTTGAAACTAGAAAACAACTTTAAAGGGCTTTTTTCTCCTGGGGGTTGACTTCTGTGCTTTAGAAAACCAACATTCCCTTTTGCTGATAATAATTACCTTCCTAAAGCAGGGAAAACAACTTTAAAGGACTTTTTTCTCCTAGGGTTTGACTTCTGTGCTTTGGAAAACTAGAATTCCCCTTTGCTGATAATTCCCTTCCTAAAGCAGGGAAAACAACTTTTAAGGGCTTTTCCCCTCCTGGTTTTTGACTTATGTGCTTTGGAAAACTAGAATTCCCCTTTGCTGATAATAATTCCCTTCCTAAAGCAGGGAAAACAACTTTTAAGGGCTTTTTTCTCCTGAGGTTTGACTTCTGTGCTTTGGAAAATTAGAATTCCCCTTTGCTGCTAATAACTTCCTTGGGAAAACACACAAAAGTTTGGAGGCCCCTTTGTGTGCCTGGGGTTACAAGTTGTACTTTAGGAAACTAGAAATCTACAAATCTAATATTTTCCTTGGGAAACAACACAAAAAAAGTTTGGAGGCCCCTTTCCTCTCCTTGGGCTTACACGTGGTACTTTGGGAAACTAGCAATCTACTAATCCAATCCTTTTCTTGGGAATCAACACAATAACACTGTGGAATAACACTGTGTTGCTGGTTGCCCCTACCCAGAGGACCTGGTACATTACTTAATGTGCTGCCCCTACACAAAGATCCTAGGGAGCGCTTTATCTTACCTTTACTGGACAACAAAATCTTTCTGATATCCTCAGGAGATACTACTCTACCTCCTTATGGATACAGATAAATATACGACCTGGCGCGTAGCCCTGTTTGCCCTTGCGGCTAAGAAGATTAGGAGGAGGCACATAGCGGAGATGGCTGTCCTATGTAAAGGAGATAATCTGGTTTAAGAAGGTTTAAATGTGACTCATGGTGTATAAGTAACTGGTAACCTTTTATTGTCTACTATGCAAATTTCATATGTATTGTTTTGTGTGTGCGCTCTTTTTTATTTTGGACTTGCAACGGCCTTTGGCCAAAAGCAATAAATTTTTATTCTATTCAATTCACTGTGGAAGTCTCCTTTCCTTTCCTCAGGCTTACACGTGGTACTTTGTGAAACTAGAAATTTAAAAATTGTCATGGACCCAGGGATATTCTAAACACATTAATAGTTAGTATGCTGACAGAGGATAATCTTTTCTACCATTGTGGCAAGTTTTGTCCGTAGCGGTCTAAAAATGAGGGAAAGGGAATCCCCCAAGTTTTGCCTGTCTTGTTTGCAGTTTTTCGCACGTTGCGCAGTTGCATCCGCCATTAATGAAGCAATTTGGAAATTTCAGAAATTTCAGAAAATTCCGACCTCTTTTTTTGGGGGGGGGGGGGGGAATTTCGGAAATCATTTCAAAATTGAATCGCCAGTGCCCCCTACATCCAAAATGAGTTTTGAACAATATTTGTTTTCTTGATCAAAGAAGCGTATTGGCTACATATGCAGCGTGAACATCCTCACTATGACACATGTCTCCATTCATAGTTCCATTCATAGTTCGTTGTACCTCAGCAAAACTTCATACCATTGCCCACATACAGTTCTGCTACTCTGTATTATGTTATGAAAATGAAATGATTCGGAAGAAATTCGTAAGAAATGCTACTTTTGAGTATTTCTGCATCTGGAATGCCAACCAGGAAGTGGACTTTCTTTATAGAACTTCGGGGCCAGGATTTTCTTAAGTGTCGTTATTAGGTCGTAAGGGGGCACCCTCCTTCTCTCTCACCACCCTCCCGCCTCCCTTGCCAATAAGTATTATGGCAAGGCAAGCCCTAAACTCGTTCCTTCTTTTTGGGCTGGAAGCCTGAAAAAATGTAAAATGAGAAACAGAGGTTTACTCAAGTAAATCTGCAAAGGAGGGCACTTTGGATGAAGTGCCCTCCTTGTGGATTTACTTGAGTAAACCTCTCTGTTTACATTTTTCCAGGCTTCCTGCCTCTCCTGCCTGCCAGGATCTAAAGCATCAAAGAGTATTGGGGTGAGAAACCAACCTAATGTATAATAGAATGAATGCTACTGTAAGGGCCTAATATTATAAGTAATCCAACTGGTCATATACCTACATTCCATGCACATGCAATAATACAGCAGTAATAACAATGGGTATAAGAAGAGGTAAAATTCAAACCGAAGTATTCTGAGTGGTCCCTCCTCAAGCGGTGCCCGGGGCTCTTCTTTATGAGCCCGGAAAGCGGGCACAGCGTTTGCTGCCTGGGTGCACACATACATATTCTTGGGGGATTTGCTGCAGAATCCCGGCTCATAGAGAAGATTCTGCAGCAAACCCCCCAAAGAATATGTATGTGTGTGCACCCAGGCAGCAAATGCCCGGCTTTTGGCTTTTCCCGGGCTCATAGAGAAGAGCCTTTTGCAGTTTGCACCGCTTGAGGAGGGACCACATTCAGAATACTTTGGTTTGAATTTTACCTCTTCTTATACCCATTGTTATTACTGCTGTATTATTGCATGTGCATGAAATGTAGGTATATGACCAGCCTGGGCAAACTTGGGCCCTCGCTCCCTCAGGATCGGGGTGAGAGAGAGGCAGCGAGGAGCGAGGGGGGGGTCCTCCTCCTTTTTTTGCTGCTTCCAATAATAGAATACCCGCTCCCTCCCTCCTTTCCTCCCTCCTTCCTATTTGGAGAGTCCCATCTAGAATTCAGTGTGATTTATTCAAGTTTTGGCCTACAACTCCCAGAAATCCCAGCCAATTTACTAGCTGTTAGGATTTCTGGGAGTTGTAGGCCAAAACCATCTGGAATGCGCATGCGCTGGCATATGAACTACTAATGAATTTCGTTAGTTATTACGTTACATTCTAGAAATTTTTGGAAATTTTTTTGTAAGTCTTTCTATTACTAATAAAAAAAAATACCCCCCCCCCATTTGATTTTAGAATCACGATTTTTGGGTTCAAAACCATGCCTATCAAATGTTATAATTTGTAATTTCATTTTACAATATTACTGAACATGATGCCTGCTGTTATCTCCTGAACAGAAAACAAGTTTCCTGTACAGATATAACAAAACTATCTGCAAATAACTATTTTCTTGCAGAAAATACAGTTCAGGAAGCATTTAAACTGTGCCAAAGCAGCCATATGCACTTTTTAGATGAAATGGATTCTAAATTGCGGCTGTTTTCACCTGACTACGATTCACCTCATTAGAGTTTCCTGACACTCTGGAAATCCATTTTTGAACCATTTTCCACATACTTTTGAACATTCTTTCCTTTCCTGCTGTGCACTGGCATGGGGCTAGACTATGTGAACCTTTGTTCTGTGACATATTAGTGTGTGTGGGGTGGCGTGGTGGGGGTGGTTTGCATTGTTTTTCAAAGGGAAAGGGCACAAATTTTGTATAAAGGCTTCAAGATAAAGCTGATGAAAAGTAAAAATACCCTGTTCTCACTCTTATGCAGGAGGTGAGAAATCTCATGGGGGCTGCTGATTTCTTGACAGGATGTCTTGATATATCAAGACACTCTGTCTTGTCAAAAATGACTCATTTTGCTAATATTTCTCCCAGGCTTTATACAGGAGAACTCTGCTCTTAATTATCAGCTCTCATGAAGGAGAGAGCAACTGAATATAAAGAAAAAATTAGTCAATCAAAAATTTGTTGGCTTGAACTGACAGTTCAGAATCGACAGTTGGTTTTCTGTGTTTACAGTGTTGGATAAAATGCTCTAAAGATCACTCCCAATGCCTTCTTCCACATCCACTAGCAAGGTCTGCATGATGTTTCCTCAGTTATTTGTAATAAAGCCATATTTTAACTAATGCTATTCCTTCTAAACAAGACAAGTATTCATTGCAGACCATAAAAGTGTCATTAGGTAGAAATTGATGAAATTAGTCCCACAAAGCATTTCATCAATATAAATCTGACAATATTTGTAATGGAAAGACCTGTATTATGTGCATAACTTCAAATTCAAGGATATTGGCATGACCTACCTGTGACTGTATGCTTGTCTAATACAAAAATTAAACTTTTGAAATGACCCAATCTCACCCACATTCTTTTTTTAAAAGAATCAATAGCTAGATTGGAATTTAAATTGGAATTTAAGCAGATATGGAACTGAAGGCACCTACATTTCTCAGCAGCAGTATAGACAGGTGCACACACTATATATTTTTTGCATTAGATAGAGTTGCTTTGGTCTCTTTATTGATTTTAACAATATTAGCTGTATATTTTTACTGACTAAGCTGTCATTCCTCATGAATGAACTTTGTATCCAAACGAGATATGTTTGCTTAAACTTTATAGCTCTTTCTCCACAAACCTGAAAAAACATTAGCTAAGATGCTAACAACAGTCTCCTGTTTCTTCTCTTCTGCCAGTATATAAAAATATGTGTTTACAAACCAATCACACAGATATCATGATATCTCTGTGATATCATGGCAAAAGACCCCACTTTTAAAACACTGCTGATGCCTACTTTTTACTGCATTTATCAATTTCATTTTCCGTATCTGAAGGCTCTGGGGGTTTTCCCCCCTCAAATCCCTCTCCTGTTCTTTTGGTTTTTGTACATGTTACTAGTTACATCATGGCTTTCAATCCAATTTCTTTCTCACAAAGGAACATCGTAATGTTGTTCTAATGATGGATGTACTTTCTCTGACATTCAAATGGCTAAATCTCATTGTTTTTGTCTGTCCCATTTATTGAGAATCACCAAATGTTAGTAAAATTTAACCAAAGCTGAATAAAATAAACTTAAAAATGAGGAAATGATTAGAAAAAGAAAAATTGAATGTGCAAATCACTTTACTATGGTTCTTCTACCTTAATGTGTATGGTCAAATAACTCAGCTATCCACAGGACAAACCAAACAGTTCAATTTTTTTCAGGAGGAAAAAATGGATTTTTGCAATCCGTTTATACATCTCAGAGTGTATAGCTCTAAAGCTATACCAACAAAACAGACCAACAGCCCAGAACAATTAAGGATAACAGGTACAGTATGCCAGGAGTGTGATCCTCCTGCTCCCCATATATGGAACAGAGAGTGGGTTTAAATGCAGAATCACAAGAACCAAAGTTAAACAACCATCCATTTATTGTAACTCTAATCTGTAACACTACAAACAGATATACAATTGTTTTCCAATAGAAATATCCAAAAACCAGCAACAGATTGACAGTAGTAATTCACACTTGAAGACCTGGTGGTTTCAACAAGCCTTTGAGAATGATCAGTTCTAGTCCAGCCCCAAACATTGTTGAATATGGCCTTGCACTTCTTACCTATTACCCCGGTCATCTCTCTAATAGGCCCTGGAAATGAGCAGCCACAGACCCGTACCTGCTATTGCTGTTAGCTTGTTATAGCACTGTACTTAATTCCTGGGCCCCCTCATACTTTAAGTTTGCACTAGCCTTGGCCTGGCTTTTTAATTGCTCTGAACAGGAAGGATTATTTTTAATATGCATGAGTTATTGTGATAATTTTATGCTTATGTTGTTTTGTTAATTTTATGTTATGCTGTTTACTTTGTATGTTTCGGTGATGTTACTTGGAAACCGCCCTGAGTCCCCTTTGGGAAGATAGTGCGGTATATAAATAAAGGTTTTAATTATTATTATTGTTATGTGCCTTCAAGTCATTTCTGACTTACATCAACCCCAACATGAACCTATTGCACTATTTTCTTCACAAGATTTGTTCAGAAGATTTCTTCAAAGATATATTCAGACAAAAGATTGCTCTGGTCTGAATATATTCATTTCCCCCCACATATTTCTAGCAACACTACAATGTTGATATGGCAAACTACAGACTAAGCACACACATTCACACAGCTTTCCAAAGCAGAACATCTATCTGTGTATGTATGTATACAATTCCTCAGAACTAAAATAGCTTGCACTGAATAGGCCTTGATTGCAGGAAAATATAGAAACACAGGAATTAGAAGGAAACTATACTTTAATTCCCATATTAATGCATTACATTTTATGAAGCGCTCTTGCTATACTTTACCAAAGAGGATATTGCTGATGTGCTGGATTAGAAATTGGATCTCATTGAGAAGGAGAAAAGCAGAGAGATGAAACAATAGAGGAAGATATAAACAGTCTACTCAGTGATGATAGTAATGAGTTAAAGGTTTTGCACAAATGTATAGAATTGTTTTTAAATGTAGAAACATTTACATTAATTCATCAATAATTTTCACAGGATGACAATTCTTTCTGTTTGTATATTCTATGGGTATCCCTTATATCAAGTGTTACACAACTGTTTTGTTAGAAAGTCAGAATTCAATGTCCAACAGATTTTGTTTGGAGTTCTCTGGCGTCCTTAATGGCCAAAACTAATTCAGCATCACTGATATGATTAAGAAGGCATTTAAGTGCAGATTTCCAATAATTAAGTCCTTAAATATTGTACTTTGACAGGTAATGGGACAGGTTTTTTGTTGTTGCTGCTATTTTTATTTTTGGTCCTTTGGACAACATGGCATGTTGAGATCCTCTCATTCAAACATTTTGTAAATTTGTCTGGAATTGCTCACAGGTCACTTATCACCACCAAGACTATAGTAGTTGATTTTCTCAGACACAATAAATTGCCATTTGTTATATTTCCACCACTTCTTTCCTGAAGGGAAAAAAGAGTTTTTAGTTTTACGTCAATCCCAATGCATGCAATGACATTTCTTATATTCAGTCTGTGCAAGCTTTCTATATGAACAAACAAGGTGATCAACACTGCCATCTTTTTCTTTACACAGAAATTTAGTATTCTTAGTTGCTCCCCCAATATTTCCTTGCATGCTATTTGTCTAAAGTGCTTGTTCTTGAGCCACAAATAGAAGCCATTTGGTTTCTTTGTTCAATGTTCTGTTCTGTAATTTATGTCTATGGTCTATTATCATTTCCTCTTTGCTTTCTTTGATAAATCTGTTCAATTATTATTTTTTCAATGTCAGTTTTTTCCACTTGCAATAATCCCCAATGTCAACAAACATTTCCAGTACTAGATGAAATAACTGACCAGTAATGGAGGCAGGAATTTATGGTCTGCATTATATTGCTACCATTACATTTTTATTTTAAGAATTTGCATACCCTTTTCATTTTCATCTGTATGTACCTCTCCGTTAGCACCTCCTTGTTGTGGGGGAGAGGCTTGCGTACCCTAATGAAGCAGTGAGCTATGCTGGCGGTGGCATAATAGCTACCGGTAGGGCCTCCCATGCCAGACAGGTCACAACCAAAGGGTCTGACAAAGAGTGTCAAAAGGCAGGATGGGCTCTCTAGCCTTTTGGCAACCATCCTAGGAGAAGGAAAACTCTATTTCAAACTCTGATTTCAAACCCGGGCAGATGGTGCTCATTTAACTCTGTAAGGTCAACCATCTAAGAGAAGGAAACTTGAACCAAACCTACGACCTGAGGACCTTGCTGCCACCATCATAAGCTTGCTAGGCCCCGGCAGACGAACCTTTGGTTTAAAGGGTGAGGCCAGTTCTGTGCACGCTGCGCTCCACCAGAAAGGTCCATTGCACAGGCTCGACCTTCGAATCATCAACGCACTTGTGGAAAGTGTGGGATGAATCCTTCCTGAATCTTCATTCGTGAAGAAAAGCCAAGGAAACAAAGTATGTACATAGGTATATATACATATCTATGTACAGTACATTTATTGGCCAAGATTCTGCATCAGGACATGTGTGCATTATGTGTGCATAGACATTTAGCTATGGTATGTCTTCAGATGTCACCACCAAATCTACCTTTTTCCTGCTGTTGAGCCTCTCACCTCCATCACCATTATGATAGGGGCATTGTAATTACTGAGCTAATTACAAATCTAGACAAGAAAACCTGCCTATTGCTGGCTTGTCATAAATCGTGGTTCCTTTTCATAAGAAAGAAGAGACTTACATACTTTTTCTTACTACATTTCTCTCACAAAATATGCTAGCTTTGTTGGTGATATCATTAGACTATATTTGGAGGCTAGTGTGTGACAAGGTTAGAGGGGAATAGTACATATCTTTGTGTTCCAAAATAGTCACTTTTATTATTCAGTGAAATATTCTTTTTGGCTTGGTTTTTAATTAGTGCTTCCAATGCAATTACCAAAATAATAAATCTCAGTATAGTTTTCTACTTAACAGCATTCACCTCTATAAAAAAAACATATGAAAGGAATAACCTTGAACATTATTGCATGATCCAGATAAATTCATAAGAGTGTTTTTAAGCATTTCATTTGGCATGTAAATTATTAACTTTCTTAATGAGTTTCTCAAGAATGTTCTTAATAAGTGACTAAGATATTAACCTTTTGGGTTACAGAAGTCATATTTAACATTTTTTTCTAAGTTAAAAACTTTTTTGAAACCCATTTCCTTGAATTCCATTTTTTTAAAGCTCCGGCATACTGATATATTTCTGTCCAGCAAGCAGTGGTGAAAATTAGGGAGATTTTGAAAAAAGCTGAGTATCCCTGTTTGATTTCTTCAGGGAGAAGTGATGATAGGTAATATACTCTGAATTAATTAATCAATTATTATTATTTTATATGCAGTATTTATATATCGCCCTTTTCAACTCCACAAGTTTTTTTTTGTTAGATTGCTGCCTGATAAGAGGAGTCAAGTTCAGGGGAAATTGACACTTGTAATTTCTAGGTCTGTTGTGTTGTAGTCTGGTGGTTTAGAGGCCAGCAACATAATCAGCTGGATAAAATCCCACATTTTATGCTTTGAATTGGAATATATGTCAATGTGGACTCAAGGCCATTCATTAAAAAAACAGTATGTTTTGTCCATGTACTTTTGAAACCTAAGGAAATATATCTTTGAAAGCAGACTAGAAGGTGGCAACATTTCTGCCTCCATGACTGGTCAAATACCCCATTTTAAACTGCTATCCTTTCTGGGGTCCCAGGACTTTGGGAAGGAGGAACTGTGGAGATGGATGTCATGTTAACCAGCAGAAGTACATTATGAGCTAGTCTCCCCAAGAAGTTTTAATGTTCCATTAACATACTTTAAAAATAATGTTTTGGACCACAGTGCTCAGAATCACCAATAACATAGAAGTTGTAGGCTATGACAGTAACATTTGCAAACTCTTCTGAGCAGAATAGCTTTTTGTTTTCCTATGCTTACTGAAAAAGTACACATATGTTATTAATATGTGTCTAGGCAGACATAATTTCCTTCACACCCATGGCTGATTATAGGCTAGTTTGGGTATGCCTATTGTGAAGTGTGATTTACCATGCCACAGAAATGTTAAACCATCCCTTGGAAAGCATATCACTTCTAGCATGTGCCAAGAACTCAATTCACAGAGCTGTATTTACAGAGGGTGACTGGAGTGTGATCGGTGGCAAGGATGTCTTCTGAAATATTTATAATGATCAAAAACATGACCTGAAAAGGTGGTTTACATTATCAGTTCTCAAGAGGTCACAACTTCTGATATGTTGACATCTACAAAGGATGTTCACAAGTTGAAATGTGCTAAAAGTGTGAACAATTTCTGGCAAGGTTAGGGATTTTAGATTTCAACCATTGTTCAGTCCTGAGCAAATCACGATAGCAAAACAGTCAGTTGTCATTCCATGGTTGGAATCCAAAGTAAGTTTCTTTTGGAAATGATCTGCTCACATAAATTCCATGTACTTCAAAGAACTGCAGTGAATGAGTATTGTGTAAGTTAAAATGCATTTGTCAAACAGATTACAGCAGCACTATTTAGCATATGGGCCTGTTTTGGCTTTTCAGCATATGGGCCTGTTTGGCTTTACAGTACAGAATCAGTATGGAAAAGATTGGGTCTGTTGGTTTAACTAAAAACCTCAATGAGGAGAGGGGAATGCTATTTTCCCTCCATAGCAGCAGCCAGCCAGCCACACAATTTACAATTCTAAAAAGTTGACTGGTACTTCAATACTAGTAAGTAAATCTGTGCTGGGCTGGGAAGAAATCCCTAAATTGAAGTTGCTTTTAACTGATGTATGTACTTATATATGACATCTAATTGTTGCTTTATTTGTACGCCACCCTGAGTCACCTTCAGGCTGAAATGGGCGGGATAGAAGTAACGTAAATAAATGAATAAATAAATAAGTTCTATTGGTTAAAGACATTCAATGAGATAGCTGTTGTTGCTTTTCTTAAAATAACATTTCTGTCAAAACCTTTTTAAAAATCCCCCAAATAGTAGATGTATGAATATTTCTGAAACTTGGGGAGGTGGGGGAGGGGGATGATCCACTGTTATCTTGTGTCACTGCATAGAAAAGTCAAGGAAATAAGTCTTGTAGTTTTTAAAAATGTTGTTTGTACAAATTTTAAAATTTTCCAAAAATCTGTGGCTGGATGAAACATTCTGAAACTTGATGGGCTAACAATGGTAAATGCATTCTATAATTGTAGCAAGTTTCATGCCAATAGCTCTAACAATGAAGGAGAAAGTAGCCCCTGAAGTTTCCCCATTGGCATAATTACTTAACGAAAAGTAACAAAAAAGTAGTTAACTCATTATTATGATATCAACCCCGTCCAATTTCAAAAACACTTTAGAAATAATTTTCCCCACCCCTCATTTCATAATGAGTATTGAAACTTTTTTCATTTATCACACAGGCTATATACAGTTACACTTAAAATGTGCCTGTTCCGGAGAATTTCGACTTCCTGCCAGAAATTTACCTGTTAAACCTCACAAAGGAAAATTGGAACTCAAATAAAGTCAAATTGTTTTACGTTATAGCAGCGGCCGCTAGGCTAGTATTTGCAAAAAACTGGAAAAAGGAAAATATTCCACCAACGGAGGACTGGCTTAACAAATTGAGAGACCTGATGGAGGCGGATGAACTGCACAGTAAGATTTATGAGAGAAGTCTAAAGACCAGGACGGATTGGAAGCCAGTGCGGAGCTACTTGGACAAAATCAGTAGCTACAAATAAAATATAAAGAGGGGAGCACGGGAGGCGACAATCTTTATTTACTATGTGTATAAAAGGCAAGAAAAGCTACATCTCCGACTTCCGAACTGGAAGACATGTTGTAATGTACCTATTGTGTCTATCTCCTATCCAGCACTGCCCCTCCCCCTCCCTTCCCCCCCTCCCCCAATCTATGTCTTATATAAATTTGTAAAAACAAAATAAAGATTAATGAAAAAAATGTGCCTGTTCCAACTTACAAACAAATTCAACTTCAGAACAAACCTACAGAAGCTATCTTGTTCATAACTTGGTGACCGTCTGTACAATGCAGATTTGAAAGTGTATGGCATTCTTTAGTAGCCTTTTGGACTGGTACTTCTTGCATTAGTTACCAATGGTGATGGTTTCTGGGACTGTTGGCTGTGACAGGCCATCATTTCAAGGATCACATGATTCTCACTCCAATGTACAATATTAGATTATGATATGGAAATAATACATTTATATTCTGTGGAAATTAATAAATGCCAAACAGCAAACATATTTTGTAAAAGAAGACATAGTGCCTTTTTAAAAGGTGCAGGTTAAATTTGATTAGTAGTTGAAAGAAAATGAAGCTTTGAAGGACAAATGATGCAAAGTTCAGTTGGTCCTGATGAAACTAAAAACAAGACTAAACTTTTTACTCTCTTGATGATGCCTCTGGGCAAGCTGGAACATTCTTTAAAGGAATGGGCCTGCAGGGTATTTTAAAACACTGCCTTGCCTTATGCACTAATCACCCAATCAGTTGCATTGTATTCTAAAACCCCTTTTTTATAAGTAGCAAGTAAACAATGGAATCGATGATTACTTCCTATGGGTGCCCAACAATAAAGTGCAGAAATGAACAATTACAGGAAAGGAATTTTAGCACTGTGGTCTAAATACTCTAAAGGCACCACAGACTCTGACTGGCTATGGAAGCTAAGCAAGGTCAACTCTGGTTAGTAGGCTTGTTTGATTTTTAAAAAGGTTCAAAACTCGTTTTGGATGTAGGGGGTGCTGCCGATTTGGATCAGAAATGATTTCCGAAATTTTCCAGAAAAAAAATCTCAGAAATATCCGAAATGTCTGAAATTTCTGAATTGCTTCATTACTGGCAAACACACATGCGCAGTACGAAAGAAACAGCACTGGCATTGGGGAAATTCAGGGGATTCTCCCTCCCTCATTTTTATGCCAACCGTAATCAAGCTTGCTACAATGGTAGAACACATGCATCACTGTTAGCTCACCTAATTTCATAACTTTTGACTTATCCATGGATTTTCGGCAAATTTTCAATGTTTTTATGGACCGACCAAGCTTAAATACAAGTTCTGAATGGAAATTTTCGATAAGTAGCCATGGCTCAGGGGGAGCGCACCAGCCTAATAAACATAAGTCTGTGAGTTCGATCCCCCTCCCCTGCCAAGGAAAAAAATTCAATATATTTTTTAAGTATTTTTTAATAATAAAGGAAATATGTTCCTAGTTTTAATTTTGAAAGTGTTTGTCCTATTTCTTTGTGTGGTCTTTACTTTAAAAGTAGTTGTTCTACTCCAGAAACTTTGTGTGGCACAAACTGTGTTAATTTGGGAGAGAACAGAAATCATATACAGAGCAGACCCCATCAAGAGACATCTAGACTGACCCCCTTATATGGGATCAAGAACATGGTTTTTCACCAAAGGGAAGGGAATGGGGTCACAGGAGCAGAAGACAATGAGACAGCAGAAGACATGTGAAGCTTTTGAAGCAATTTTATATGCATGAGAGATGTAGTTTTCCAAAGTACAACTTGTAACCCCAAGGAGAGGAAAGGTGCCTTCCAAAGTTTTATTGTGTTGTTCTCCAAGAAAAAGATTTGATTAGTTGATTTCTAGTTTCTCAAAGTACAACTTGTAACCCCAAGGAGAGGAAAGGGGCCTTCCAAAGTGTTATTGTGTTGATTCCCAAGAAAAGGATTGGATTAGTAGATTGCTAGTTTCCCAAAGTACCACGTGTAACCCCAAGGAGAGGAAATGGGCCTTCCAAAGTTTTATTGTGTTGATTCCAAAGGATAAGATTGGATTAGTAGATTTCTAGTTTCCCAAAATACAACTAGTAACCCCAAGGAGAGAATAAGCCCTTAGAAGTTGTATTCCCTGCTTCAGGAAGGGAATTATTAACAGCAAAGGGGAATTCTGGTATTCCAAAGCACAGAAGTCAAATGCCAGGAGAGAAATTCCCTGCTTCAGAAAGGGAATTATTAACTAACAGCAAAGTTGGATTCCCTGCTTCAGAAAGGGAATTGTTAACTAACAGCAAAGGGGAATTTGTTCCCAACCCAGTCCTTCCCTTGCAAAGCGGTGGTGTGGCACCTTTTGCAGCCAAGCAGCCTGCCCTAGTCTCTCTGCCTTCGCATCCCCAGCTTAGAATGAGCCCATGAGGCATGCATTGCCCTTTTCAAAGGGCAATGGCTGCCGTGCCGAAACACCACCCCTCCTGAGATGGTTTCCCCTCATTGGCTGGAGGCAATCATCCCAGCTGCTTGCCTCCAAAGGCTGATTCATTTCCAATTCACTTCCTGGATCAGAAAAAAAGATGGCGACACTGGCTTCGAAAGGGCAAGGGTACTTCCAGTTTCCCAAATCACTTCGAAATCACTTCAAAAATGGATTTATTTTGATTTCAATCCGAATTACAAAGATTCCAATCGAACCTACCCATGCCTACTGGTTAGTGCTTATATGGGAGACCACCAATGAACATCAGGGCTTTTGGGTATATTTCAGAGGTAGGAACTGGCAAAAGCACCTTTGAATATTCATTGACTAAGGAGATCATATGAATTTCATTGGATTGCTATAAGCCAACAAGCTACTTGAAGGCAGGCACACATGATTTCATAGCAGAAACAATGCTGTTGTGTTTTACATCCTCCTCTTCTCCATCTCAATATCACATTGAACAGTTCATCGTTACTGTAAATTGTAATAACATAATAAAAGTCTCTAGAAGACTCCCTTCGATGGACAAGGTATTGGGCAATGATACGTCTAACATACAATTGCTGTTCCCAACTACTGTAGATCTTTTGAAATTATTATTATTATGTTTATATTATGTTTATTTACATATGTGTCAGCCTACACACTGCCGATTGATTTAATGGACCTGGTGATTGAAAATTGGATTTACTATCTAAAAAACAAGAGAGCAAGTAAGACATTCATCCAAGCATTAATGGATTTTATTTTTATTTTGGGTACTAGACATGTAGTTAAGTTCTGACAGTTTTCTTTTAAAAGAAATCTTGAACCTTCTTCAATATTAGTTGATTTTCTTTTCTTTTACAGCTGACAACTGTGCATGTTTCAGTACTTACTGTATTTGCATCTCTCTAGTTTCAAAATCTAACTTGACAATAAGAACTGGCTAGTGACAAGATTTCTCCCTTATTTTGTAGAATGAATGATTACTAGAACTAATGTTCTCATTAGACATTACCATGTTCTGCCCCATTACTACTGTTTATACTCCTTAGGGAATAGTAAAAAAAGTGTAAAGCAGGCATAGCTGCATACATTCTGTTGCATGAGCCAACAGGCAAGATGGCACCTTCCTATTTCAAGTACAAAAACTGATTAGACTAGCAATTGAATCTTATTTCAATAACCAATATCCTCCACTGTACCTAAAGGCAACAAACTGGCTTAGAAGATATGGAGTAGCTTTCATGCCATATATATAGCTTTGAAATATTACCCTTTTGTACTATAACTTCCAGAATTTCCCTGACATAATGCTGACTGAAAGGTTATGGAAATATGGTTTTGAAAAAATTACATTTTCAAGTTCTTATTCAGTTCTAGTTCCTTTTGATTGCTCCTGCACATCATAGTTGATACTGGAATGTTCCTTTTAAGAAATATGAATATAAAGAAATGCTGAAGCCATCAAAAATGAACAACTGTAGAAGGATGCTCCAGGTCTATTCTGACTCAATTATGGATTGCTTCAGCATATCATTATAGTCATTTTATTCATATCAATTTTATTTACTGCCTATTTTTCCTCCTCAGCCTGGAAATCAAGGTAGGTCTCAATAACATTAACTTTAAAAAAAAGAACAGAGAAATGCACAAAAAGCTAAAAAATACACTTTAAAACAAATTTTGGATGGAAGCTTGTTAGGGATTGCATCTTTGTAAGTGGACTTCCATATCCAAGAAACCATGGGACCAACACAGAATGAGATCAATGAGAATTAATACCTTAAACCAGGCAAGGACACACTTCGGCCCTCCAGTTGTTTTGGACTTCAACTCCCACAATTCCTAACAGCCAGTAGGAGTTGAAGTCCAAAAAACCTGGAGGTCCAAAGTTTGCCCGTGCCTGCCCTAAACAAATGATGAAAATTCTCACTCAGCTATGAACAGATATCAGGTGTAGTTTTTACAAAATGGGGTGAGGGGGGTCACTTCTGAAATTGGCCTCTGGAAACTCTATATTTCCCCCCACTTAGTAGTAGTATAATTTTGAGAAAAGGCAGTAGAGTAGTGGAAGAAGAATTCACATGATGCTTTCTTTTTATGTTTGTCTTCCTTGACAGAAAAGTCTGAAAGTTAGCCAAAAATTATATAAAACAAATTTCAATTAGACCCTTTTCTTTTAACTGGTATTCTTTCTGCTTCCATCACCTGACTAGATCGTGTGATTATTTAAGGTGGAGAATAATTGCCTTTCTGTTTCTTTAATCTTGTATAACAACTGAGACTAGGGTCAAAAGATTGCAGTGTAAATCAGAGTTCCAGCAAGCTAAGCAAGGAAGTGTATGCACTTCCAGGCAGGTGCAGCTGGTGAATTTCATGCCAGCAGGGTGAAGAATCTGCTCTGGATTTTAATCTGATCTTTAAAAGAAAATCTTAAAATGCAAAACTTATTTTAGCACTGAAATTCAGAAACTTTGGATAACTCCAGCACAAACGCCTTGGGTAACTTTTAGTCTAGACTGAAACCTGAAGTGGATTCACTGCAGGAGAAGCTCCCAATCTCCACTGCTTTCATTATTCTTTATTCCAGCTCTGTTCAGATTTTTACTTTCCCTCCCTCCCACAGACTTACAGAGCTCTATATCTATCAAGTATGATTAGCTCTCCTCAGGCTGTTTAGGAAGAGGGTTCCCATTATATATATATATATATATATATATATATATATATATATATATATGGAAAGTCCTGGAAAACTTAATTTTTCTGGGGTTTTGTGGGCACCTTTGTCCATTTTGTATGATATTATGATCTCATCACATGGGATAGTTTTCAGCGGCATGTGGCTCCCATCCTATGGCATAAAACTACTTCTGGTCATCTGTTGGGGGTGCTTTAAATGTGATTTTCTGCTTCTTGGCAGGGGATTGGACTGGACGGCCCACAAGGTCGCTTCCAACTCTAGGATTCTATGATTATAGGACTCCATCATAAAAATATTGAGGAACCAGCACATACCACTACCATGGTAACATCGGAGGTGTCCCAAGTTCAGTAGGAGTCAACAGGGAGAAGCCAGGTGGTGGATGCTTCCCCCAGTGGCATGAGGTAGAGGGAAAGCCAGACGATGCAGGCTGTGGGACGATTCCAGCAGCAAGTCTGGTGAGGTTGTTGGTCTGAAATGACCAGAGCTGTTGCTTGTCAAGCCTCTGTTTCACTCAAATCATATGTGAAATTATCTGCATTAACCCAGGCAATACAAGTTAAATTACCTAATAATTTTATGTAACTCTGTTTATATATATATATATATATATATATAGAGAGAGAGAGAGAGAGAGAGAGAGAGAGAGAGAGAGAGAGAGAGAGTCCGCTTTTTAGGATATTTTTTCTTTGAAAAATAAGTAATTCTTTTTAAAGAAAACAGTCTTTCTCAATTAATCCATTCATAATAATTATATACAGATGGCCCAAATACTTTTCTTTTTCTCTGCTGGCCAGTGGCTCTTCTGTCCACCACAGCTTGTTCCACTTTCTTTGTCAATTGCTTCTCTGATTTCTTTCCTACTACTGTGCATTTCACAGTAGCAACTGCAAGGTTTCTAGGTAACAAAACAGCAAAAAAATTCAGAAACCCTCCCCAAAGATGTCTGGTTTTCCACTTCATTTCACATAATCATGGCTTCCGTGACCTTCCTGGCTTCTCACTCCATGCCCTTGAACAAGAAGGATTACTAGATAACTGACCTAGGGAAATAGCTGAAACTAAACACATTATTTATCTGGGCTCCCATGACAGCTCTGGATTAATGGACAAATCATTTTGAGACAATTTCTCTTCTATTACTGTAACTTCTCATCCTATTTAGCTCCCATGTATTCTTAACTCCTTGTTCTTCAGATGCTTTCCATGCCACTCATGCAGAACACAGGGAAAGGTACTTTTTGCTGTCCATGCTTACAAGGGAGATTCTTGGAGTTGTATTCCCAACAGTAACATTTCCATCAAGCCCACTTGTCATTTGAATACGGCGTGGAAGTATGGAAGCATTCAAGTCAGTGAGTTTAGACAGAAGGTCAAACTCTGCACTGAGTCAGGATAAGACAAGAGCTATAGAAAGCTTGAAAGGGTTACCTTTTTTTGGACTACAACTCATAAGAACTCTAAAGCTGCATTGATATCCCCGAGTTGCCTTCAGACTGAGAGGGGCGGTATATAAATGTGGTATAGAAATGTGATATCTCTCAGTACACCAGAGCCCAACTTCATCCTATGAATCTAAACAGTTTAATATTATTTGATTAACTCACTGAATTTATATTGTGCCTTTATTACACTATGGAACACAAAACATTTTTTTTAATTTAAAAGATAAATTTTCATATAAACTCATGTATAAGTTGACTTCATGTGTAAATTGAGGGAATGTTTTGGGACCAAAGCAATGTATTTTGATATAATCCACAGATGTATTAGAAACAGTTTCAAGAAATTGGATCCACCAAATTATGGATTATATAAAATTATATAAAATGGTTATCATGGTTCCACAAGACCCAGAGAACAACACCCATTGTTTTTCATTAACCCTTAATACAAAATCACTTCTAGAATGTTGGAACCAGAACCCCTGCCTTGATCTCCTTAATCTCCTCACAATGAACTGGGATGGAGGGGAAATTGCACAATTGATGTATGTCAGATTGTTTCTTGCTATCTGATGAGATCATGGTGATCTGCGTAAAGGATCTAGCACCCATGCCATGAGCCAGCTTCACCTATTGAAATTGTTATCTCCCACCAGCATCCATTGTGTATACTGAACTCAGCCTATAGTGTCCACAAAAACTAACCCATTAAGTCCATCATGAATTCTGTTGCATATTGCCACACTACATGCCTTTTGATTACACTCCTCTTGGGGATGGACCATTGAATTGACAGACACTTCAAAATGAACCAATGACAGTCAATGGAATTTCCCTCCAAATCAGCGAAGGTGCTCCATGGCCTATCTGGAGTTTCTCAGAAAAACAGGAGTTGGTGCGGGCTTTCTGAATAGCTGTCAACTCAAATAAAAAATGTTTAGGATTTCCCATTGTGATATGTCAGTATTTTGGAGTGCTTTTCTTTGCTGATATTCTCTCTGGCCAGTGAGAATAAACACCTCTGTTTTTGCCTTTGAACCTGTTCATGCCTTAATTTGAGCTTCATATTAGTAAGATACATTGGGCTCCCAAATTTGTGATTTAGTGGTAACTGAAATAATAATAAAAAATAAAAAACTTTATTTATACCCCGCCACCATCTCCCCAATGGAAACTCGGAGCAGCTCCCATGAGGCCAAGCCCAGAAATGCATTTCAACAAAAAACCCAAAATACAAAATAAACATCACAATAAAATAAATAAAACATAAGAGTACAGTACAATAAAGCATTGAAGCCAGGCTATTGAAAACACAACTGCGCTGGGCAGGGTATGTCTCTAGGATGGACCACCGCCTCCCAAAGATACTACTCTATGGTGAACTCGCCATGGGTCAGCACAAGAGACGCGCCACCCAAAAAGAGATATAAGGACTCCCTGAAACAACATCTCAGGCTCGGCCAGATTGATCACCAAAAATGGTCCACCCTCGCCTCACATCGGGAGGCATGGAGATGCACTATCCACAATGCTGCGGCCTCTGTCGAGAAGACATGCCAAACGGGTCTCGAAGAGAAATGACCACACAAAAAGAACCGCAACTTGGAAACAACATCACCCAAGGAGACTTTCTGCTATGCTTTCTGCAACCGGACTTCCCTATCTCAGATTGGCCTTTTTAGTCATCAAAGTGCTTGTAAAAAGCGTGGGATGAGTCCTTCCTAAAGAATCTTCGTTCGCGAAGAGACAATAATGCAAAATACAACAATAGATAAATCACAATCACAGTGAGCTGGCCAGATGTACAGGTAAAATGATAAAACTCAGGATGAGATAGAAATAAAACACAAGTAATTGTGAAGGAGGAACTCATTAAAAGATGGGAGTAATGGGGTTATGGAAACAAGCCTTTGACCAAACAGGGGGAAATACAGTGTGGGGACAGATATTATGGGGAGTGAGTAAAGGAGATGTAGAGTCATTCTCCAAAAGCGCAGCGGAAAAGCCAGGTTTTAAGATCTTTCCTGAAGGCCGCTAGCATGGGGACTTTCCTAACCTCACCTGGCAATGAATTCCAGAGCCATGGGGCCACAGAGGAGGAGGTCTCTCCCTCACTCATCAATTCCACTGAGGAGGAAAAGCACTAGTACTACCTTAGATGGCCAGCAGGCTTCGGCTACTGCCACCATCATTTTCCCATTCCAACACTCAAAGCTCCCATCTACCTCTCCTCCAACTCTGATACTAGCCAATACCAGATCCGTGCGTAATAAATCCGCCACCATCAGGGATTTCTTGCTGGAGAGGAAGGCCGATCTGGCCTGCCTCACAGAAACATGGCTCCAGGAGGGAGACGGGGTCATCTTGCACGAGCTGGCATCTCCTGGGTTCACGGCTAGTTATCAGATGAGGACAGAGAGGCGGGGGGGAGGTGTTGCCATCCTCAGTCGAGACAATTTTAATTCTAGGACGATTCCGGTAGCGAACATTCCAGGCATGGAGTGCTCTGGCCTGGTGTGGGACCTTGGTGAGAGTGTGGCCTTCCTGCTGGTGTACCGTGCACCCAACGCACCGGCGGGGAGTCTACCCAGGCTGCTGGAGGTGGTGGCGGAGTGGGCATTGCGGTTCCCCAGGCTTATGGTTCTGGGGGACTTTAATGTCCACGCCGACACCGCCTCGACAGTAGCCTTGGATCTGGTGTCTACCATGGAGGCACTAGGTCTCTCACTGTGTAAGACCGGTCCCACTCACCAGGCTGGGCACACCCTGGATTTGATTTTCGCTGCCGGAATTGGTGTGACCCCAGCCTCTATTATAGAGGTTCCATGGTCGGATCACAAGGTCCTAGAAGTCCGTCTGGAGCTGGCTTCACCTCTCGGTAAGGGTGCCGAACCTATTATGGTTCGCCCGAGGAGACTTATGGAACCCATTCGGTTCCTGAATGCTCTAAGGGAATGGGAGCCCCCCAGCGATTCCGTCGATGGGCAGGTGGAATACTGGAATGCCAGTCTTTCCGCCGCCCTTGATGAAATCGCCCCTCATCCCTCGGACTAATCGCTCGCCTTGGTTCTCTGAGGACCTGCGGGCGATGAAACGGAGGAAGAGACAGCTAGAGGACGTGTGGCAGAGACTCCGTGACGAAGCTTCGAAATCAGCTTATAAGCTGTTTAAAAAGGCTTATGAGCATGCTATCAAGGAAGCAAAAAAGTCATATTATTCCTCCTTGATAGAGTCAGCTAGTTCACGCCCGGCTCAACTTTTTAAGATAATTCGGTCCCTGACAGCGATCCCTACTGTCCCAAATGATAGGGGTTTGGCTCCGACAGCTGAGGCTTTTCAGAACTATTTCACCGACAAGATTTCGTTGCTCCGCCGGGATATCCCCGCTACTTTTGCTACAGTTAGCGAACTCGAGACTCCGCCGCCACTCGGCGGGCCCACCTTCACCCGTTTCCAACTGCTGGACGCAGCAGCTGTCGATAAGTTACTTGTTGCAGCTAGACCAACTACTTGCTCCCTCGACCCGTGCCCCTCCTGGCTTATTAGACCTTGCCAGGAGAGGTTACGCGGCCCCCCTGGGCACGATCTTAAATAGCTCCCTTGAGCAAGGAGTCTTCCCAGGGGGATTAAAAGAGGCTATGGTAAGACCGCTGCTGAAGAAGCCGAATTTAGACCCTTCGGCTCCCTCCAATTACCGGCCTGTTTCCAACTTGCCCTTCCTGGGCAAGGTGATTGAGAGGGCAGCAGCGGATCAGCTGCAGCAGTTCTTAGAAGACACAGCTGGATTTGATCCCTTCCAGTCCGGCTTCCGTATTGGGCACGGGACGGAGACCGTGCTTGTCGCCATTACAGACCAACTTCGCCGCCAGCTGGACCAGGGTGGATCGGCACTGCTTGTCTTGTTAGATCTGACAGCAGCGTTTGATACAGTAGACCATGCATTGTTGACCCACCGCCTATCCGCTTCCGGAGTCAGGGGG
Source organism: Anolis apletophallus (assembly GCA_030556195.1). Classification (NCBI taxonomy): domain Eukaryota; kingdom Metazoa; phylum Chordata; class Lepidosauria; order Squamata; family Anolidae; genus Anolis; species Anolis apletophallus. Next base: position 156,320,638 of record JARBWK010000003.1, on the reverse strand, counting down.
ACTGCCCTGAATTGGGTGGCCTCCTTTCTCCGGGATCGGGGCGAAGGTGAATCCGTCGAAGACGGAGATCCTATGGCCTGGTCGGCCTGGCCGGGATGAGTGCCGGTTGTCTACTCTGGACGGCGAGCAATTAAGTACGTCGTCAATTGTTAAGAGCTTGGGTGTTCAGTTCGACTCCCTGCTGACCATGGAGACCCAGGTCTCCGCGGTCAGCAGGGTGGCGTTCTACCACCTACGTCAGGCCAGGCGACTGGCCCCCTACCTGTCCAGGAATGACCTGGCTACGGTGATCCAAGCGACGGTCATCTCGAGACTAGACTACTGTAACGCCCTACGTTGGCCTTCCCTTGGCGATGATTCGGAAACTCAAGCTAGTGCAGAATGCCGCTGCTCGCCTACTAGCAGGAGTGCCGGTGAGGCAGCACATTACGCCCATCCTCCAGCAACTGCACTGGCTGCCAATTGAGTACCGAATCACCTTCAAGGTGCTGGTGTTGACCTTTAAGGCCTTGTACGGTCTAGGGCCTGCGTACCTCTTGGACCCCCCCGAGATCACTCCGCTCAGCAGAGCAAAATCTGCTGGAGATTCCACCGATCCGCCTCTGCCGCCTATCATCAACTAGGCAGCGCTCCTTCTCCGTAGCAGCTCCAATGGCCTGGAATGCCCTGCCGGAGGAGGCTAGAGCCATACGGGAGCTCGCCCCCTTCCGCAGGGCCTGTAAGACCTTCCTTTTCAAGCAGGCCTTTGGTTAACATATAGCGCCTCTTGCTTTCAATCGACTTATGACTCTGTGTACCGTTTTTTGTCACTTGGTGTAATTTTAATAATGTTTTAATGATGTTTTTAGTATCATTTTGTTATTTTTATGGTTATAGCATTGCTTTATTTTGTTCGTGAATCGGCATGAGTGTTGCCTGCCGATCACTATGTATGTCTTGTAACCCGCCACGAGCCCTCGGGAAGAGGCGGAATACAAATGCAAATAATAAATAAATAATAAATAAATAAATAAAGAGGTCTTTTGCCATTCTAATCAAACAAAGTCATGGCTCTCTCTCTCTCTCTCTCTCTCTCTCTCTCTCTCTTGCAAAGTATTATAGTAGCTTTTGCAAAGTTTAAAACATTATTTGAAGTATTTATGGAGGGAACATTGCATACTATATGCTACATGCTTTAGCAAAGCAGAGAACAAAGACTTTATTCTGTAGAACTTACTATTACTTCTTTTTGCTAATCACCTCCTGCCTTCAGCAGAATTATAGCTATTCCATCATGACAGTAAATGTCTCTGTCTATAATTTATATTCTTGAATTATTTATTCTCAATTACTTCCTCCTTTTTGTTTAAACCCCACCAATATATTAAAAGAATTAATTAAACCAAATATTCATGACTTGGACTTGCATTCAGAGATGGGCAACCTTTCAGATATTTTCTTGTAGTCCTCTGATAATCAGAGTCTGTTATCCCACTGTGTCTTCAAACCAGTTATTTGTATTAGTATAGTGTAGATTCATTAGAAATTAGAAGTTTATTTGGATTTAAATTAAAGACCTTCCTGATTTAAACCTCAGTTGAAGAGAATGACTGACCCCCAAATGCCAAAATGTATTTGTGTTTTATTTATAGACAGCTTTTCTTTTTCAAAGCATTCCTAAAATAGCATGGACTAAATTCCAAAACAATAAAAAGGGAAAATCAAATGAAAAATCCAATATATACATTAACACGTTTACAGAATTTGTGCAGTGTGATATCACTGTTGATATTCAGTTAGTTACTCAACAAAGTTACTCAACAAAATGTGAATGAGTTTATGCCCTCACAAGTAACTTGGTGATCATTGTTCATCTTGTAGAATGGCTAACTCATCTTCCTCCTTCCCTGTTCCAAAAAAGAAATCTTATCTTTTAGCTGCCACAGGTCATTGCCCATTCTGAGGTCACAGAAAAGAGTTCACCTTTCAATGTAGCCCAGAAGCTGAATTGTGGTATTATCCACAAAAGCCTCCGGGGGTCAAAGACACATGATCTCTATCAGCCACTAAATGGCCATGGTTGCCCTGCAGCTGAAAAAAGGGTTTAGGGTACTGAAAGGGTATATATACAGTGATACCTTAACTCAAGAGTTTAGTTTATTCTGTGACTGAGCTCTTAACTCAGAACACTCTTATCTCAAAGCAAATTTCCCATTGAAATGCTATTAATCTGTTCTATTCCCCCCGAATGCCCCCCCATTTTTGTTACATGTTTTAAAATAAGAAAATGTATCTTATAAATAACAAATGATGTATAAAAATAATGACACATAATAAAAGAGATTGCGAACAAATAAACTTGCTTGGTTCCTTCTAGCCACTGTGGCAAGGAAGCACATCTGAGGCAACAAAATGCATGTTGGCCAGTGTAACGTCAAGGTAAAACCTGCACATTCCCATGGAACAATAACAATACAATGATCAACTTTAAGATGGTAGAAGCACAAAGTTGTGGCAAGGAAGCACATTTGAGGCAATACAAATTTATCGTATCAGAAGTGAATAAAGGGTACAGTTGTATTTAAAAACACAAAGTTTAAAAAACTGAGAATTATACTAAATGTCCTATACTAAATGTCCTTTGACCAATAGCTGTCCTTTGACCATCCATATTGCACTACCTTTATAATTACAATGACCCAGTTTATTGCCATATTTTCTACTGTGAGGCCCCTTCTACACTCATATGATTCTAATTATCAAAGCAGATAATTCACATTCTCTACTTTGAACTGGACTATATGAGCCCACACTGCCATATAATCCAGTTCAAAGCAGATAATCTGGATTTTATACGATAGTACAGGCTGGATCAATCTACACTGCATTCCTCCCTAAAACCTTGAGGAACAGGATGGCTTGACAGTTCTGAGTTTTGAAGAATAAATTAAAGTTTTTGTTGATGGTGTAATGCAAGAAAAGAGTTAGTAAAGAGAGATCTAGAGGGTGAAGCATATGATATTAGCTTTATTTTTGACTAGATTGGGATAGATCAGAGGTTACCCATCTCTCCCCCCAGTTTTCTTTTTTTAAAGAGAAGGATGTATAAAAAGAGAGGGTGCAGATAAAAGCAATGTTACATTGAAATGAAGTATGTATAAATAAGAACATATTTTTCATCTAGGTGGAAGAGCACTAGTCCTTGATCAATAGTGGAGCACTTCTTCCTAAAACCAGCTTGTGCTTCTGTTAAGATATGTTCCTTGTTCATCCAATCCACTAATTTCTTACAGAGATGGGATGTATATAATTTGCTAATAATGCTTAAAAGACTGATGGGTCTATAATTAGATGGGTCAGATCTTTTATTTTTAGTTCTCAATCATCTGGAATAATTGCAGAACTGTTGATGCAGGTGAACAGGGCAACAAGCACTAACACCCACCATTCAATGTTGGCATTGAGAAACTCCAGTGGGATATTATCCATGCTTGGGGCTTTGCTCTGTTTTAGGTTTAGAATTAGTCTACGTACATCCTCTAATTAACTGGGGGCTACTCTAGGTCAGCACTGCTCAGGGCTAGGGGAAGTATTTGGGCAGATCGTGTGCTTACATATAGGGAATGAAAATGTTCTTCCCAGACTGTGGCTGGGATTGCATATTCCTAAAACCTAAATATTGGTTTGACTGGGAGTGCAAGGAAATGAAACACACCCCAATGAGAAAATACATGCTATATAGGTCAGTTAATCTCCCTTCATTACCATCAAAGCAGATAATCTGGGATCAGATCCTGGAATATGGGGCAGTGTAGATCCAGCCATAGATGGGGCCTAAGGGTTTACAGTTGCAGTTGTAACAGTGATTCAAGGTGAAGCATTTCAGATATTTACATGTTGGATAAAATCAGTCACAATTTCTATTTTTTTATAGCTGAGAAGACTGCTTTGCCATGGAACATGGTCTGTGTACCTACAAGCCCAATTGCAAAGGGAACCTGGGGTGATAAAATGGTGAAAGTTTATTGCACTGAAGCTGAACACACCCTAAACCCACGAAGAAGCAGCAGCTCAGCACTCAATGCCATTATCTTCTAAGCTCTTACTGCTCCTGCCCCAAGGATGCATACAGAGACCCAGGTATTCTCTCTTGGAGGACAGAACCATGGTCCTCACGTATGGATATGAACATTACCCCTTTGCCAGTCTTGAGATGGGATTTATTTTCTAGTTCGGATGACCTCTGAAGGGGAAGTCATTTTGACTTAAGCAGCCAATGTCTTGAACTTGCCCTTTTTGCCTCTCAGGTTTTATCATGCAGTCTTTTCCAACTGCCTCTGTCAATGAATATATTTCTGTATCACATTTGATTTTATATACAATTGAAACTGGCTTGCATCACCCTCCATTTAATTTGATCACAGTTTACTTAGATCTCCCATTTAATTTGATCAAAAACTTTCTGGAGCCAGATCATTTGTATGAAAGGGCCCAGCACAACATGTTCCTTTTACTTTGATCAATCTTGATCACTTTAAGCAGTTGCTTGCGAAGCATTCAATCTTGGCTTGAGGCATTTTCTATTTAATTAATAGGAAAGGAACAACATTCTGAAAGGGAACACCCCCCCCCCAAGTGCTCAAGATATTTTGTTGAAATGTGCAGCTCCTTGGGCATTATTGTTGCAGATATATCTTGTCCTTTTCTACTAAGGAAAAAATAGAACTGGGGCTGCGGGGAGCACGATCCATTTCCTGTGCATTGTCCATAAACTGTGGCATATTGTCTAGCAATGGGGTTACACAGACAATTTAATCTGTTGTTGTTTCAGTCCAAATGGCTTGAATAAAAGAATCAAGATAAACAGGAAAGTGTTATCTCACTCATATAATGAAATACCTACACATTTCTAGGAAATAATACCTGAGATCCTACATCCCTGAGCACAATCTAAAATTTCTATGGGAAGAAATATGCTACAGTTCCCCTCCAATGATTTCATTTGCCAGGATCTGTGGGACTATTAATGGTTGATGTCATTGTTTTGCAATAGGAATGTACCCATGTTTCTTCAGTTGCTTTGAATTGGATTATATGGCAGTGTGGACTCATATTATCTAGTTCAAAACAAATTGTGTGGATTATCTGATTTTATAATCTGGATTATATGGCAGTGTATCTGATTTGATCCCAGATTATCTGCTTTGAACTGGGCGCTTTCAACACTGCCATATAAAATCCAGATTATCTGCTATGAACTGGATAATCTAATCTAATGGGGTGCTGGGCCTCTGGAGACTCACCAATGGGAAGTCCTGGGACTACCTGCGGGTAAATCCCCCAGGCATCTCACACCTTTTAGGCTCCTGGAGCCCAAATGTGTGAGATTGTGTCCACCCCTCCCCCCAAGCCCCCCAAAGAAACCCTAAAACCTTTTTAAAAACTTACTGTCTAGATGCCATCCCAGTAACTACCAGAATGGCACCCAGCCCCCCCCCCCCCCAAAGTACCTTAAAATACTTAATAAAACCTTACTGGACCACCATTATGGTGGTCCTATCGTCCTTCTAGTGCATAGAATTGATAAACTAGGAGCTGGGGTGAGGAACACATTTCTATGTGCCAGGAGGACTCAAGGACCATCTTAATGGTGGCCGAGTACGTTTTAAAAAGTTTTTGCAGTAGTTTTGTGGGTTTAGGGGTGGCTGAGTGCCATCTAGACAACCCACTAAGAAAGTCAATTTTTGGGGTGTGTATGTGTGGATTAAACTCACAACAAAGCAGATTTTTAAAACCCATTTCAGTGTGGGTTTAAACCATGTCTGAAAGCCCCCCTAGTTGAACTCACTCAAATTTATTAAGATATAGGTCAAACATGTGTTTCGACAGATTTCACAGAAAAGCTTTCCTTCTGATATCAGCATTAATTAATTTGGAAAAGCATTTCAACAAACTACTCTCATGTGTTCCATGGTGGCTATTGGCTTCCATATCAGTGAAACCATTCCCTATTCCATCTTACATAAGATACTTAATTTGTTTTGGGGCTAAGGCTCAGCACCTTGAAAAGTTTCTTTAAAGTACAGATTACAACATGGAGTGAATTCTCTCATCCACCCATGACCTTGAAGTCAGCAGCTGCTAACTGTTTCCATTATCTTTCATGATAATGAGACTTCATGTTCAGTCAAAACACTATAGTAATGAAAGAATGACAAAAGGCTTGTTGAACAATGTGGTTGAGTTAGAATCTAGCCAAAGGGCTGGGCATGTTTAGCCTTCAGAAGAGAAGGCTGAGAGGAGACATGATGGCCATGTATAAATATGTGAGATGCAGTCATGGGGAGGAAGTACCAAGCTTGTTTTTTTGCTGCCCTGGAGACTAGGAAGCAGAACAATGGCTTCAAACAGGAAAAGAGATTCCATCTGAACATTAGGAAGAATTTCCTAACTGTGAGAGCTGTTCAGCAGTGGAACTCTCTGCCCCGGAATGTGGTAGAGGCTCCTTCTTTGGAGGCTTTTAAACAGAGGCTGGATGACCATTTGTCAGTACTGCTTTGAATGTGATTTTCTTGCTTCTTGGCAGGGGGTTGGACTAGATGACCCACCAGGTCTCTTCCAACTCTATGATTCTATGATTCTACACAACATAACCAGACCATAATTCCCCCCAATTTTCAGAAAGATTAGTACATCTTCGGAGTTGTGGGGATGTTTTAAATTTTTTGTCAAGTAAAATCTTTTTTAGCTGCTTTGGCTGGCTAAAGTAGGGTGGGGTGAGACAGTGTGAGCTTGAAGGACAGGACATATTTACCACTCCAAGCAAGCCCATTAAGTTTCAGAACATTTGTCAAACTAAATTAGGCTCTGGACAGGACCCAGCTCCTTCTCTTGCCCCCTCCTCCTATATACATTTAAGTTTGTGGAGTGCTCCATTCTCTTTCTTCCCCCTTTGGAAACCACAGGCAGACTCAGAGGTTATATGACCCAAACCACTGCAACCGGAACACTTCATTATGGTTGACTCAGACTACGTACAGAAATGATATTTCTTAAGCATGATATTAAGCAAGAACAAGGTTTCTTAAAACCCAGGCAATCTGAGCTCCATGCGTTGACTCGTGGATGAGAGAAACATGTGGTTGTGTTCTATTTTGCTATATTATGCACACAGAGATCACATTAATGCTAGCAAAATAACAGCCAAGGCAACTTTTGCCAGAGTTAAACAAGTGGGTTTTCTTTGTTGGATTATGCACACAGAGATCACACTACCACCAGAAAATGAGCTATCCAAAGCAAGTTAAACAATAGGTTGTGTGCTTTTTTTGTTGTGTTATGCACAGAGAGCACACTAGTACTAGAAAATGCTGCCAAGGCAAGTTGTGGCTGGGTGAAAATAATCATTGTGTGCTTTTTGGCTCTATGCACATAGCATACAGAAAGCAATGTAGCCCAGGTAGTAACCCCCCAAAATTCCCTAAAATGCAGCAAAACTATAAGTTGTAAGGCAAAAGGCACTCACCCACTCATTTTTGTTTATTATTTATTTGAAACTTTTATACCTCAGCCTTCTCACGTCCGAAGAGGGACTCAGACTGGCAAACAGCAAGTATTCAATGCTAACATTTAAAATCTAAAAACATCATAAATTTACAAAAAAATATTAACTACAATACAATAAATACATTTAAAAAGCCTTCCGCCAAAGTAAAATCAAGTCCAACTTAATCCATATATTCAGTCCGTATCAAGTGGTTAGCGACTTAAGTCGCTTTGCGATCTCCTCCATTCTGTGAAGGCCTCATTGCACAGCCACGTTTTCACCCACTTCCTAAAAGTCAGGAGGGAGGGGGCAGATCTAATTTCATTTGGGAGGGAATTCCACAGCCAGGGGGACCACCACAGAAAAGGCCCATTAGCAGCAGTGAATGGAAGTCTTCGTCTCTCTCTTCTCTGGTGCAACCCTGTGCCCTATGTCATTGATGAGTTAATCAAAAGGTGCGGCTTGGAATGCAGCTGAGTTGATCTCTCTTACTGATAACATATACAGATATGGCATAACTTCATATTTTAGATAAGGGAAAAAGGAAACATGTGAGGGGAAAGGAAATACATTGGGAATATCAGGTTAATATTTCCATCACCACCCATCCCTCCCTCCAAAAGAATTAGAAATAACTTTATTAAGTCCATAAAGTAGCAAAGTCAATCAGGGAAGGTAATTGAAGTCCATGAGTCCAGGGAAAGGTTCAAGAAAAAAAGAATCCATGAAAGTCTTTCAAAGTTAGGAGAAAATCCACGTGCCATCGCTCTGGGAGCTTCCCATTAAAACAGGAAGGCGAGGTCTGTCCTTGGAACTTGAGGCAAACAGTAGATCTCAAACTGTGCTGGGCCAGGCATGACCAGCCTTCCTTAGTGGGGTTCTTTGGAGCAAACCAAGTTCATATGCAATGGGGAAAAGTCCATGTGTGGTAATAGTGAAGTAAAGCCATTTGATTTTTAAACTATGGAGAAGTCCTGTTATTGGAAGGACAAGAGAACTACAACTCCCAGTTGCAGGGGACCCTGGCGATTCTGATCTGCTGTCGTCATAGAGCCCCCAAAGGGAAAGCACAAGGCAGGCTCCATGGAGCGCAGGTGTCCTCAGATGACCCAGGATCCATGGCAGTAATATATCTTCTACAGAGGCTGCTGCTGTGATCACGCTACCCAGCCATGCTGGTCCAATGGGGCATCCAGGAACTGTGGAACTCCCTGCTGTGTGCCAGATCAGCTGCCAGCAATGAGGCTTTCGATGCTCCCTATCAGTGGGACTTCAAAAGATAAATAAACAGAACAGTCAAACTGACTTACTGACAGCAATATAGTAGATAAACTATACAAACAGTGATATATCTCTGTAGAGGCTGAGTTGCTTGCTACTTATGCTTGATTCGGAGCTTGAAAGAGCTTCTTGTTTGGTCTACAGTTCCCAGAATCCCTCAGCCAGGCATAGCCAAGCCCCATGCTGGTTGGAGATTCTGGGAAGAAGTAGTCTAAAAGAATGCTTTCTCCAAGCAAAGTTATGCAAAAAGAATCTAAAATCTCATTTGTCATTTCAGAATTTTTCAGCAGAATTGCTACACTTGTTAATCATTCCCTCATGATGATATCCTATCTTCTCACAGAGGAGACTCATGGGATAGCTGGCTGTGACCACCAAACATTCATCCCAGAAACAAATCCCAAAGCACCATATCAAGCTGTGTTTCTGAATTATATAGCTGGCTTTCAAATGTTAAATACCTGCATGTTGGCTGTGAAAATTAACCTCACATCATTTTAATATATCAGGAGATCTTAGACTTTCCTTCCTTGAATCTGGTTTGTAAAGTTCACCTTCCCCCCAGATATTTTTCCTAACACTAATACCTGTAAAACTTATTTTTATTGAGACGAGTTCTATTGAGGGGATGGCTAAATGGGACTCAGTGTTGTGCAGAAGGTCACTAGCAGCTCCTGGTGTGGAACTTATCTGAATTGAATGTGTGGAGAACAGTTGCCAATCAATGTACAAAATAATGGGCTAAATGGACGAATGGTCTGGTTCACTACAATGCAGGTTCTTATTTTGTACTTACAACTATCACCCACACAAAGTTCACTTTTTATGTCTTTTCTTCTTTCTTCATTAATACTTCTGTCATCTGTTTCATCAGCCCCCTTCTACACTGCTATATAATGCATATTATCAAAGCAGATTATCCACATTTTCTGCTTTGAATTGGATTTTATGAGTCTACACTGCCATATAATCCAGTTCAAAGCAGATAATCTCGATTTTATATGGCAGTGTAAAAGGGGCCTTAGAGGAATGTTGACAGTTACAAAAAATGGATCGTTGAGTTTGAGCAAGACATTTTATGCATATTTGTGTGCTGTGTTGGTTTTCAGGAAAAACAGGTCTCAAAATCATAGCACAAACCCATTTTAATCGTTGAGGTTTGTGAGGGACTGATGGGGTTTCCATGGGCTGCACTGCATACATAAATAGCATTATTTCTACTTCTGGTTCATGTGTTAGTGAAACTCGCGCAGCCCATGGGCAATATGTAGCCTTTTGGTAGGCTCCATGCAGATGCTAGGCAATGTAGATGGGGTCTTAGTGTTGAGCCAAAACGAAAGGGGATGCTACTTCAGGAATAATAATAATAATAATAATGTTTATTTCTATTCTGCTCTTCTCACCCCGAAGGGGACTCTGTGCAGATTACAATACACATACGACAGACAGTCCCTGTCAGAACAGCTGAAGCTCAAATTTGAAGGATGTCATCTCTAATTTAATTGCCCAAGATCAATGCTATGCCAATGTCATACTGGCATTTGTAATTTGGTGAGGCATCAACATTCTTTGGCAACCCCCATGACCCCATAGCATTGAGCCAGGGCAGTTAAAGTGGATTCATTCTACAGTACAGATGCACCCTAAGACTTATTTTCCATTGCTGAAAGGTGTTTTTAAAGGAATTATAAGCATGCAACCACTGTAATGCACACTTTTTAAAGGACAAATTATGAAGACGGTACTTTTTGCCACTGCACATTACATTCGCCAACAAATCTTTATTTTTGGTCTCAAGATTTTGAAATTTGAGGTGTGCTTAAGATCTGATGGGCATTAGACTCAAGTAAATATGTAGTTGAAAAAATAGAAGAAAATATTCAACACTATCTCAGCTGCGGATATACTTTACAAAAGAAAAATAATGCATGGCCCCTAAAAGCTGTCAGAAGTTTTTTAAAAACCAAAAACCTAACTTGTGAATTTTAACTTGCAGGGTGAATTTTTATCTACATTTTGCCTGTGTATATTTTATATGTATTTTAATAGTGTTTTGTTTTAATTCAGCCTTTCAACCATGTTTTACCCCATATCAAGCCACAAGAAGAGGAAGGTTACAAAATAATAACAATAATAATTTCTAATATTCTGTCTCTTTCAATGAGCAGTTATCCAAAATCTAGGGAACTCTTTAACAGTGATAACAATGAGATGGAGGCAAATAATTTTCTAAATTGACTTGACCCACAAACAGGAAAGATCTGGACAATCCTTACAGAGCATAGGCCGGCTTCAGTCTTATGTGATCTTATTATTTTTCTATTTTTAACTAAAAACTCGGTGTTATGAAATTCAGATATGAAAGAGTTCTTATCTCTTTAGAATTTCTTGTCAGCCAGGAAGTAAATAATCCTTGTTAAACAAACCTAATGGTATAGTCTTCCAAAAGAACACAAGTAGCCCCTTGCCTGATTCAACCAAGGTCAGCACAAGCGGGAGGGAGTTTCCTGCCCACAGGTCTGTTCTGGCCCATGAGTATACCAGTTCTGAGTGGCTCTGCCCTGCCCTCACTATTCCACTCACCAACTGAATGATGAGGAAAGAACAAAGTACTGCAATACTGGGATGAATTCTCTGAATAATGCTGACTCAAGGTAGCATGCAAAATCAGAGGCACGGTTATATCCTGTGATATCATTTGACCAATTTTAGGTTTGATGTATAAGGATCATTATTGGCTCTGCAATAAATTTCTCATTGTCATCTGCTTGGTCAAACAAGTTGTTTTCCAGTATTCTTGAAGATCTTCCTCAGTGGGTACATTCCATGTGCCCCCTACTAAATGAAATGAAGCAGGTACTTTTCAGGAAGAGGGCCCTTTCAGAAGCTACAGTTCTATTTAGGTAACTATCTCCCTAGCTAATTTGCCTGGCAACCAAAATATGATCTTTACCCCATTAGTTAGATATTTATGTTCAACTATGAGACATTTAGGACATTATCAGATGTCCATTTGTAAAGCAGGGGACAGCAAGGAAATCATGAGGCAGCAGAAGGAACCCTCACACTGTGTTCCTGACTATCAGGGTCCATAGTCTCCCTTCTCATGATGTTTCCCCATCTGTCCTCGCTTCCACTTCACCTCTTCTGTCTTTGTTCTATGAAGAGTTGGGTCTGAGGCCAGCGTATCTGAGGGACCGTCTCACTCCATATTGCCCATTGAGATCACTACGGTCCGAGGATGCCAACTTCTTGGAGGTACCTTCGGCGAAGCTGGCACGACTGACATCCACCCGCCGGAGGGTGTTCTCTGTCATAGCTCCCACGCTGTGGAACGCCCTCCCGGCCGAAACCCGGGCAATGAAGGACCTGCTCCCGTTCAGACGGGCTTGTAAAACCTATTTGTTTAAGCAGGCCTTCGGCGGGTAGGCCCGCGCATTCTTAATTGTGCCACTGCTTCAATTGTGTTATTGTTTTATTGTGTTGCTCTGTTTTTAACTGTTTTTATTGCTCTGTATTTTATTGTGCCTTCGGCTCTTGTAAGCCGCCGCGAGCCTCCGGGAGTCGGCGGCATAGAAACCCGAAAAATAAATAAATAAATAAATAAATATACACCCAACTCCTCTGGGCTCCACTGCCACAACACTGCTGGCACAGAGCCCCACGGAGTCCTGCCAGAAGTAGCCATGTGTCATGTGATGGGCTCTGGGGGACTCTGTGCTGGCAGCAGAGAGAATAAGGGAGAAGAGGCTTCTCTTCTCTCTCTCTGCATATCATGGGGTCCATAATTTAGTCTGGGACTTCCCATTTTTGCAACTGGTGTATAATTTTGGTTATTGTGAGTTTTGTTCTGTTCTCACATTTTACATGGTTTTTTTATTTTGTGATCCTGTCCTCTAGTGTGTGTGTGTTCATTCTATTTCAGCTCTATGATTCTATAATTGTATTATTCTATTTATGTTCTGGGAATATGTTATATCATTGTAGATCATGTAGATAAATCAACAAACAAACAGATCAGGGGAGTTATGGAGACAGGACAAAATAAAGACATTGTTTCTTTTCCCTTAAATAAGCATTCTCTTCCCTCCTCCGTCCAATTGCATATGACTTCAGTCTTGAATTTTCAAACATTGCATTAACTTAAAAAATTAGTTGAACAATTCAAAATACAAAAAGAGAGCAATGATACCAAGGGAATTATAAAACAGGATATAAGTCAACTGGGAAAACCATGGATAAAATTTAGGGTTTTTTAAATCTGAAAGTACACCTCTCTAGAAATCACTAGATCCTCCAGTGCTGGAAGTTGACCATAGAGTTGTTCTGAAGGATCTAAACATTCCTACTGGGACTATATCAATCAAATCTGCAAAGAAACAAATCCACAAAACGTAAAACCTGCAAATGTGGAGGGGCGACTATGATAAGAGTTCTCGGTTTGAATGATTTTCAGTGTCTTGCTCTTTACAGTGCAAGAAGGAACAATTATTTGAAAGAGGTAAAATTCTTATTTGGGAGGGCAGTATCTTCATGTTGCTCACCCTGTAGCACTATCACTCCCTCACATGTTCCATTTCCAACGTTTGTTTTGAATACAATGTATGAAAAGATTCTTCACCCCCCACCATGCCTATGCCTTGCAAACTGTTCAAGTATCTTTTCTAAACAACAGCATTGTCAGAAGTATATTGTAATTTCCTGGTTTCTATAGTAACACTGTAAAACAATTGTAAACCTTTCATTTTCAACCAATATATTTCATTGCAGGTCATAAAGCAGATGAACACATAATTCGTATTACATGTCCTCCCCCTAATTTTGCATGTGTGTGTTTAGTTTTGTAACAGTCAAAGTGTCAGGAAAATTCAGAAGTGGGTCGCTGTTAGGTAGCTTAAAATAAAGAATATTCAGTTTTGCTAACAGTTGTAACTGCACAAGCTCTCCATTTGTCTCAAAAGAGGGTTTAAAAAAGTTAACGCAATGCCTGTAAAACATTTTTTTCTCTACAGTTTTAGTCTCACATTACAAGTGTTAATTAAATTACTCTCCAGCCAACTCCACTGAAGTCTTCTTAAGGATCACCATCGACTGAATGGATTATTCCCTAAGGCAAATGGCACACTCTGAAATGCCACAGTAATTATGAAGTAAAGGTTCCCCCTTCACAAACCTTTAAGAGTCTAAGCCTGAAATTTCACAGACATCAGACTAGGCACAAACATCAGAAACCGACCCATTATACCAGTGGTGAGGAAGAATGGAACTAAGGGTCTCAACAGATGGGGTAAATTTAGTGTCACTCTGTCTTGGGGGTGGAGCCCCACGCTGGACATCATATGATGTTGTGTGATGTCTGACAGAAGTCCCACCCCAAACTGTGGTGGAAACATTGTCACATGCTTCCCCCACAACACAGGAGGCTTCCATGTTATGCTGGCTCCAATAAAGCCAGCACGAATCCTGGTCAGTGTTGGCTTGATGCTCCTTCCCCTTGGTATGTTTCTCCCTTTCGTCCTCCATTCATAGCTCTTCAAATTCTGCAGCACTGCTGGTCACAGCTGACCTCCAGCTAGAGCACTCAAAGGCCAGAGCTTCCTAGTTCTCGGTGTCTATGCCACAGTTTTTAAGGTTGGCTTTAAGCCCATCTTTAAATCTTTGTTTCCCTGTCCACCAACATTATGTTTCCCATTCTTGAGTTGGGAGGGTAGTAACTGCTTTCGGAGATAGTGATCGGGCATTCAGACAACGTGGCCAGTCCAGCAAAGTTGATGGCATAGGAGCATCGCTTCAATGCTGGTGGTCTTTGCTTCTTCCAACATGCTGATATTTGTCTACCTGTCTACCAGTTCATTCAATGGGATGAGCCAACAGAAATCCAGCCTTTATTCTGTGTAACACAGCAGCACTATTTCACATACCAAAACACATTGCAATTTGGATTATGCAATTTAGCTTGGTAAGTGGCATTAGGAATTTAGGGCAAATTCCTTCTTTTCAGCCTCAAAAGGAATCTCCTATCAGACAAAATTACCCCCTATCCCCAAAATTTCAATTCAAATTGATGGGGTTTACACAAGAGTTCATCAATACTCCTGCCAAGCTCTTATTTATTTCAGTGTTGCTTGAACAGGAAATTATTCCAATAGGTTGTGGCCATCGTTTATTAAAAGCACCTGTTCTGCACAGATTGGTTTGAACACAGCAGGATAGTTGCAGTTTGTTCTGTGGGAAAAGATGAATACAAATTCAGTGCTCAACACATTTATTCAGGGCAATAAACCAATTTCTTTGCATTCACTCAAAGACCTGGCAACTTAAGCTGATTATGGAAGCTCACATTGATTGGCCCTGAGTTCGCAAGGAAGTACAAAATTGGCAATTTTATGAGGTAGTACTTTCAGTCTCCAGAGTACCACCCAGAATGCATTCAAATATCGTGCAAGATAGAATAGCTTTTGAACCAAAAAAACCCCTATATCTGCTTACGATTTAGCTGATACATATATTCAGCAGATTACCTTTTTTGCTATGCATAATTCAATCAGCAACTGTGAGAAAGCTCTTTTGTTCTCTTTTCAGATAAAGCAATATGACTATCAGTCACCACTCAACACTAGGATTTCATATAAAATCTATTGAACCAGATATCATCCCCTTCTTTCAGCCCATTGTTGTGTGTTGCAAAGAAACATGGCAGTTCTTTGCTACTAGGCAAAGAGTATTTAGTAGCACTGCTCTGAGGCTCTTTTCACCTTCAAATGTCAAATATTTCCATATTTTACGACAACTATTTCCAGACTATGGATTCCTGGACCTGCATTTAGGTGGAGATACATGCCTCTTAGAGTGCATTTTCAGGATCATGACAAACTATACCTTCCAGTGAAGCAGAAAATGTAGAAAAGTGGATGGCACTTTCAATGGAAAAGCTGTATTTATTTGTTTGTTTGTTTGTTTCCTTTATTTCTACCCAGCCCTTCTCCCACAAGGGGACTCAGGGCGGCTTCACATACACATTAGTGATGCAGTCAACATATACATTCGATTAAAACAGTAAAACTCAATTAAAACTTTATAAAAAATTCATCAATAAATTCATTTAATTCAATCAACAATGGTTTTTCTTGCTTCCTCTTGATCTATGGTTTGGGACTTTATTGTAGGGCCGTAATCCTCAATAAGTTCAGATGTAGCCCACACTAAATTTTTCAAAACTACTCCCTTCCTGGGGTATTGTTAAGACATTCAGACTCAAAGTTATGTATAAATACACACAGAAAGCCAACATTGTGCCTTGACTCTTAACAGGTGTCAATGCAATTGCTTCAAGATTCTAAACATTCTGAACAGAGTCACTATGCCATATTCTGTCATGACCAATGATTTCAGACATTTTAGAGGTCAGCCTAATCTTCTTGAAATATCTTGCTATTCTGTCCCACCATCACAACATATCCAAGTTGCTCCTCATAATCTATGGCAGTGTTTCCCAACCGCTGTGCTGCGGCACACTACTGTTCTGTGATGGATCATCTGGTGTGCTGCGAAAAATGTCTCCCCCCCCCTTTCTCCCCCTCTGCCGAACTCCTGAAGCCCATCCACCACTCATGCTCCACCTCCACCACGCAGCCTCAGCGCGTGAGGGGCTGGAGTCATGGCAGAGAGCAGCGCCGGGGATGGGGGTCATTCTCCGCCATGACTCCAGCCCCTTGCTTGCTGAGGCTGCGCAGAGGAGGAGGAGCATGAGCAATGGACGGGCTTCAGTGGGCAGGGCTGAAGCCGGTCCACTGCTCATGCTCCTCCTCCGCACGACTTCAGCGAGCGAGGGGTGAGAGTCATGGTGGAGAACGACCCCCATCCCCAGCGCTGCTCTCTGCCATGACTCCAGCCCCTCGCGCGCTGAGGCTGCGTGGTGGAGGAGGAGCATGAGTGGTAAACAGGCTTCAGTGGGCGGGGCTAAAGCCCATCCACTGCTCATGCTCCTCCTCCTCTGCGTGGCCTCAGCGAGCGAGGGGCCGGAGTCATGGAGGAGAGCGGGTATGGGGAATTGCTGCCTTCTCCCTTTTCCCTGCCGCCCCTTTTGCCCGTGAGCCGCTACCCGTGGCAATGGAGCAGCTGGGGCTGGTGGCGGAACCCTGGGCTTGGTGGCAGCCCTCGGCCTGCTCTACTGGCTGAGGGGCCCGCTTGCCAAGTTTGTTCCAGATCCATCATTGTTTGAGTCCACAGTGCTCTCTGGATGTAGGTGAACTACAACTCCAAAACTCAAGGTCAATTAACTATGTACTACGGTGTTAGAGTGTCATTTTGTGTCATTTTGGTTGGTGGTGTGCCCCCAGATTTTTTTTAATGTTGAAAGTGTGCCGCAGCTCAAAAAAGGTTGGAAAACATTAATCTATGGTATATGTTTCAAAACTAGTAGCCAAATGGTCTGCCATTTGGAGAGAGGGTAAAAGAAAAAAAAATAAGAGCAATATCCTAGACCAGGGCTGTCCAACTGCTGGCCCTGCAGGTGTTTTGGACTTCAAATCCCAGAAATCCTAACAGCTGGTAAACTGGCTAGGATTTCTGGGAGCTGAAGTCCAAAACACCTGCAGGGCCGGCAGTTGGACAGCCTTGTCCTAGACTATTCAATCTTTATTGTACAAAAGAGAATTTGGGTGCATCTGCAGTGTAGAATTAATGCAATTTGACACCACATTAACTGCCATATTATGGAAACCTGGGATTTGTAGTTTTATGAGGCACCAGCACTCTGGTAGAGAATGCTAAACACAATGTAAAACATGATTTCATAGCACTGAGCCTTAGTTATTCTAGTGGTGTCAAAATGCATTAATTATACAGCATAGATGTACTCTCAGTTATACTTCGTTGATCAGTTGTTATACTGAGCTCAGCAAATGTTGTAGACAAAGCCAAGTACTCTTCAGCCAAATCAATGAAATAGCCATTACTGTTCTCAGTATAAGCACCATATTATATCTATATGCCAAATGGATTTTAAAGATGAGAAGTGTCTGGAAGAAAAAGACAATCATCATGAACATGGTAGAATGCACAGTCCCTTAAACCTGGATTCTCTACAGTTACACATACAAAACACTGGTAGTCAATAGTAATAACAGTTTTGGTTTCTCTCACTTTGAAATGTTTCAAAAACTAAGTTCTTTCCACAAATATGCAAAAAACAAAAATACGACCCATTTGTTATTCTATGATAATTTGAATAAGTCCTTTTTTCTACAAACAAGTGGCAAATTTCTCAAATAAATAAATAATACTTTTAGCATGGACTTGCTCATATGCTCTTCTAAGAGATGGTATGTTTTTGAATTTGATATAATTCATATATATATATATATATACATATATGTAATGCAGTTTGTAATATATTTACTTTATGGCTATAAGTGTATCCTACTTGGAGGTCTCTATCATGCTGCTTGTATGTTGTTCCCAGATTTGGAATGCCTAAGTATAGACCATCGCCTTGAAAAAGCCTTTAGTAGAAACGGAATGTCCAGGACTAACGCCTGTACCCACAAACCGTCGGCGTGAATACATTCTCAACTCGACAGGGATTCATATTCTTCCCTCCCCGTTCCTCCACATCGCAAAGAAATATCATATGCAGCATCCCAGCTTTCCGCTCTTCAACACGTCACTTGACGCTTAATATTTTGATTTTGCCAATGGGCATTTGGAGTACAAATAACCCATCGGGGTTGGATTATCATTATTATTTCATTGAACCTATGACATAACCCATCGGGGTCTTATGGATTACAAATACTCCACTTGAACTTATATACTTTGGGTCTCTCGCGGATTGCTGACAATTCTTATGTTATATTATTGATAAATTGATTGACATATATAAAAGATTGATTTTCACCAGCAGTAGCCTGCACATTGTTTGTTTTGTATTGTGCTTATATAGCCTTGCCCTGTTCTCAGGGTGACTTGCATGCCTCTCATTCATATGGTCACCATAACTTAAAATTCACTTTAAAAAAAACTATAGAGATATTTGTGGTGGTGATTTGGCTTGTGTGTGTGTGGTGTCATATAAATAGCTTGGGTGCTTACTACCACTAATTATATTGGCTACCACTAATTTAAATAAAGTATCCCTTTGATGGGAAGATCCAGGTCTTCAGTCTTAGTATAAAATGCTCCAAATGCACACACAGCTGAATTCAAATCCATTATCCATGTGCCTATTTCACAGCATTTCCTGCCAATCATTGCAATGTGTTCTTAACTTAATTTTAATCTTCTTCTTTTCCCCTTTTTCCTCTTCTTTTGCTCTTTTTCTCTCCTTCCCCCCTTCTTTCTCTATAATATCTATTTTAATGAAAACTATTAATAAAGATTATTTAAAAAAATAAAGATGGTATCTGGCAATTTTAGATTAGTAAATATTATGACAACTCAATTGCCCCCTGCTCATTTTAGACTCCTAATCTTCCAATGGAAGACCCACCACTGTAGATAATATTATCCCTTACGCTCTGTGTGCTGTCAATACAACATCATCTGTGGTGGGATGACACTGTGAGGTCTGAAAAGATCAACATAAGGCAATGGGAAATAAAAAATGATCCGAAGCATTTTATAAAAATGACTATGATAATGAAATGTACAGTTGAACACCAGAGTAGCTACAGCAGATGCCAATATTCTGTCACACAATCTTAAGATTTGGATTCACTATTGATGACTAAGGAAACAATATGACACAGTATTATCAGGATTTTAAAACAGAATGTAATGCTCTGCCTACACTGTTCCATCCAGTCAGTAGATTTCTGGGGCTGCAAATCAGCTTGAAAGGCAGACATATATTCACCCACTTGGCTTCAAACTGTTTCCAGAGATGTCAATCTAATCACATGCACAGTGAAACAGATTCTTCCACAAACTGGTTTCAGACTGCATTATAGTGCCAGTATAGAGGCCCTTCCACACAGCCCTATATCAAGGCTGAAAATCCCATAATATCTGCTTTGAACTGGCTTATCTGAGTCCACACTCAGATAGTGTGGGATTTTCTGCCTTGATTTTCTGGGATATAGGACTGTGTGGAAGGGCCAAAAATGTTCCTGGAAAGGCATCATGTTGATGTCTTCTCAATCTTTTATCAATTTGTCAGTTTTAATGAGAGCCAAAATTATTTACCACCTCCACCAAATCCTGCAAAAGCATTCTTTTGTTATTATTTGCTTTGAGTGCAGATAAAGCTTAGCAGATGTTTGATATAATCAAAACAAACTTTCAGTCTTAAAATATCATAAACATACATTCCATTTTTTATTATTTGATGGTGGGATTCTTCAGAAATCATGTTTTTCAAGTGAGATTATCTCAAGTAATTCACTTTAAAGAATATCTTAATTAACTCTCTGCCTTCCTTTGGGCGCCAACTCTTATTAACTAGGGTAGGTTATACTTTCATCCAAGCATCTGAACATGTTTTACAAATACCAATTACACTTCAACACCTCTAGCAGATTGTGACAGCTCAATTGTTTACCATTTTTCCAATAAATTCCTAAGGCTCCTGTCTTTTTAATGAGTAAAAAGTAAATTAAAGTCATGTGTTCTCAAGGCAGACTTTTACGTTCCACTCTTCTGCCAAATTGCTTACTTTTCAGTTTTTATACAGAACTCTAGATATCGCATGCTTTTTAAAAATGCTTCTGTCAAATGCCCATTTTCAATTTGGGAGTCAAATGGGAGCCAAAATCTTGGTAGTACATCACTCTAACCTTAGCACTGGTTTCAAGGTTGTATGTTGGCAGTAGGGATGACAAACAAAATCTGCTGATTTTAAGAGGGCACCATTACCCAAGCACACACCTGCCCGCAGCTGAGCATCTCTCCTCTAAACAGCTTAAATGCCTAAAATTATGGTAACGGGAGCCTGGGGAACCCCCCCCCCCATAATGGGCCAATAGAAAATTGATCTTTCAGCACCCCAGAGCGAAAACAGATATCTGCCTCCCAATTTCAGGAGAATCCCAAAAAGTGGATTGGGGGCCCCCACCAAAAGCCAGGACACGAAACAGGTCGAGGTTTACCCAGAATGCACAACACTACTTATTACATACTTATTGTCATCTTCTTCTACTTGTATAGCTCCCTTAAAATTTGTCATTGTTGTGTGAAGGCCTTTTCTTACATTTCCCCTAACCATCTCATGGAAACAGGGGGCACATCCAAACAGCACCTACAGTGTGCACTCTCCTGCATTTCCCCCTGGGGGGTCTAGATGAAAACCCTGCAGGTAATTTATCTGCTGGAAAGATCTGTGTCTTTCCAGGTGTGGGGGCTATGTAGATGGGACTGGGGGTTGCACTGCTTGATTTCCAGTGTCCATCTATACAGCTTGCTCAGGTTTCTAGGGTGTCTGGAGTACAACAAACCCAAGATAGCCCCCACCCCCTCTCAAAACCCCTTTAAAAGCTTTAAAAAGAGAAATAGCCCACTGTTTTCCCTTTTATGGAGCTCTCCTGGGTCATACCAATGACATGGCAGGAAAGGAGGGGAGTCGTTCCTGCTCCCTTCTTTTGCTGCATCATTGGTATGTCCCAGGAGAGATCCGGCAAAGAGGAAAATGGCAGCTGGATGAGTTATTTTCCTTTTTAAAAAGCTTTTAAAAGGGGGTTTCTTTTGTGTTCCGGTGCCCTGCTAGAAAGCCCGGCAGGGCATCTGAACACCCCCCCCCCCCCAAGCATGTGCTTTTCGGGGGGGGGGGTGGACTAAAACCCAGGAACAATGGCATTTTTAAAATGTGATTGCTCCCGTGTTAAAATGCTATCTGGAACTGCCTTGGGAAATACAAAAAAGTATCTCTTCTGCATATCTTAGCTGTGTTGTTATCTTGTGTAATTTGATTCTATTTATTTGTCATTTTGCTTTATTTATATTGTTTTGTATTTTATCCAGATTATCTGTTTTAGAAGAGTATTGTGTATGCTTTTGTATATGTGTGCATATATTTCAGATTGTATGCCTTTGCCAGGACTGACTGGGTGCTGTTGGTGTACTTATAAAGTGGCATGAACATTGTGGGAGCTATACAAATAGACGATAGTGATGATTCTGATGACAACAACAACAGCAATAAAAAAGCTCAGGCATGCAATTTAAGTCTAAATACCCAAAAGTTCTTGTATTATCTTGGAAGGTCACCAATGAATCACAGGTGCTGTGAACTACATTTCAGAAGAAAGGAGTTGGCAAAACCACCGCTGTGTATTTCTTGCATAAGAAAACCCTATGAAATTCATGGGGTCACCATAAATCAACAGGCAACTTCAAAGAACATGCACACTATCTATTATATAAAGAAGGTCCCGTCGTCGAACGACTGACAGAGACAGAGAAACCATCCAAGGCAGAGACACCAAACTTGCCAACAGAAATAGGCAAGGAAGGTTTACAGCAAAAAAAACTTTTCCCCAAAAAACGTTGAAGGCCCCCAAAACAACAATTTAAAAAACTACATTTCCCAACATCCTCTGCGGGAGCCAGCAAAACCCATTGGCCAACATCGGTCCACACAAAATGCAGGGAGGCTGAGTAACCATAGTAACGCTGGCCAGAGTCAGCCAAGGCTAGGATAGAATGCTGAGTGATTTGAATTCAGTCAGTTGGTGCAAGATCTAGGAGGGTGCAGGTCACCACACTCGGGAAACACAATCCAAAAGACCAAGCCAGCAAAAAATATCACACAACGCCAATATTCAGAAGATACACAACTATGTGCACAGAGCACATACATACCACTCACAGGACAAAAGACACCCACAACAAAAGACACCCACTTTACAAACACCACACCCACAACATGACAGCAACACAACTCGCGATGCCTACCTCTACAGACCCAGTACACAACTCACACACAACACACACAACGCATACATACCACTGCTAAAAAGAAACCAGCACAGTACAACCAACTAACACACCCCACATACACACCATACATCTACACTGCACACTACCATTGCACCACACACTCAACAACAACAAACTACACACTCAACACCACTAAGCCTTCTCTAAGCAACATCCGACCCACACACCACCACTCCTCCACTTTACAAACACCACACCCACAGACAACATCCCACCCACACAACTCATGATGCCTACCTCTACAGACAGCACAAACACAACTCACACACACACACAACTCAACGCATACATACCACTGCTAAACAGAAACCTCCACAGTACAACCAACTAACACAGGAGGACATAACAACTACCAGGAGGACATAACACTAACACAAATAGCGCACCAGGGAGACAGGCACCACTGACCAACACATACCACCGGAATAACACAAACTTCCAAAACCCACAAAAACAAACTAACAATCCTGCAACACAAAAACCCAACCCAACCAAAATTCACAACAAACACCACTGGCAAAAGCCACACCCCCTCCACATCACAACCAGCACACAGCCAGACTGAGACAACTATGTCACCACAACACACACAAAATAAACCCCACAAATACCTGACAGCAACACCACACACCGACAACTCCACAGGACTTCAACATCCCACCCACCAGAACAACACACAACGACACAGCCATGACCCCACCAAGACCCATCATTTCCAACCCTTACATACTCAGACTATCTCGCATCTCCTAAATAGGGCACAGCAACGCGTGCCGGGTACAGCTAGTCTATTATATAAAGGAGGTCCCGTCATCGAATGACTGACAGAGACAGAGAAACCTTCCAAGGCAGAGACACCAAACTTGCCAACAAAAATAGGCCTCAAACAAGGAAGGTTTTTAGCAAAGAAACTTTCCCCCCAAAAACCTAGAAGGCCCCCAAAAAACAATTTCCCAGAATACAAAAACTGGCCAACATTTCCAGGGAGGCTGAGAATCCTTCTCCTTCGCAGCCAGTATCTGAACTGGATTTGGCCAACATCGCGGACCCACACAGAATTGTTGCAGGGAGGCTGAGCCCAAGCCTCGACAGCAACCTCGGAGGGGCCCTGAAGGGGGATCTCCTTCATGCCTGGGGGCAGGGGCGGCCCCGGGGTCCTGATTGCATTAGGGCCAATTGCGGCTGATGGGGAGATAGATGAAGGGGATGATGAGGTAGCTGGGCCTTCATCTCCCACAGAGAGCTTGGAATGGGATGATGGCTGGCCCGATGGGTATGACAGCTGGGAAAGTCAGGCTGACACTGAAAGTGGTGATTCAGATAATCAGTATGAGAGACCAGGTGGTTTCGGTTCGCAAGAAAGGGTCAGGGAGATAGTGGAGGATGAGCCCATGGAAGCTGAAAGGGAGTCTGGCTCTCATGAAGATAGCGACCCAGGTGCTGGGAGGCAAGGACGGAGCTTTGATAGGAGACGGAGCATTGAGTCCAGTAGGAGGGAATGGCACCGAAGCCTAGAGCGCCAAAGGAGTGTTAGGTCCCATAGTACAGATTGGCGCCGAAGCCTAGAGCGGCATAGATCTCACCAAGGGGATTAAGTATAGGATCCGTGGGAACGGATCCTCAGTTGCTCGGCCACTTCTGATTTGAAGGGAGTGAAGCGAGTGAAGATCCACGGAGCCAGGATTTGGGCTCATGCCTTGCCAAGAAGTTTCTTGAGCCTTGATTCCCTGAACTTTGCCTTGTTTGAATTGCCATGGACCAAGTCTGTTTGATCCGCATTCTTTTGCGGAACATTTGCCAAGCTTTTGCCTTTGGATTTACCTACGAACTATTTAACATTTTGATTGAACTTTTGATCCTTTTATGGACAATTTACCTTTTCACCTGTTTTTATTATTCAATAAATAGTTAGCTGATTACCGTCTCTGTGTGTGTGATTAAGGGGCTGGGCCGAGACCCTGCATCATGACAGTTGGCCGAGCAACTCCACAAACCCCTTTTCATACCACGGGACGCGGAAGGCACTGGCGGAGATGAGTTGGCGAGATGGCTCAGTTAACCGCCGCTCAGATTTTGGAATTACAGCAGGAGGTGGTGGATCTTCAGGCCAGGGCAGGCCGACACCCCTCCCTGACTGTGCCGACCCGGTTTGGCGGCAACCCGGCCCAGGTCAATGTGTTTATTGGACAATGCGAGATGTACCTGGAACTTTGGGCCATGGAATTCGCCAGTGAAAGAGCCAAGGTGGGTTTTGTGTACAACCTGCTGGAAGGAACAGCAGCGGCCTGGGCTACGACACAGCTGAAAGCGGCCTCACCCCAAGTGGCTACCGTGGCAGCATTCCTAGAGGCTATCAAGACGACCTGGGGAGACCCTGTGAATGCGGAGCTGGCGGAGAGGGATCTGGATCAGTTGTCTATGAAAGACATGTCCTTGTCTCAGTACATCTCCCATTTCAGAGTGTTGGCTGCCCAAGTGGAATGGAACCCCACGGCGCTGCGTTATCAGTACATGAAGGGCCAAGTCGCAGGAGATGCAACAGGAGATCCTGAGGGGGGCCACTCGGGCTACCGACCTGGAGGAGGCGATCACCTTAAGCCTACGCGTGGAGGCCGGGCTCCACACCCGAAGGCGGTGGGACAGAGGATCCGGAGAGCAGCCGGTCGGCCGCAAGGAGACGGGGGCCAGTCATCCGCCGTTCCGCCCGTTCACGCCCACCCCTCAGCCCCTGGATGAGCCGGAACCCATGCAGTTGGGGCAGGTGAGGCCCAAGGTGGATGCGGCCGAGAAAGCTCGGCGCCAGTGGCTGAATCTGTGCTGGTCCTGCGGAGGATCCAGGAACTTTTCCAAGGAATGTCCCCAGAAGCCGCGAGCCAAGACCCCCCGGGCCTCGGCCGTGTATGAGGAACCCCAAGAGGCTGAAGAGGCCATACAGACGGCGGGGGAAGAGGCCGGCCGAGTTTAAATGGGTTCGCTAACTCAGTCGTAGTCGCTAATCTTCCCCCAGAACCCCAGACTGGACAGTTGTTTTTAATCATGGTCGCTTTGTGGTCCTAGGAGAAAGGGCCGATGATGGTGCATGCAATGGTTGACTCAGGGGCCACAAACAACTTTATTGACGCCGACTATGTCCAGGAGCTAAAGTCTTCACCAAATTGGACCTGAGGGGTGCTTACAATCTGGTGCGGATTCATCAAGGAGACAAATGGAAGACGGCTTTCCAGACCAAATGGGGGAGTTTTGAATACCTCGTAATGGGATTCGGTTTGTGTAATGCCCCCGCCTGCTTCCAACACTTCATGAACGATATCTTTCGGGACATGCTGGATCGATATCTAGCAGTGTATCTGGATGACTTGATGATTTTCTCGCCAGACCAGACGACCCATGACCGCCATGTGAAAGAAGTGTTGCAGTGGCTGAGAGATCATGGTCTCTATGCCAAGTTGGAGAAGTGCGCTTTTGACTTGCCAGAGGTGGATTTCCTGGGCTACCGCGTTTCCCAAACGGGTATTGCCATGGATGATACCAAAGTACAGGCAGTGGCAGACTGGAAAGCGCCTGCCAGCAAAAAAGGACATTCAGCGATTCCTGGGGTTTGCCAACTATTACCAAAAGTTCATCCCTGATTTTGCCAGATGGGCGGACCCTATCACGCAGTGTTTGCGAGGAAAGGCCTCGTTCCGGTGGACACCGGAAGCCGAGGCGGGATTCCGGAAGCTAAAGCAGCTGTTCACCACGTAGCCGCTCTTGCAGCATCCGGACCCCCGGACCCCTTTCATTGTGCAAGCTGATGCATCAGACGTGGCAGTGGGAGCGATCCTGCTACAGCCCAAGGGGTCAGACTTATTGCCCTGTGCTTACTATTCCCAGCAGCTGACGGCGCCGGAAAAAAACTATACGATCTGGGAGAAGGAGCTACTAGCCATCAAAGTGGCTTTTGAAGTTTGGCGACATCTGCTAGAAGGGGCCAAATCACCGGAACTTGGAGCACTTGAAGAACCAGCGGAAGTTGAACCAGAGACAACAGAGGTGGTCCCTGTTCTTTGAGAGATTCAACTTCCGCATTCACTATGTCACCCCCGCTCAGACCAAACAAGCTGACGCCTTGTCCCGAAAGCCCGAGTTCGTCAGAGGAGAAACGGGATCCGCAGAGTCGTGGTTGCTCAAAGCCGAGAACTTTGCCGCTGCAGGCAGAGCCAAGGCCCCACCTCCGGCGGACAATCCGGACCCGGGGGGAAAGAGGCCTCTGAACGAATGGATTCAAGTTCAACAGAAGGGGGACCCTTGGGTGCAAGAGCAGATAGCCAAGGGGTGCAGTTCCCTTTCCAAGTAAAAAACGGCTTGTTGTGCCACCGTGATTGTACTTTTGTTTCCCCCAGACCTGAGAGAGAGGACATTCTCAAACTATGCCATGACAGCCGGGCAGCAGGACATTTTGGGTTATTCAAAACACTGCAGTTGGTGCTACGAGATTTCTGGTAGCCAAAGGTGCAAAGGGACATAGGAGCTTATGTAAGCACTTGCCCGGTCTGCCAGAGGGCCAAGAAGTAAGGGGGCAAGCCGGCGGGCTTGCTCCAACCGCTCCCCACCCCCGCTGCGCCGTGGAAGATGATTTCAGCCTATTTCATCACTGACCTGCCAAAATCTAAGGGGTTGACCACGATCCTGGTCGTGGTGGACTGCCTTACTAAGATGAGTCATTTCATACCATGTGTAGGGGTGCCTACTGCCAAGGAGTCTGTTGATATGTTCGTGCAACATGTGTTTCATTTGCATGGACTTCCAGAGAGTTTGGTGACAGACCGGGGCACCCAATTCACTTCCCAGTTCTGGCGGGCGGTTCAGAAGGCGCTGGGGATTGAGGCATGGATGTCCACGGCGCATCACCCCCAGACCGACGGGCAGACCGAAAGAGTTAATGCCACATTGGAACAGTATCTGAGATGTTATATAAACTATCAGCAAAACAATTGGCGTCATTGTTGTCTGTGGCAGAGTTTGCGTACAACAATGCGACGCAAGAATCCATCAAAGAGACTCCTTTCTTTGCGAACTATGGCTACCACCCGAGGTTTTACCCTCCAGTGGACAAATCCGGAGACGTGCCTGCGGCGGAGGATTGGCTACAGGAGCTCACCGCAATGCAGGACATGCTTCGGGCTCAGTTGGATCAGGCGAAAGCGGATTACAAGCGGATGGCTGATCGGCGACGCCAGGAGGGTCCAGAGATTCAGGTCGGAGACAAAGTTTGGCTGTCTACAAGGAACTTGCCCACACAAAGGCCTTGCCGCAAGCTTGATGCGAGATTTTTGGGACCCTACAAGGTGCTGGAAAGTGTGGGACCTGTAGCATTCAAACTACAACTCCCGGCGGACATGAAAATCCACCCAGTCTTTCACCGTTCCCTGTTGCGGCTGGTGAAGGGGGTGCGGCCTGACGTCATGCAGCCGCCACCCCTCCAGTGATGCAGGATGGCGAGGAGGAGTTTGAAGTCCAGGACATTTTGGATGCACGCCTCCGGTGCTGGAAGTTGCAGTATCTGATTGACTGGAAGGGGTTTGGACCGGAAGAGCGTTTGTGGACGCTGGCACGGGACGTCCACGCCCCGGACATTGTTGCCAGTTTTCACCGCAAGTACCCTGACAAGCCCAAGCCTCGACAGCAGCCTCGGAGGGGCCCTGAAGGGGGGGGGATAGTGTAGCAACCCCGTTCTCCTTCGTGCCTGGGGGGCAGGGGGCGGCCCCGGGGGTCCCGATTGCATTAGGGTCAATTGTGGCTGATGGGGAGATAGATGAAGGGGATGATGAGGTAGCTGGGCCTTCATCTCCCACAGAGAGCTTGGAATGGGATGATGGCTGGCCCGATGGGTATGACAGCTGGGAAAGTCAGGCTGACACGGAAAGTGGTGATTCAGATAATCAGTATGAGAGGCCAGGTGGTTTCGGTTCACAAGAAAGGGTCAGGGAGATAGCGGAGGATGAGCCCATGGAAGCTGAAAGGGAGTCTGGCTCTCACGAAGATAGCGACCCAGGTGCTGGGAGGCAAGGACGGAGCTTTGATAGGAGACGGAGCATTGAGTCCAGTAGGAGGGAATGGCACCGAAGCCTAGAGCGCCAAAGGAGAGTTAGGTCCCGTAGTACAGATTGGCGCCGAAGCCTAGAGCGGCGTAGATCTCACCAAGGGGATTAAGTATAGGATTGACAGTGATTAAACTGTTAAAACCAAACTCTATGAGGGAACAATTCCTACCCACACAACACAACACAACTTCCTATCACAACCCATCCCCCCAAACTTACGGGACCCAACACCTACCACCACCTCAAACAAAAACAAACTCCACCTATACTCCAAACACAACACAACACTGCACTGATACTCTTACAAACACACACAAACACCCAAAACACCCCACCCAACAAGCATTCAACAACATATTACCACCCACAATTCCACCACACACCCACTACCTCACCAAAAAAGTAATACCTACACACAACACAATTCGCACATAACACAACCTTGCGTCTACTGCTCAACCCATTTGTATGCCATTCCTTCCTTCCACACAGGCAGAAACTGACACAAAAGACAAGCCATGCCTTCTAAAAAGAACAGCATTGGACGACACACTCGCAATGCTACATACATCAAACAAAAAAGGGCAGAACAAACGCCAGAACAGAAACACAGTTTCTGTTTTCAAATCCAGAGTTGGGAAACCACAGAACCTTTCCATCAGCACAGCAGACGGAAAGACAAAAAACATTGTATATCCACAAGCTCTGCAGAACGCCAGCAACACCACACACCAACAACTCCCCAGGACTTCAACATCCCACCCACCAGAACAACCCACAACAAAAGCCTGTGTAGCTTTTTTGGGTTCCAGTTCAGGAGAAAGATGGGATATAAATTGTCTAAATATTTTTTGAATCTCCTGCCTTTTCAACATCAATTCCAACCCTTACATACTCAGACTTTCTCGCATCTCCTAAATAGGGCACAGCAACGCATGCCGGGTACAGCTAGTTGTTGTATATTGTATGATCATTATTTTTGTGCTTAAGTCGCAGATATCAGCCTTCACTTAAGGACATGTGCTATCCAAAGTACAAGTTCCCACATCTGACCATTTTTTCCCTTAGAAGAAAGAAGAAAGAATTGAGATTTGGACAAGCTATTGCATACCTTATTGATATAATATGAAACTCTCTATAGACTAGATATCCATATTTAACAAGATAGAGTTTCAAAAGATTATTACTGTTGAAACAATCATCTTACTTCCATTATGTCTAAACAACAATCTGTAGAACCCAGATTGATTTCTGAAAGCCAAAGAATGTGAAAAACTCATGTTGTGACACTCAGTGATGCCAATTGAGCATCTTCACCATAAGGTTTCTAATTAGCAGAACCAAATTTAAACTGATGTGACATTTATATTGTTTGGTTTGCAGTCAAGCGCCATAGGTGATTCAGCTTGCGAATCAAGGCTATATCTATAACTCAGTGGGCTTCTCATGAAAGAATGTTCCTGAAATGCAGGAGGTCCTCAGTGGTCTGTTCTCCCCCCTGGAAACAAAGGTGGAAGTGTGGTGACAAATACATCTATTATTGAATGCAGCATAACATTTCCCCATTCATTAGTCAATACATTTTAACAAAAATGCTTGCAACAGTAAATGGCTACAGATGAAACTCATTATCTACTGTGTTCAGAATTTTCAAACCAGTTATCAAAATTACATGCTTATCTTTTGAGGCTTCTCTTACATTTTATTTTCAATTATCACTGTAGTATCCATTCAATCAATCTTTCCTTCCTTCTTTCCTTTTTATAAGAAAGAAGTAAGTTCTCAAATTATAAAGTGTTAATTAGACACTTCCCCACCTTCAGATAAATAAGTCAGGACACACAAAGAAAAGGGAATGCTAATTTGTGTGGGGATCGGGCAGGTATTGCCTCTACTTCTCTACTTCCATGTTCAGAGAACTGGAGATGGATAGAGGACTTTTCATTTGCTTCTGGGCCTGGGTATGGTGGAACTGTGTCTGCCTCTTCTACTCCTCTGAGGCCAGAGCAATGTCACTTGACGTGAAGGAAAGCTCTTTATCTGCTGCTGGGCCTTGGGGGGCAGGATTTGTGGAAGCACTTCATGATTTTAGGTTGCCAACTTAACACTGGAAGACAAGAGACACTAAAGAAAAACAACACACAACCTCAGAATGTAAGCATGACTTGTGGGGACAAGGGAGAAGGCCTTCTCTATGGTGGCCCCTCAGCTCTGGAACTAGCTTCCCAGAGAAATTAGGTAAGTGCCCACCTTGGCAGTCTTCGGGAAGAGCCTAAAAACTTGGCCGTTACAGTGTGCCTTCAATGAATGAACAACAATCTCTGACCTTGACCAAACTCTGCATAAAATGCCCTTCGATGTACTTTATTTTATCCCCCAGTGCAATTAAACCCCATTGTTTCATCCCATCAGATCCTCCTTCCAAATACACTACATTGATCATTTCACCCAGTGTTTTAAATCTTTTAATTTTTGCAACTGGCCCTGCCCACTGTGTTCAATTACTGTGATTGTAATTGCTTTGTACCTTTACTTTGTATTGTTTTTTGTATTTTTATTTTCATTATATTTTTATTGCTATATTTTTATGTTGTATATTTGCATTGTTGTAATTGTTGGGCTTGACCTCATGTAAGCCACCCTGAGTACCCTTGGGGAGATGGTGGCAGGGTATAAACAAAGCATTATTGTCAGAGCTGGAAGCCCGCGGCCTTGGTGAGGCCGGCGGGGATCACAGTCTGACATAGACAAAACAAAGAGCGACTGGGCAGCTGTGGATGATGCAACCCTGGGAAGGATTGCTAGTTCATGGAGATGACGTAATCTCTATGAGGCCTGCTGAGTCAGAGGGGATATGATGCAACCCTCCTGGACATTGCTGGTGGAGGGGGAGGGGTTGTTTGTATATAAGTGGTATGTGGGTGATGGGAAGTCGCTTTTGACTTCAAAGGTGCTGATCCTTTAATAAAGCTTGTTGGACCTACCGGAGGATTCTGCGTGATTCTTCAAGGAATTAAAGTGGCCTCACACATTATTATTATTATTATTATTATTATTATTACTGGCTTTCTTCTTTGTCCGTCTTGGGTGGCAATGCTTTATGCTATTGCATGGTAGACTCTTTGTCAGAACCACATCAACATTCTGACCAAATTGCTTTCGGGACCAAACCTTACTTTAAAGTGGACAAAATGCAACCCTGGGATCTGATGTGGCCTCCCCTATGCCACTTTTCAACCTTTAACCTCTCCAGACTGCCCGGATTTCTGGTACTATAGATTAATAATCCCAACCTACCAATGTTTTTGATCAGGGAAAACACAAATCCAGAATGTAGTGGCCTCCTATATCCCCCCCCCCTTCCTTGTCATCACTAGCATCACTAGAAGGGTGTTAGAGGTTCAGACTGCACTATGCGATGCACCAGAGAAGGTCACAGCAAAACGATTGTATATAGAAATGTACTGTCTAATTTTGTTCCTTCATGCAATGTAAAACCAGGCAAGTATATTAGGATGCCCGCAGGGGAGGAGCATTCCTGGAGTGGTAGACCAGGTCCCCCATAATTCATTGCTCCTGGATGAGTAGGAGTCCAGGTGGGTATCTCCAGTAGTTACTGCACTGAGTGTAATCATCAACCGTTGTGATGTCCCTACATGCCATGCCAGGTGATGCAATGATGTGTGGTATGAAAGCCCTTAAAATACAAGAGATAATACCAAATGTTCGAAATATCAGCCTAAACCAATTTTGCTTTTTTAAAACTGGGAAATTTTATCTGTAGGTTAGGTGGCTAATTCAGCTTATCCCACCACTAATTCTCACAAAAGAAGAGTAAGCTACAGTTCAAGAGAATTAGAAATTTTGAGCCTGTTGTTAGTCATCCAGAAGGTTGCTGAAAATTGAGTTCACTTTCGACAAAATAATTGAGATTATTTTTCAATTATATTTATTATTTGTATTATTACTATTGTGCCAGTTGTTAGAGAACAAGAGCTTTGTTGTATTTTGTCCTTCACTGTGGACTTCTGGTTGGTTACTCTGGGGACATGGGTATTGGACTACGTAGGCCTTTGATCTTTCCCAACTGGAGTCTTACTGTTTTTCCGAGGTTAGAACTTGTCTTGTTGGGGTATTTGTAGTTTCAATCAATCTCTTAATTTTTCTCCCATTCCAAATAAATCAGGTAGTCCCAACCTGAATCACATACCCTTCACCCGTTCTGATTTGAAAGAGATATTTCTGATTAATCCTTTGCAATCCCACTTTTTTGGTTATTTTTACAAGTAAAATGACCCTGTTTCTGCTTCTCTGCTCTTTGTCTTTAGCTTACTTCAGTTGCGGAAAACTAATGTCAAAATGCAAAAAGAAGAGAGAGTGAAAGAGTTCACAAATTATTGTTGTGAAGCCCAACTCTTTCTCATCTGTGGTTTCTTCTTAAGTCTTCCAGGAAGTGAAGGCATTTCGTTTCATCCAGTATTGGACTGTTACTGAAATGGGGGTTTACTGATTGTGGGCTGTCTTGATTTATTATTGTTTGGTTTTCAAATGTAGTTTAAATTGATTTGTTTGCATGGCTTAACTGAGATTTTAATTGTACTTTGAAAGAAACTAAAATTGACACAAAGCTGTACTGAATATACAATTGACTTCTGGTCATTTTAAAGGCTCTGGGTAATTAGATAAGACAGAGAAAGCCTACAATGATATGTCACAGCATTAGTATTCCTGTTCAAGCAGTGAATCATCCTCTTCTCCATTATACTCAATTCCTTCTCCTATTCTATGTGGATCGTTTTATTACTTTTATCCAAAAGTTAATCAGCATTCTATGATAAGTGGATAAAATAATTGGGCCAAGTCTTGATACATTCTCTGTTGTCCCACTTTTTGTTTTTAATTTTTCCACTTTCTCCCCTTCCCACTTTTCCCCATTTTCCTCCGTTTGCTTCAATTGCTGCAAACTGAAAGTGTAAAAGTAGTTTGCACTTAGTTAACTCAGAAGAAGAAAGGATGGGTGAAAATTTTGTCCTTTGCAAATGGCTTAGGAAGATCAAACTAAATTCAATGTGCAAGGCTACATTAGTACTGGCACCAATGCTTGAATATTGAGAATATAAGAAATGGTTCAGGCTTAGGGTCCATGCCTTGTCACTTCTGGGCTTCTTTTATTCATCCCAGGAGATTTAAGTGAGGTAGTAGTAATAGTAGTAGCTTCTTAATACTTATGACCTCATCACATGGGTTCTCAGACCATCCTAGGACACTGCCAAGACACAGCTAGGACGGAACCTACTGGAGCCCATCACATGATGCAAGGATATTTCCAGAGGGGCTCCATGCTGGCTCTGTGCATGCTGTGTCTTGGCAGCATGCTAAGCACCAGTCCTGAGAATGCGGGTTATAATTACCTTTGTGCTCATAGGACAAGCCACAGACAGCATGGGAGCAAGCTGAAGCTAGACAGATTTCAGCGTAGGTTGGCAAAAGGTGATGTATGATTCTCCCCAACGCTGCCTGACGGATTCACCATACTCCCGCATGGATGCCCCCACTGTCCCCTGGCTTAAGCATCTCCAGGTGATGAGGTCCTTATACCATGGCCTATTTGCATACAACATGAATAACTACAACATAGAAGTGAAATAATGTAAAAGTACTACATAAAACCAATGGATATAGATCTTGCATATTAAATATTAATACAATTAAAAACATATTAAATATATACAATAAAAATGAGATTAAATGAGAGCATCCCCAGAGTAGTCAACCACAATTATGAAGATAAATCATGCAGAAATTTTCACTGTTTGCAGGGTGAAAGAAATAAACCTTGCAAATACCATAGAGTTGGGATTGGACAGTAGACAGAAAATCTGTTTTGAAATTTTATTTGAATACAGATAAAACAGAATAGATCCCAAAAGTTTTGGGTGTCTGTTCAGAATTCAATAAACAGAAGAGCAAATAATGGGGCAAATTTTTAATTTCTGGGTCCCCACAAATACTCAAAGTGTCAAGGGGGTATTGGAGTATCCTCTGGTGTGAGCATTTATTTCTAGTCTTGTTAACAGTTGAAAAAGGTACTGGCTTTGTTTATGGCAATATTTTAATGTTATGGCCATGCTGGGAGGGAGGATGTAGGAACTATTGTTCGGAGTCACCTTGATATTACAGTTCTGTATTCTACTCTAGTTTTATTATTAGATGTTAAATATATATAGAAGGAATGGATAAAATGAAGGAAACAGGTCATATACAGTCTCCAGGGGAATTTTTGTGATCTTAAGACTACCCAGGAGAAAAATAAATCACATTGAGATGTCAAGGAAGTTCCGAAATATCCCCAACATGCTCTTCAGTGGGTAAGAGGCATTTCCACTATGTTTTGACCTTTGCAAGTCAATGTAGACCCAAGGGAAGCCTTTTTTTGGACAAAGTAAGTAAAGAGAAAGTGGCTTCACATCCTGTTGTTTGAAAATACCTCTATTGGGCCTAAAATGGCCAAGGAATACCTCAAAAGATGATGAAAATGCTCTCATGTCCATTAGAGGACATTAGGGAACACAATATTGATTTTTGTTTGTTGGAATATGCACAAGGTTTCATTGTCAGTTAATGTATCCATCCCCTGGCTTTCCAGTTATCTATAAATTATCTTGAGATATCTGTTGTAAGAAGCACACTATTAATTAAAGGGTATATAAACCTTTCAATTTATACCAGTAAAATATAGCTATCATCGGATTTCCCCACCATGAGATTGCTAGAAAGCTCACTTGAAGCAGGAAGACAGACAATTGTTCAGTGTCCACTGTTTACTCTGTTGAGAAATATTCCCCCACCCAACATGTACACATAGAAATCTCTCTCTTTTTATATAAGCTGACTGCATGATACTTCTGTATGTTATTTGATTTTACTTTAAGTGTTTTTATCCTGCTCTTCAGAGCAGCTTACTCTGTAGTCAATGAAAAGATATTGTGCTATTGCCATCTCACAAAGAAACTGTGCTTTTGTTCTTCTTTGCTATTTCGATGCTCTGACCTGAGTCATAGTAAACTGGAAGCATACCCATCAGAAGTGGAATGGGAATACATAAAATACTGACATTTTTATACAATGCAAGAATATTTTAATACGGTAGAACAAAAGGTGAAACAGACAAGCAGAGTAGTGCTGGAAAACACTGGGTGATTTTTATTACATTTTGTAGCCATTAATTTACAGATATCAGCATCCACAGTATTCCTTGACGTTCCATGACAAAATGTTTGTAAGGCAAAGGTCTAGGCTAGGCATTTCTGTGGTACAGCAGTCCTGATTATATTACATCACATTACCAAATGGCCACTTGCTATTCAAAGGCCCCATCGACACTGCCATATAAAATCCAGATTATCTGCTTTAAACTGGATTGTATGGCAGGATAGACTCATATAATCCAGTTCAAAGCAGATAATGTACATTATCTGTTCTGATAATCCAGTTTATACGGCAGTGGAGAACGGGCTCAAGGCCTTTTCTACACAGCCTTAAAATGTAGGTTAAGGAATTGATTAGCCTGAGGCGTCCAGATGACGTTTCAGGTGAATCCGTTTTAACCTAGAGTAAGTCGAATTTTCTAAATTAAATCAGGTTAAGAAAGATACCTCTAAAATTCCAGACCTTCACTGAAGGTTCTGATCTTTGGAAGTATGGGGCCTGAAGAAATGGACTCCTTGGATTACCATCTATGAGCCCAGTGTCTGTTTCCACAGCAATCCATCCTCCCCAGGCTTAGGCAGCCTGAAAAAGAGGGATGGCACTGCTGGAATACTTTGACAATACCTGGAACCTTTTTCTCCCTCTCTCTGTCCTTCAACAGCAAACAGGGCCTTGCAGCAGGAATCCCCTCTCCCCTCCCAAAAGTCTGGACACTACTCCTTCAAAAGTGCAGGGTTTGGACCAGCTGTGTGGCCTCCATCCCAAGAGGAAGTGGGATTTAAAATTCCACTTCCTTTTGTATTTTTGGCAAACTTTGTCCAACACCAAATATGTGTGATCTGATTTGATACACAGAGTATGGGTTGAGAAAGGGCCCTTCTATACAGCCCAAAATGAGGCAGACACTGGCATTTAAAATTTTTGGTTTCTCTTGCATTCTCCTCAACAATGACAGGGTGTGTAACCTCCCCCAGTATTCACATTAAACAACCCAACCCTCACCCCTATTTCCAGAATTAAAAAGAAATTGCTGGTAAGGGTTGTTTTGTGTGTGTGGCCAGTTTTATATTGGGCTGCAATATTCCCCTGTTGTCACAGAATTTTATATATTTTTATGTCTTTTATTTTGGGTGAAGTGTATGTGTATGTATATCCCTGTGTGTGTCCACACTGTACACTTTTAATGCATCTTCTGTATTGAGTAAAGTCTGTAGATGCATGAGTTCCCAATATTTGCATAGCTTGGCAAACAAGAAATCAATGAAAATTTCTAGAATGCACCTAAATCCTCAATATATCTTGATTTCTGGGGGGAAGATGTATTTCATCTCTTTTGACAATTTCAAAAATCATGAAATCAGTGGTTTTGTAAAAAAAAAATCAATCCTTACTATGCTAGTCATCCTGAAATTCCTGTATGGTTTATGTGAATTGCAATAAGTAAAGGTAAATATTTTCCCCTGACATGAAGTCCAGTTGTGTCCTACTCTGGGGTGTGGTGCTCATCTCAATTTCTAAGCTGAAGAGCCAGCATTGTTCGTAGACACCTCCAAGTTCAGGTGGCTAGTGTGACTGAATGGAGTGCCGTTACCTTCCCACTGGAGTTGTACCTATTGATCTACTCACATTTGCATGTTTTCGAACTGCTAGGTTGGCAGAAGCAGGGGCTGACAGCGGAAGCTCACGCTGCTCCCTGGATTCGAACCTGTGACCTTTTGGTCAACAAGCTCAGCAGCTCAGCACTTTAACCCAGTGCGCCACCGGGGGCTCCTCTTTGCAATTAGTCTAGTGTCATTTCATAATGCAAATTAATATATGTACATGGCTTTCCTTTTACCTGGTGGTACCCCGTCATGAAATATTTTTGCTTTCCAGAGAAACGAGTTATAGTTGTGATGATTTTGTGACTTCTGGATTCTTTCTTTTCTTTTTCAGTACTTATCCCCCCCCCACTCCCTGCCACCACCTCTTTCACCCACTTGCACATAATTTTTGGAATCATATATCATGTCTTTCCCCCTCTGGAGCAGCTGGTGTGACACTATTGAATAGATGCAGCACATTGATTCTTGACTGCTGGGAATTACCAGCTGGCACAGTGGGCAACATAATAAGTATTAACTGTAGCAGATAGAGCTGTTTCTCCTGTTCATAGAGGGGAGCTGCAGAAAGTACTCCATCTTTTCAAATGGCTGCTTTCAAAAGAGTTTAGACACCATTGTGAAATCTCTTAAGGAATGTGGGAATAGAAGGTCTCCAGGGATATCACAGGTACCCAGAACAGCCATACACAGATTTTTGCAGCAGCTTTATTCTCACTCCTGATGACTGAGATCAGCATGGCTAGACTCACTATCAAGCAGAGCAGGAAAGCTCCCTCAGGAAAAATGCTGCCTCAGAAAGCAAATAATGGAAACAAGGTAACATTCTCTCTAAGTTCTCCTTGTTTAACCAAAGTCCTACAAAGCATGATTAAGGATGTTGTCCTTTCATTAGTTTTGGACTAATCTCACTGTCAATCCAATGAATTCTCTGGATTTTTCCTTCCTGCATGAGTTATCAGCAATAATAAGAGGAGCCCTGTCTGCTTTGGTGGTGTAGACTAGAAGAGAATTTATGATCCTAAGAGAAAATAATTGTGGAATAAACTTATGGACAGTGTAGTCAAGGAGACAACATGTTAGACAAGAGCAGTCTTTAGTAGGCATGGTTTAGAACCCAAAAATAGGAAATCGGAAATCTAATGGGGGGGGGGGGGTTATTAGTAAAAGAAAGACTTACAAAAAAATTTCCAAAAATTTCTGAAATGTAACTTAAGTACTAATGAAATTCATTAGTAGTTCGTATGCCAGCGCATGCGCATTCCAGATGGTTTTGGCCTACAACTCCCAGAAATCCTAACAGCTGGTAAATTGGCTGGGATTTCTGGGAGTTGTAGGCCAAAACTTGAATAAATCACACTGAATTCTAGATGGGACTCTCCAAATAGGAAGGAGGGAGGGAAGGAGGGAGGGAGGGGGTATTCTATTCTTGGAAGCAGCAAAAAAAGGAGGAGGAGCCCCCCCTCGCTGCCTCTCTCTCACCCCGATCCTGAGGGAGCGAGGGCCCAAGTTTGCCCAGGCTGAGAGGAAAAAGAAGAGGCCTGAGGCTGTGAGTAATGGTGGGAGTTGAAGTCCAAAACACCTACCTGGAGGGCTGAAGTTGGCCCGTGCAATGGGGCAAGACAGAGCAACGGGGAAGAGAAGGGAGGGGGGAGAAGCATCTGAGAGAGAAGCATCTGAGAGAGTGCAGAGAGAGAAACGATGAGAAGTGTGTGTGTGTGTGTGTGAAGTTGGCCCCTGCGGTGGGGCAAGACAGAGCAATGGGGAAGAGAAGGGAGGGGGGAGAAGCATCTGAGAGAGAAGCATCTGAGAGAGTGCAGAGAGAGAAACGAGGAGAAGCGTGTGTGTGTGTGTGTGTGTGTGAAGTTGGCCCCTGCGGTGGGGCAAGACAGAGCAACGGGGAAGAGAAGGGAGGGGGAGAAGCATCTGAGAGAGAAGCATCTGAGAGAGTGCAGAGAGAGAAACGAGGAGAAGCATGTGTGTGTGTGTGTGTGTGTGTGTGAAGTTGGCCCCTGGGGTGGGGCAAGACAGAGCAACGGGGAAGAGAAGGGAGGGGGGAGAAACATCTGAGAGAGAAGCATCTGAGAGAGAAACGAGGAGAAGCGTGTGTGTGTGTGTGTGTGTGTGTGTGTGTGAAGTTGGCCCCTGAGGTGGGGCAAGACAGAGCAACGGGGAAGAGAAGGGAGGGGGGGAGAAG
The DNA here is from genome assembly GCA_030556195.1 of Anolis apletophallus. Classification (NCBI taxonomy): domain Eukaryota; kingdom Metazoa; phylum Chordata; class Lepidosauria; order Squamata; family Anolidae; genus Anolis; species Anolis apletophallus. The sequence continues at coordinate 156,280,810 of JARBWK010000003.1, read as the reverse complement.
CATCTGAGAGAGAAGCATCTGAGAGAGTGCAGAGAGAGAAACAAGGAGAAGCGTGTGTGTGTGTGTGTGTGTGTGAAGTTGGCCCCTGCGGTGGGGCAAGACAGAGCAACGGGGAAGAGAAGGGAGGGGGGAGAAGCATCTGAGAGAGAAGCATCTGAGAGAGTGCAGAGAGAGAAACGAGGAGAAGCGTGTGTGTGTGTGTGAAGTTGGCCCCTGCGGTGGGGCAAGACAGAGCAACGGGGAAGAGAAGGGAGGAGGGGGGAGAAGCATCTGAGAGAAGCGTGGAGGACTACACTTTCCAGAATGCCTAGCAGCAGCATCACTTTCAGTTCCCCATAGAAATGCGGGAAAAAGAAGAAGATGAATGAAGGCGGGAAGGAAATGAGGGGGAGAAGACAGGGAGAAGTGAGTACGTAGTACAATAATTAAGAATTTATTACGATCATAACGCAAATTGTTGGCTTCAAGGACCGTAAAAGAAAGTCTACTTCCTGGTTAGCTGCCGTGATGCGTATAAACTAGAAAGTCCCATTACATACGAATCACTTACGATTTCTTTTAATTTTCATAACTTTTTTCTCATGCCTAGTCTTTAGTACTGCACTCACCCATAAAGCTCAGGGAATAAATCTATCTCTTAGCCAGAACCAATTCACAGCTTTTTAGAACAAGTGAATTTATATCTAATCAGAAGTTCTTGAAAGATAGATGATGTGTGTGATGATGATAATAATAATGATTAAATGTACCCAACACTTGCATAGTATTTGGAAGTTTTTGGACTGCTTCACATATACGTTGTTGTGAACGTTGACCAGAAGGTTAGTGGTTCGAATCTGGGGAGCAGGGTGAATTCCTGCTGTTACCACCAGCTTCTGCCAAAGTAGCAGTTCAAAAACATGCAAGTGTGAGTAGATCAACAGATACCACTTCTGTGGGAAGATAATGGCGCTCCATGCAATCAGGCTGGTCACATGACTTTGGGGGCATCTACGGACAATGCCAGCTCTTCTGCTTTGAAATGGAGATGAGCACCACCTCCCAGAGTCGAACACAACTAGACTTAATGTCAGGGGAAACCTTTACCTTTATTATGCGTTATTAGCAGGATAGATGTGCACAAAGAATTGATACAGTGGAGCTGAGGGCCCTTCCACACAGCCATATAACCCAGAATACCAATGCAGATAATCCACAACGTCTGCTTTGTACTGGATTATCTGAATCCACGCTGCCATATAATCCAGTTCAATGTGAATTTCATACAGCTGTGGGGAAGGGGTCTGAGAAAAAGCTTTCATTGTAAGCAGGCTGGTAAAGGAATTTTGATTTTACAATTATGTATGATATGGTATTATATTTATTATTAATCACACTGCTGCACACAAAAAAACCCAATATATTTATGGACCTCCCACCCCTGCCAGCACTTATTTTCAGGCTTTCTTAAACTCAGGACATCAATTCCAGGATTTCTCTGCTGAAAATAGTAGTTTTGTGTATTCTTCCTCATTAATAACATTTGCTCTTTGGTTGCTCCACACTCTACAAGATGCTGAGTGCTATGTGTCCTGGCATTCATTGGATAAATGATGTATATTAAGGTTATGTATGTGTTAATTTAGTAAAACTCTTTTTGGTTTTCATTGTACAGTATCATTATCTGACATTGGGATGACATTGAGAATAAATTGAAAAATGTGAATGGAGCTGCCTCATGCCTGACAGGTACAGTTATTTATCATTGCGTGAACTCCTGTTCCTGGAGATTCATGGTGTCTGTGCTTTTTTCAATTTCTCCCCCTCCTCCCCCTTTTTGCCAATGTAGTTAAGAAAAGTAGATAATCATTCGATGAGGATGAAGAAGTTGCCATACTTGATCAGACCATTAGTTTGTCTGGCCTCGGGGATTAGCAATACGTGTCGCTTCAGAGGAAGACAAACAGCCCATAATAAGCCCTGGCTGTTGGAAAATGCTGCACATGGGAGGAAAATTCCTTCACACATACTCTAGGCTTTATGCAGTGGAGCTTGAAGTCTTAGTCATTATCTTAGCTTGCATAGCTGCAAACATTATTAATGATCCTAACATTACCAGGAGTTTCTAAAAAGCAGTTCTAATATTTTTCTTTATGACCTCCAGAGGCATAAGAATCCAACATAGTCTGTTTTGATGCCCCTCCCTTTGAAAATGCAAAAACATTCTGTTTTATCAAATCTAAATTTACTGCTTTCCAATTTTATTGCATATTTGCTTGCTTTCATATTCTGTGACGGAATGATAATGATATGGGACAAAGTCAACTCCTATTAAGTTGAGCATTATGTGAACATCTAGGAGTGAAAATTATGAGTGACTTGTCTTCGGTTGCTCCATGAAAACAGACAAAACAAATCTAAGGCTGCTTTCCTTACTTTGAACAAACTGCAACCTTACCCCACACTGGTAATAATATGGCTACTCTTAATTCCCACTCCTCGCCAATATATTACAGGCAGAAAAGTCAGACAATTCATGGGAAATACATTACGACAATCACACCTATTGGGTTTTGGTTATTTATATTATAAAATATAACCAGCTATCAATATCACAGCACTCACTGGACTCTTCCACACTGAAGACTTTTTGCAGTTTGACATCACTTTAGCTACTATAACTCCATCCTATGAAATCCTGAGATTTGTAGTTTCTTGCAACACTAGATTATATCTGTTGGGAGTGCTTTGAATGCAATTTTCCTGCTTCTTGGCAGTGGGTTGGACTGGATGGCCCACGAAGTCTCTTCCAACTTTATAATTCTATGATTCTAGACCTCTCTCACTGCGAAAGGTATATCTCACAAAACTACAAACTCTAGAATTCTATATAATTGAACCATGGGAGATAAAATGGTATGAAACTGCACTCCTGGTTGGCACTCATGGCGATCAGTTGGGCTCTCAGCTGCTCTGAGAGTGACAAGCTGTACAGAGCTGGATAAAGCACCTAAAGTTTTCCTCCTGAGATTGGATTATAGATTTCAGGACTGCAAACCCATAAGGCTTTCGAGTGGAGAGCGAGGGGAGATCCTGCATAAAGGAGGACCACCCAAGCCCCTAGGATTGGCGGCCAAAAGGGAAGTGTGCTCTGGACTTGCCAAACAGGCTACCAGCTTGATTATGATCGCCGGCGCAGATTTTAAACTAATTGTGAGTACTGAATATAAGAAAGAAAGAAAAAGAATAAATCCTTGCAGAAACCCTAAATCTGATCAAGATAGTGAGTGCCCTGAAAAGTGAAGTGACCCTCAGAGAGGCAGAGAACAAATGGGGGAATAGAAAGAAACTAAAGGGGAAACTAAAACCCCCAAATGTGGTGTTCCAGCCTGGTACATTTGGTCAGCACAGGGATGGACACATAGAAGTTAGATTCCTTTATTACACCAGGCTGGGAAGGGTTTCGCCAGACCTGAAGCTATGTTTAGCTTGGAAGGACTTGGGTCCGGGACTCTAAGTTCACGTTCGACCGCAGGAGCGGTTTGCCTTGTCTATGCATCCTTGTTTCATGAGGAAATCGAGTCAGCTTGATTGCCTGCTTGGGCACTATATCGGATTTACCTTTGGAACTGTTTTGAACTTGCTTTACATCTTCTAACCTTTGAACTATCTTTTATTCTAAAGCTATATTTACACAAACTGCTTGTGTGTGTGATCTAGGGGGTACTGCCACGATTTGAGGTGCAACACCAAAGAAACTTCACACGATACCAGTGCTGTGATATTAATCTAGCCTGGAAGAGTGAAGGAAGAACGAAGTGAAGGAAGAGATAGGAGAAGCAAGAGAACTAAAATCCGAAGCAAAACTCACCAGCTTCCCAGAATCAATCAACGGCCTTAAAAATGCCATTATTGCTATAGTTGCGGCTAGGGAAGGCCAAATCCACAAAAGAAGGGGTGGTCGCAGCAGAGAGAGGACAGTGACGTGAGTGTGCTGAGAGGGAGAGGCGGAGCAAGAGCAGAAGAAGGGGAGGAGAGAGAGGACACCACAGAAAACCATAGAACGGCGCTAACCTGATGGACTGATGCATTGACGCAGAGACGCAGACGTAGACACAGATGCAGATGCACACAAAGTGAAGGAATCAGGAAAGGCAAAGCAAAAAGGGCAGAAGTGGTGGAGGAACATAGGAAGAAGGGAGAAGTGTCAGGCCCCAAGCCTCTCAGGCCTCTGCTGCCATAGAACCAAAGTACAGCCATACTGGGGTTAAAGTGCCAGTCTGGCCTGTTTCTGTAGATTCTTCAAACCAGCTGCAAAGTGAGTTGCTAAGTCAGCCTGTGGTCAAGGCCGTTCCGCTCAGGAGGGCTGATAAGCGAAGGCGAGAGATTCAAGAAGATGGTACAACTCCTTTCCTGCCCAGCTGCCCTGGTTAATTGGGTTTACATACCTGGCTGTTGAGACTACCTAAACAACAGCTATAATCCATTTTAGAGAAACTGACACTTGACGCAAGATACATCGAAGGGATTAAAGCCTTGTAAGACTATAACTGCTGGGACACAGGATCCCTCTTCATCTCGAGCCAACTTTGCATCTTCAAGACCATGGAATCCTGAGTAGGCCACTGGGCCTTCCTGTTAAGAACTTTGCCTGCCAAGCTTGCTTATTGCCCTCTTTGGATTTGGCCTGCTTGGGCATAAAGACTTTGTTCTGCTTTGGATCTTGATTACTACGGGACTATAATCAATTGCTGCTTTTATTGAACACTGCTGCTATTTTGCTGGTGCTGCTTTAAGGCATTTTAGACTGACTTCTAGCCTCTTTCCTTTAACCAGCTATTCTAAATAAACCTTTTGTACCTCAGCTGGACTCTGTGGTTTATCAAGGGAGATTCCAAGTGTCTAGGGCGCGACAAGAAGAGTAAAAGAAACAAGCAGTGAAAGAAAGGAATGAGGAGAGGAAGGGGTGACGACAAGCAAGAGTGAAGAAAGATGACTGGAAAGAGATAATAAAGACACCTTAAGTGAAGATCTATAGAAGCCTGATTCACAAAGAAGGTAAAAGTGTGAAGGTAGAGTCCTGAGTGATATTGGAAGAGAGGACAGAAGACTGAGGTAAGAGGAAATTAAGGACTTTTATAGAGGCTGAGAAGAGACGTGAAAGGGAAGTCATTTGGGAGAATTGTTAACTAATAAATAGAAGGCCACTAAATAGTAAATGAAAGGGACTTTATAAGGACTTTATAAAAAGGATATAATAAATAACACCTAATATGAAAAAGACTGGGAGAAAAGAAAGAAATTAAGAAATGGCTTTCTCAAAAGGAAATAAAGTTGGCAAAAACTTGACTAAAGAGAAGAAAACACCAGTAAGAAGAGACTCAACATGGAAAGATTTAACATTAGAAGATCTCTTTGCAAAGATGCTTAAAATCTCCAAAAAAACAAGATGATTTAGCAAGCAAGAAGATCAAGAAAAGATATTTACAGATCAAGAAAAATTGATCAAAGACGAGATGACAAATTTTTAAAAAGACCTAAGAGAGGACATTTCTAACATTCAAAAGCAAATGACTTTAATGCAAGACAAAATAAAAGAAATTCGACATAAAGAAGAAAAATTAGAATTAAAACAGGACTTGCTAGAAGAAAGTTGTAGGAAAAATTGGAAATTTATCATCAATAAATAAAAAACTAGAAGAGCAACAGGAATTATTGGACTATAAAGAAAAAGGATTTCAACTAAGATTTAGGAACGTGGAAGAAGATGACCAGGAAGATATCAGATTTATCATGACGGAAATATTAGCAAATCAAATACAAATGCCACAGGGAAAGACGGAAAAAGAATTGGATAGAATTTATCGACTCACCACCAACTTCTCTAAAAAGGAACAAAGCTATTTGTGATGTTCTAGTGTGTTTCAACAGAAATAAGATAAGAGGTGAGGTACTAAAGAAACACTCAATAAACCCAATATATTATAACAAAAGAAAGATTATAATTATGAAAGAAATCCCGGCAACAATCATGGCGAAGAGAAATAAATATTATTTTCTGACTGATGAACTCAAAAAAGGGACATTAAATTCAGGTGGGAGAAGAAAGAAGGACTGATGTTAACCCTCAACAATAGAAGACACTGGATAACATCAGAAGAGAAAGCGAAAATCTTCTACAACAATATGTGTAAAGAGAAGAACACACAGGACAACACGAACGAGAATGACAATGTCGGAGAGGAAGATGAGTCAGAACAAGAAGACAAGGAAGCCAGAGAGGAGGGAGAAATTTGAAAGAAAAAGAAAAGAAGACCACAATTCCTAGAGTAATGGGATTGGACTATACAAACTAGAGCACTAAAAGAAAAAGAGTTAAGGAAATTCTTTAATGGAAATTAAATTTATCTCAAATAATGTAAACGGAATAAATATTCCGAATAAGAGAAAGAGGGTTTTAAACCATCTCTATACCAAAAAGGCAGATGTATTGGCGCTTCAAGAAACCCATATAAGAAACAAAGATGTGGCCCATCTAACTCAGAATAGATTAGGAAAAGTATTTTATTCTTCATTTAGTAAAAAGAAAAGGGAGGTGGCAACTTATGTAAATAATTCTTTAAACCCTACTTTAACATTTAAGGATAACAAAGGTAGATCAGTGGGTGTAAAATTTTCTTGGGGAACAAAAAATATTCTTCTATGTAATATATATGCACTGAACGGGCCTAAAGTAAAATCTTTAGAGAATTAAAAAATGTATATTAAAATGGTATCAAACTGTTATAATTCTGCATTATGGATACAGCCTAAGATCCCCATTGAGAGCTTCAAATAGAAATGGGTACACAAAAAAGGTAACCAAGGATATCAGCATGCCAAGAAATTTGCAGTGCTTTACACCTTTCCTCTATTCTTAGGCTATAGCACTTGCATATTCAACTCTTTCTTCCAAGGAAGAGAATTGAATGTTTTAAAAATCAAATGACTAGAAGCATGAAAATATTATCAAGCTTTGGTTCTCATGTAAGACATATTAGTTTCATTATAATAGAAATATCTCCCTGACCACCCCTGGGCGAATATTAATTTATTGCAATCTTGGTTGACTCCAAAAAGGCTATATGCATTCTGCTGAGAGAATGAGTGAACTAGGGGCTATGATGGGTATCTACTATCTAATGCTTCTGGTATAGAATGATTACTATTTCTTTAATAGTAATTTTAAAGTGCCATTAAACACAGCAGAAAATGCCGATGACTGTTATAGTGGTTACAAAATATTTTTATGTTATGTAAACTACAGATTTAAAGATAGGAATACAGTGGGACAGCTATATGTGCAGGAGTTTAGTTCTGGGATCAACCGCAATTGCAAACAATGCAGGCAATCATGCCCCATATTATTAAATGGTGGCAATGTGATGTTTATTAAATTGTGGCAATGGTATGGCACATTGCTGCCTTTTCCTAATAAGGAAAATGATGATCCACTTGAAATTGTACATCTGGATCCCATAGAACTGGTGGGTCTACTGTAGATATTACAACTTCATATCTGTTTGCAATGGCCCCTTGTTCGTGATCATTTTTTCTTCTGGGTTGTGTTGTACCAGTGCAATTTTCACTGGTTGCTGCTTCTATTTTCTTCTTGAAATAGACATATTGGTGATCTTAGGCAATCAAATGTGGATTTTACATATCTACAAACTATTATTTGTTTGTTCTGTACTGACATTGTTGCATCAAGTTGTGAGGTGGTATTCCATGTATCTTTTTCTTGTATTATTAGAATTGTCTTTAGTAGTGCTCCATGCATGTTTACTAGGGTTGGTATTTCGTATTAAGAAAATAATTTATTTCGTAATCAATCTGTTCAAAAGGCTAATTATGAGGCTTACCGCACCTTTTCGCCGAACCTGGAAGTGCTGTTTGATTTACGCAACTTGAGGCCGGCAATATGCGTTATTATTGTAATTAATTCTTAATTATTCTTCTCCCTGTATTCTCCCCCTCGGTTCCTTCCCACCTTCATCCATCTTATTATGCTCTGTTTGTTTTTCCCGCATTTCTACGGGGAAGCGGAAGTGACGCTGCCTGTCGCTACCCATTCTGGGAAGTGTAGTCCTTCTCCTCCCTCCCCCCCCTCTGCTTTCACGGGGCAGGAAGGTATGGGGCCAATCCGTGCAAGCCAGCCCCTGCTCTGCCTGGGCTCGGCATTGTTCCTCTCCTGGGGAGCGCGCCTCCACTAGCTTCCCCTCTGCTGCTTCAGCTGCTTGCGTTGTAGTGTCCCATTTGGACTTCAACTCACTCCCCCGCGCCCCCTCTGCCCGTGTTCTCTGATTTCCTTCTTTCTCCTGCACTCACTCTCTAAAATGTTCTCCCCTTGATTTTTCTTTCTTTCTTTCTCCCTGCACTCACTTTCTCCCAAAATGCCCTCCAGGAGTTTTGGACTTCAGCTTACTCCCCTCCCTCTCCCCCTTCTGCTTCCTCTCTCCTCTTCCTCCTGGTCTCTCCCTTTCTTCCCCTTCTCTTCTGCCTCCCTCTCTTCCCCAGGGCATGGGCCAACTTCAGCCCTCCAGGAGTTTTGGACTTCAGCTCACTCCTCCCTCTCCCCTCTCCCCCCTCTGCTTCCTCTCTCTCTTCCTCCTGGTCTCTCTCTCTTTCTCCCCCCTCCCTTCTCTTCTGCCTCCCTCTCTTCCCCCAGGGCATGGGCCAACTTCAGCCATCCAGGAGTTTTGGACTTCAGCTCACACAATTCCTAACAGCAGGTAGGCCAGCATTTCTCAACCTGGGCATCAGGACCCCTGGGGGGATTGCGAGGGGAGTTGCGTGGGATTGCCAAAGACCATTAGAAAACACAGGATTTTCTGTTGGCCATGGCGATTCTGTGTGGGAAACTTGGCCCAATTCTGTCATTGGTGAAGTTCAGAATGCTCTTTGATTGAAGGTGAACTATAAATCCCAGCAACTACAACTCCCTAATGTCAAGGTCTATTTTCCCTAAACTCCATCTGAGTTGTTCACATTTGGGCATATTGGGTATTCATGCAAAGTTTGGTCCTGATCCAACATTGTTTGAGTCCAGACTGCTCTCTGGATGTAGGTGAACTACAACTCCAACACTCAAGGTCAATGTCCACCAAACCCTTCCAGTATTTTCAGTTGGTCATGCGTGTTCTGTGTGCCAATTTTGGTTCAATTCAATCACTGGTGGAGTTCAGAATGCTCTTTGATTGTAAGTGAACTATAAATCCCAGCAACTACAACTCCCAAATGTCAAGGTCTATTTTCCGCAAACTCCATCTGTGTTTGGGCATATTGAGTATTCATGCCAAGTTTGGTCCTGATCCATCACTTTTTGAGTCCACAGTGCTCTCTGGATGTAGGTGATCTACAACTCCAACACTCAAGGTCAATTAACTATATGTATTACTGTGTTAGAGTGTCATTTTGTGTCATTTTGGTTGGTGGTGTGCCCCCGGATTTTTTTTAATGTTAAAAGTGTGCCGCGGCTCAAAAAAGGTTGGGAAACACTGTTCTAGAGTTTGTGAGTCTATGGTGCTTCCCCACTCAGGAGAAACACCACGCATTAGCGTTATTAATCACATTGTGCTTTTTATAATATTGTGGGATATAGCAAACTTGGCTTCATCCAACTTGCATATTCATGTGATGCTGCTTTTCTATTGACATGTGTTGCTGCTTATGCTTGTTCAAATACTTGCTATATTTACTCATGTGTTGCTGCTTATATGATAGTGCTTTGAATACCTCTCAGATACCTGTATTTTGTGATGTTATTGGGTACAATTAGCCACAATAGGCATCCCTTTGGAAGCCTACATTTTTGATAGTGATATTACTACTTTACTGTTCTATGCCTTTTCATATGTATGACATGTATTTTGATGTATTTGTGCAATACAATATATACCAATATTGGCATTTACCTTTGCTTGTTTGATGTGTAACTGTCCATTCGCATACCTTCCCAGGACTAGTACCTTGTGTGCCCAGATTTGTATTTCCATAGCCTACCCTGTGTTTTTTTGCTGGTCTTCAATTCCCACAATCCCTTTCTTTTGGGTCTAAGTGCCGAGGCTTCTGGGAATTGAAGTCCTTTTGCACTCTTCAGGGAGATCTTCTGCTTCTGCCAGAGCTAGTACTCTGGAGTGGGGGGTTGTCTTCTCTATACAAATATTGATCTTTGACGCTGACAAAATTACCACCTGTCAGCTGACAGCTGCAAAAGGCCACCCTACTCGGATCTGCACACATTAATGCCAATATATCACATAGTCTGATTTGATGTGTACTACTAATCACTAATCTGATTTGATGTGTACTAATCTTGGCCTCCTTCGCGCGCTTTCCCTCCGACCAAGCAGCAGGGCCGCACAGCACTGTGATATATGCCTGTAAGTCACCCTGAAAAGCGATTTTGGAGAAGGTTGATATTCCTGTTACAAGAACCTCATACTGTATAACTTGGTGGTACCATTTCTACATGCTATAAATCTTCAGCTCCAGTCAATTGCACTCCAGAAGTGAAGTGAAATGTTTCCCCTTGATTTCCCTGTGCTTAAAACAATGTCAGACCTGTCTCCCTGCTTCGGACAATTTAGAACCAATTACAAAATTTTGTAATAGTTACTAATCAATAAAGAATTTTTTTGAATTTTTTTTGTAATTCAGTACGTTAAGCGTAAAAAAAATTCCCCCCTCCATTTGTTTTTAGAACCATGATTTTTGGGTTCTAAACCAACCCTAATGTTTACAATTTCATTGTACATTGGAATATTCTGTTGTGTGTATGGGGGTTCTTGTTCATTTGTTATCTTCTTCAGTTGTATATATTATTTTCAATGACTTGCCACTGTATAGTACATTTTTAGCTGTTTTGCTCATGATGAACTCTGTCTGGATTGTGCTCCTCTGGTGTGGACCTCTCCTTCTGTATTTCTTGACAACATCACTATACTACATGGTTAATAATATTTGTCTATGACATGACATCACTTGAAATTGACAACTTTTGGAGGCAATGTAACAGATAGGAGTGAAATGCAGTATTGAAGAAAAAGAAGACTTTTTCAAGGCAAACAATAATTTTAATGACAAACAGTGAGCACTTTCAACTCAGCCCTAAAGTAAACTTTAACATTCATTTGTATGTGTTGCCATAGCAATGATTCCTCTTCCATTTATGTATCCTGGTGTGAACAGGCCTGCTGTTCCTGCCTGGGAGACTGATCAAGTAAGTTCATTTTTCTGCCTAAACTGTTATCTCTTCCCTTTTGTAGAAATTTGAAATAGTGTAATAAAACTAGTTGGAATGCATGGTCTTGAATTTAAAAAAACAAAATGAACAACATTTTCAAATGTTCAGTTCTATTTTTTGCTGAAAGCCATAAAAGAAAAAAAGAAAAAGAAGATGCCCAACATTTTTTTTAAAAGCTAAGATATTATTTGAACAACAATGCAACACAACCAAAATCTTAGGTTGTGATAACCTTTATAACCAAAGCTTTAAGAAGAGACAGTTCATTCTCATTTTTATCTGAGTTGTACACTTAAATGGTTTATACATCATTCTGTTCTGTTTTCAGATTAACCTGAATTTTTTAAAAAGAAACAACTTCTCCAAATGTATAGTGAAATAAGAAATTTGGTAAGAATTTAAACACATATTTCTCTCAATTACAGTACGTGATTTTGATACCTTTAGTAAGCCGTTCAGAACTTTGTTACAATATCTGGAGAAGATCTGCTCATGAGAGTTTATCTCACAAGTGTGGCTCATGCAGTTCTTCGGATGATGTCAGCATAGGCATGGTGAAGAATACTAGGAATTGCTACCAAGGAACATATAAAAGTGGGCATATTCTTCTCTCCTTGTGTTTCTTACTGCACAGAGTAAATAATTGGATAGTACTTTAACTGATGTCCAATGGAATCCTGACATTTCTGGTTTCCTGAAGTACTTTGAATTATCTTTTATCACCTCATCACATTGGGGAGTTTTGGCCCCGTTTTCCTCTTCTAGATGGGGCCTGGTGAGTTCCATTAGATGATATGGGTTTGGCCCCATCTCCATTCCTTCCAACGTGGCCCCATCTCCATTCCTCCCATAGTTCCTCTAACTATGATAGAGAGGAAACTGTGTTTTGGGGGACTTCAATTGAGCTACACACATTTTTTTGCCCTTTCCTCCATCTGACAAGGGAAAGGGTTGCAATGCGAGTTGCTGTGTTATCTGATGGGGGAAAGGAGGCCTGCCCGGGTCGGGGTGAGCTCTCGACCAATTGTGTAGCTCGTTGTCTGTCTATATATGCTATATGTACGGCATTGAATGTTTGCCTGTATGTGTGCATTGTAATCCGTCCTGAGTCCCCTGTGGGATGAGAAAGGTGGAACATAAATGATGTAAATAAATAAATAATAAGAGAGTGATGATTTTTTCATAAAGAAGACTCAGTGGGTGATTAAAGATTTTCAAATTATTAACATGAAACAGAAATATCTGCAAGTCTCAGAAATATGACATGAAAATGCAACAAATTATTGGTTATTATAGTCTGGGGGAGTGGTACCTGTGCTTTCACTTATCTGGATCTGAAAAATATTTTCTCTATTTTTATGTCCTCCAATGTGATTCTATGGCATGCTTCTGTCAGAGGTCATTTTTCCCCCATAGGGATCACTGTTATTTGTGTTTTCACATTTTCATGGAAAGTCCAGGAATTTATTTCTACTACCCAAATATATGGTTTATACTGAAGATTTTTATTATTATATTGTCACTGCTAAGACATGGGAACAAACATTGGAGGCATCTTTTACTTCAGATCCTAAAATAACGCTTCCTATGCCTTTGTCCCTATCTACTGTTTCTCTGAAGGGGCATCATTTTATGATCTACCCCAGCCAGTACGGTAAATCAAACTAACCCTAAGTAGCATATCAAGATGTTCTTAAAATATAAGCCCATGTAAGAATTTATCCATCTGGGCAAATTATTTGATATATCAGCTAATATGCCAAAAGATAATATTTGCTGTAATGCAATTTTCTGATGAGGTGGATTACAACATTATGAGCTACTGGGATACAACAACAATTTGAATGCAGAAGTGGTAGGCTGGGAACAAGTACAGAACAACTGAAGAATACTTTCTGTTATCACATGCAGATTGTAACAAATAAGCCTAAATCTCATTGTTAGTTCTAACTAGAGTAGATCTATTAGATCAATGAAACTTTCATAAATGCTGTCTTAACAAGTTCCCATAGACTTAATGGGTCTACTACTGTTGGGGATTTCAGTTGGGTTTTGGTCTTAGCATCTTCAGTGTAGAGTGATACATTTTTCTATCCCTAGGTAGTGTCAGAGGTATGGGAGCACTATTGAGTATACAGTAGGTCAGCCTGATCTCAGCACAAATATGTAATATTTATTTATTTATTTACATCATTTCTACCCCGCTCTTCTCAACCCCCAGGGGGGAACTCAGAACGGCTTGACAAAAGGCAACAATTCGATGCCGATACACAATATGAATACAATATAAAACCATGAACATTCAACATTAAAATACAGTTAGGATTAACACATAATACACATTCACTTAAGTTAAAACAGTGTTCCGTCCACAGCATGAGCATTGAGCCATATCCATCAACTGTATAATGTATCCATCAACTGTATAATACTGTATAATGATTCCTTTGACTAGTTTCTTGCAGATGAAAACAGTGCTATGATAGCAGAAATTCTATTCATAACCATCCCTTTCAGAAAGAAAATCATTTTTTTCATACACACACGTGCGCACACACACTACAGGAAAGCTCTTGCTATTCCTGTTTGTCTTATTTAATAAGGGAAATCCTGCCAGTGGTATTTCTAGCTCGTACATTTTTACCACCTTGAAACATTTTTGCACCATTAGAGAAATATTTATAGCCACCAGTAAATGAACCGCCACAAAAGATTCCATCTCATGTGTTTCCCCTCAAAGATTTTTATGTTCCTGTTCTACAGAATAAAATATATTACTCTCATGCTTGCCTTATTATTACTTAATCTATCAAGAAATTCTGAACAGTTAAAGCTCCTGTAAATCTACAGCAAATGAAATAAAATAACCAGAAGCATATTTTTCTCAGACCTTTTTGGTGGTAAAAGTGTCTGTGAAAAAAGTGACTATGAAAATTAATATTGCCCTTTAAGTATTTACAAACCTAGAGACACAATTTCCTTTTTCAAGAAAGCTGCCAGGTAGTCCATGTGGTAGGAAAATCTATGAAAGACGGACCCTATGGGTCTCAGTCTTGGAGTGAATGAGAAAGAAAAGGGCTCAAAGCTTAGTAATAAATAAATTGTTTGTATATATTTAGTCTCAGTCATCACTTTTTTAAAAAATCTCAGGAACCTAGATTATAAAGACTTCTGTCTAAGACCATGAATCCATGGCCCAGAACCCTGTCTAAGGCAGAAGCTAACCAGTTATGGCAGTATTCAAAGATTGAAAAACCACAGGTGATTAAGAGTCTAAACCATCTTATTCTCTCTTTTTTTAAAAAAAAAAGTACTCAAAATGCTAATTTGACATTCCACATTCAGAAATATGGATAGTGAAAGCTGGAATGTTATGCTGAATACTTATGGAAGCATCAAAAGGGAAAGCAACTATTGGCTGAAAGTGAAAGAAATTACCAAAATGTCAATGCAATTCTAGGCTGCATCAACAGAAGCATAGTCTCCAGAGTGGGGAAAATACTCTACTAAGTTTCCTACCTTTCTGTGATGGTTGTATTCTGCGCTCCAATCAAGAAAGGGGCTATGTGGATGATGTACAAAGAAAGACATCATAAATTGGACAGATAATTCTGAGGAGCCAGAATAAATATGTTAAACAGGTAGCTGATAGCAGTGGTACCAGGTGGTAACACTGGCAGTGGATCGTTCAGAAACAGCAGTGGTATACTAAAAAAGATAGCACTGTGCAGAAGAATGCAATGAATGCCACTTGCCCCAAACACCCTATGATGAAACTAACCAAAACACAGGTGAGAATCTTGGGTCATTAGGCACTTAGCCAGCTTCTGGTGAGAGACAGAGGGCAAGACTCATGCTATATATATATATATATATATATATATATATATATATATAGCATGATCCCGACCTTTTCTACCTCCGTAGAGGGACTCAGACCGGCTAGCAGCAAGGATTCAATGCTAACAATACAATCTAAAACATCATACATCAACAGTGCGGCAGCCAGGCTCCTATCGAGATCACCTATGAGGTCCTGTACCCGAGGACTGGAGGGAGGCAAATGTAACTCCGATCTTCAAGAAAGGATCCAGGGGTGATCCAGAAAATTATAGGCCAGTTAGTCTAACCTCAGTTCCAGGCAAAGTGATGGAAACCATTATTAAAGAAAAAATTACTAAGCACATAGAAGAATAGGCATTGCTGAAGGAAAATCAACATGGTTTCTGCAAAGGCAAATCATGTCTTACTAACTTGATAGAATTCTTTGAGGGTGTAAATAAACACATAGATAAAGGGGACCCAGTCGATATTGTTTACCTTGACTTTCAAAAGGCTTTTGACAAAGTCCCTCACCAAAGGCTCATAAATAAGCTCTTCAGCCATGGAATCAGGGGACAGGTCTTGTCCTGGATTGGAACCTGGCTAAACTGTAGGAAACAAAGGGTGGTAATAAATGGACACTTCTCTGGATGGAAAGAGGTGAGAAGTGGCGTACCCCAAGGTTCAGTTTTAGGGCCGTTACTTTTTAATTTATCCATAAATGATCTGGATGTAGAAGTAAATTGTGAGGTAGCAAAGTTTGCAGATGACACTAAACTGTTCAGGGTAGTTAAAAATGAAACTGACTGTAAAGAGCTCCAGAAAGATCTCTCGAAATTGAGTGAATGGGCAACAAAGTGGCAAATGCATTTTAACCTAAACAAGGGTAAAGTCATGCACATCGGGGCAAAGAACCCCAAATACACTTATCAACTGATGGGATCAAAGCTTTCTGAGACAAACCAGGAAAGGGATCTTGGGGTTTTGGTGGACAGCTCAATGAAGATGTCAACCCAGTGCGCTGCAGCAGCGAAAAAAAGCAAATTCTATGCTTGGCATGATCAGGAAGGGAATCGAAAATAGGTTGGCAAATGTTGTATTGCCTCTCTACAAATCTATGGTGAGGCCACATCTGAGTACTGTGTACAATTCTGGTCACCGCCCCTCAAGAAGGATAGAACGGAACTGGAAAAAGTACAAAGAAGGGCAACAAAATGATCCAAGGGCTGGAGCAGCTCCCTTATGAAATCAGGTTGCAACGCCTTGGTCTCTTCAGCCTTGAAAGACGGCGTTTAAGAGGTGACTTGATCGAAGTGTATAAAATCATGCATGGGATAGAAAAGGTGAATAAAGAAAAAATATTTTCTCTGTCACACAACACTAGGACTAGGGGGCACTCCCCTAGTGGGCCACTGTGTGACATAGAATGCTGGACTAGATGGGCTGAGGCCCGATTCAGCATGGCTCTTCTTATGTTCTTATGTTCTTATGTCCCATATTACACCGATTCTACACCATCTGCATTGGTTACCAATAGAACAGCGGATCTTGTAGAGCTCAAAACGGCCAAGGACTTTTATATCTTAGGGACCGTCTCATTCCTTTGCTCCATCAGTGGTCACCTCGACCTGCTCAGGATAATCTTTTATACAAACCGGGCCCCAGGGAGGTGCACCTGGAAGCAAAAAGGTGCAGAGCTTTTTTGATCTATGCTCCATTTCTGTGGAACTCGTTGCCACCATATGTTAGAGCAATGTCGGAGCTACGATCCTTCGCACAAGCGCTCAAGACCTGGCTTTTTGGTTGCGCATTCAATTTGTAATCAGACCTAACTGTCAATAGTCACTGCTTGGTTTTAAATGTTTTTATATTGTGCAATGCTATTTTAATTTGTAAGTCGCTCAGAGCACCTTGGTGGAGAGCGACTAATCAAGAAATAAAGTGAAATGAAATGAAATAAAATTCAGCTGCTGACATGCTGAACAGTGAAAGAAAATTTCAAAGCTGCCCAAAGTATGTAGCAGGGATATGAAACATGAGAAGTGTGTAAGAAACTAGAAACTGCAAAATAGGAAATCGACACAAATTCTGTGAGAATGAGATAGTATCAGTCAAATATTTGCACAATGTCTTACTCTAGAAATTACACTCAAATATAGCAAGGTAAATTATAGTAGAAGCAGCCATGGGATATAATGCAAATTTGATAAAATAATAGCAATAGGAATCCAAGTCAAAACTATATATAGTGTGTACCACATTTATGTTCCTACCATAAGACAAATGAAGAAGAATGTGAAATATTGCACATTGATGTATAAGAGGAAATTGATCACATACTAAATCATGGCATGTTGATAACCACAGCAAATCAGAATGTAAAACAAAGGAAATACAGCAAAGACATGTTTTAGAATAAACAGGGCCTAGAAACAAAAAATTGAAGCTAATCAGCTTTTGTGATTACAAACACATTTTTTTCAGACAACCAAAGACATAACTGTGAAATAAATAAACTTCATAATTGGAAGCTTTATTTTTTCTGTAAAAACAAGAACAGCAGATTTTGGCACAGATTGTGAACTGTTTCTACCAAAAAATGCAGTTAAACAAATTTTCTATCATTCCAAATTGCAACCAAAAATCATTCACACATGTAAAGGTCATATTTAGTCAGTTAAACATAATTGACCATAAGAACTCCATGCCAAAACCAGGGACAATAAAAGACACCACCATCCATCCACCAAGTTAGGAAGTGGATGAGGAAAGATGAAGGAAAATTGTGAAAAGTGACAGAATGGGGTCAGAATCCTAAAAGTAACTAGTCAGTGATTCATTTGTAGGGACAATGAGAGGTATTGTAATAAGCAATGTAAAGAAATAATGAAGATAATAACGTTTTATAAGTATAAATTTTATAAAAATAAAGTTTAGAGGATATGTTAAAGAGAGGAGAAGAGGGAGTGAAAGAGTTGGAAAAAGATAGCCAGGCACAGTGGGAAAAGGTATGTTCCATCTTGTCTCCTGCAACATCAGGGCCCCTCCCCCAGCACCAATGGCCGCTCTGGAGCCAGAGTAAAGAAGGAGAGCCAGTGTGCGTTCCCTTTGGGTCGCACTGCCGAGGAGCTCCGGCAGACCTGTGCTGGTAGGCCTTTTCCTGTTTTGCACCTCGCCGCTCTGGGAAACAACTAGAGCCTGGGCTTGATCCATTTGCTGCTCCAGGAAAGGGCTTGAGTCTGGTCCCACTGCTGTCAGATCTCAGCTATCTTGGCCTCCCTCCTTCTCTGAAGAAGAAGAAGACCTCCATCTTGGTTCCTGCCGCAGCTCGTCATATAATATGAGTATGGTATAATATATTGTATATACATTGATACAGCCTTTCAATTGGCGCCCCCTTGTCGTGGGGGAGAGGCTTGCATACCCTAATGAAGTTGCGAGCTATGCTGGTGGTGGCATAATAGTCACCGGTAGGGCTGCCCATGCCAGACAGGTCACAACGGAAGGGTCTGACAAAAAGCATCAATGGGCAGGATGGGCTCTCTAGCCTTTTGGCAACCATCCTAAGAGAAGGAAAACTCTAATTTCAAACCCGGGCAGATGGTGCTCACCTAACCCTGTAAGGTCAACCATCTAGAAAAGGAAACTCAAATCAAACCTACGACCTGAGGACCTTGCTGCCACCATCCAAGCTTGCTAGGCCCCGGCAGACAAACCTTTGGTTTAAAGGGTGAGGCCAGTTCTGTGCACACTGCGCTCCACCAGAAAAAATTAATTGCACATGCTCGGACACATCCAACCTCCGAATAGTCATCAATGCACTTGTAGAAAGTGTGGGATGAGTCCTTCCTAAGTATCTTCGTTCGTGAAGTAATGCCAGAGAGAGACATTGATACAATATAATACTACTAATGATATTGTGATATTATAATTGTATATTTGTTTTACATGCAATATTGCTAATGATATTGCGATATAATGTTATAGTGCAATGTTATGTGTAGTTCTGATATTTAACTGTATTGAACTGCATTATATGAGTCTATTGACCACATAATGCAGTTACAAAATGTGTTATGTGGTAGTGTAGATGGGGCCTTGGTTGGTGTAGTCAAAAATAAGTGAGTCATTTTTGGCCTAGGAGGGGCATTTTACAACAACAAAAGAACATTCTTACTACTTCTATCGATTTTCAGACTCCCAAAATCAACATTTTAAGGAGGCAGTACCCATTGTGAAGATAGGTCAGAGTGCCCTATGTTGCTGTTCTGTTAACTACAGTGGAGAACAATATGAAAAAGGATTTAGCAGGAACATTTTTCTATCCACTCTTATCCAAAGGGGATAAATCTAAAGCATTATCTGATTTTGGAGGAGATAGATAACGCCACTCCCCTTGCTTTAGGCAAAATAGATAGTGTCCTGAAAATAACTGGGATTCTTTGTTTAGGAGATGCCCTTATACCTTGAAGATATGAGGTTTGGCCGATGGAGAAATAGTCTTCCTGGTGGTGGAACCCATAATCTTCTTTCCTTTCCTTTCCTTCTTTCTTGTCTAACAATTTATCTAGAGTTGAGAAGATGAAAACAATTTCCATCATAATTAAAAAGATTCTAATAAAACATACAATTATGCAAATTAAATTACAATGAAATAAATGTACCATGAATTAAAATGCTTAAAGTCTTAATTTAAACAACTTACATTTCTATATTATAAATAAGCAGTGATATATTGAAAGGTGATCAAATATAATTTAACACCTCTAATGGAAATAGCCCATCAATAGATCTGCCTGAACTGAAAGATCTTGGCCTGCAAGCACAAGATTAACAGTCACACATGGGTCTGTGTCTGTAGTGTGCCATTATCTGGGTGGAGATATAGCTGGCTGTACTGGTGTATAGTCTGGTATTTTAAAAAATACTAGGTGAAGATCCCCTTATTGTTCCAGGCTTTAAGATTTGTAAGTTTCATTTGAAATAAAATAGTATGAACGTGTCAACTGTTTCAGTTTTTCTCTAGTTCCCTCAGTTTTCTCTACTTGTGCCATCAATCTGCTCTTGCCACCTGTCCACAACCAGGCAGAGAGCTTTCTCTGTGGTGGCTCCAGTGTTATGGAACTCCCTTCCTGATGACACCCGAGCGATCCCAGAGCTTGCCCCCTTTCGAAGGGCTTGCAAGACTGCCCTTTTCAGATTGGCCTTCAATTAGTCTGGCTTGTTTAGCATGCTTTGTAACCTTGAATTTTACCTGTAACCGTTTTCGTGTGTTATATTTTATTGTATGGCTGCATGTTTTGTTATACGCAGCTTGTTTTATTGTATGTTGTGATCCGCCCCGAGCCTGCAGGGAGGAGCGGAATATAAGACTGAATAAATAAATAAATAGTTCTGCTTTTTAAAAAACATTTTTGCAAGCTGTTTCTCCAACAGTTATTGGATGGCATATGCATGGTGTGTGTGTCTAAGAACGTAGCAGAGATGCACAATGTATCCTTGTTGTGCAATTTATGCCTCCCTTCTAAAGTTTCTAGATTAGAGATGCAAAGAATAATCTAAAATATAAGAAATATGGCAGCAAAATATGTTTTTGAGAAATCCTGGTGAAAACTATTCAGGACCAATGAGGCACTTTGAAGTTCAAGACAAAATGTCACGATGCACGGACTTGACCGGCCCCTTAATCACACACACAGAGACGGACTGAAGGCTAACTACTTTATTGCATATAAAAACAGTTCCAAAGAATAATGTCCAATAGAATATAAAAGCAATCCAAAAGGCTTGAAGTAACAATGTCCAAGGTAACGTAGCAAATAGGCAAAAAGCTTGGCAGGCTCCAAGACTCTGCGGATCAGGAAACAGGGCAAGGCTCCGCACAACCAAGGATCAGGACAAGGCAAGGCAAGGCTTGATGACCACTGGCTAGCTTAGCTTGTGGTCCCACTCCGCTTCACGCCTATTCAGATAAGACGTGGCGGAGCACTGAGGATTCGTTCCCACGGATCCTATACTTAATCCTTCGGCCGAGGTCCCCGACGCCTAGGCTTCTGCGTCTCCAATCGCTGCTCACGGACCTCGGCCGGTCTATGCTCTTAGACCATTCCCTTCTGCTAGACTCTATGTTCCGTCTCCTATCAAAGGTTCGACCTTGTCTCTCCGCAGCTGTTTTTCTATCTCCCTGAGAGCTCTCCTCCCTAGCCGTTTCCCATGCGCTTTCTTCCATATCTTCCCCGGGAGGCTCCTGAGAAGATCTCCCTCCCGGATGTTCATAACTCCCAGAATCGCTGTCCATCTGCACCTGGTTATCTGAATCTTCACAAGGGCCAAAACACATTTCTTCCCAGGCCAAGCTCTCTGTGGGCGAGAGAGGCCCCTGAGGGGAAAGCTGCCCTTCGCCCCAGTCATCTAGCTCATCCTCTGAATCCTGTTCTGGCACAGCTGGTTCTAATGCTAATGGGACCCCAGGTCCATACCCCTGCCCTCCAGGCACAATCAAGAACTGCTGTGCTACACAAAATAAGGTTGTTGTCATTTGATGCAGAAAACCACATTTTCCTTGCAGTAAATAAGTATTTTTCACTGAAAATAGGTTGTAAAAATGCTTTTTCTTGAGCAGAAAATTTTGCACAGAATTAAGCCTAGAATAGTGAATAGACTGGAAACTGTGTGGTTTTCAATTACTTCCTTGTACAGGAAGAAGATTGCTAAACTTTCTTGTGTCTTTCGAGAAGAAAATTACTGAAGAATCAAATGCCTTTTTTAAATGGTCCATTAATAGAAGAGCTTGCTATTACCCATACTTTTTCTAAACAGGATTTCCATGGTTTCTTTGATGGTCAAATTGATTTCTGCCAAATAATAGTAATTGATTAATGTGTCTCAGAAGTGGAATATAATGAAACCTCAACCCATGAACTTTAAAACTTGTTTTATTTGAAGACTTTCTATTTTCTTGTATTTCTTTTTCTTCTGTTTCTTTCTAACACTAAAAAGACATTTGTATTATTTTAAAAAGATAATAGTTTTCTCCTTTCCCCCAATATTGTGCATTAATGTATGATTGAGTGTTCACGTCTATCTCTTTTTCTTTTGTTTCTTTCTAATATTAAAATAAATTCGTATTATTTTTCAAAAGATAATAGTTTTCTCACTTTCCCCATATTGTGTGTTAACATATGAGCAAATGAATGCATTAAATGAAGCATCCTCATTCAAAAATGATGAATGGGAATGAGTTGTTGGAGTCAGCCAAATGAACTGAAGAAAATTCTTTGCTATTGATTTTTGTCAGAGTTGTGGGTGACTGTGATGAAGCACATCTGGAATTCATTAGCCTCTTTGTGGGCTCACTGCATAAGCTCCTTCAGATAAAACAGAAAGTATTGACATGGCATCAGCATCCTTCTTACAAGCCAATCTTGAAGAAAATCTAGAAAGTTTAGCCCAAGAGGCAGCCAATGGTTCAGTGGTCACAGGGATAGCTAATCCATTCTATGGCCCCATCTAAACATGCTGTAAAATCCAGAATGATGTGGTTTAGAAGGGGGGCTAGAAAATGCACATCCCTAGTTTGTGCTGCAACACACATCTGCATGAAAAACGTGTGTTGAAAAAGTCAGGAGTAAGTTCAAAACTGACAATAAAATGCCCCGCAGCTGATCAGTGTATGGACACTGCAGAGCAGAATTTCAGGAGGAGCATGTGCAACACAATGCCATCACTGGAAAGTTTGGGTAAAGAATCAGGACATGGTGCTCTGAGGAAAATAAACAAACACTTCCCCACCACTCACCCCTTGAGAGAAAATCGCCTTACCCCAGGATTTTCCCCCCTGTTGGAAGATGATTTCTGATTTTCATTCAATAGCCTGTTACAAGTCAGTGCATTTTTCCCAAAGGGATAAGATTTTTTGCCACTTTCTGTTGGGTCAATTCAGCATGAGGGGAGCTTTCTGGAGTCCACGGGATCTTTTCTGTAGTTCCCAGGATATGTGTGAGGGGACTCTCTGGAGTGGCACTGGATTTCTTTAATCTACAATATGATCTGTATTGTGTGGTTATGTAGAAGCAGCCTAGGTTTCATAGCTTCTGCTTTTAGGTATGCTTTCCCCTATGCTGAGTCCCTGTTGGTAACTGAGTCCAAAACCTATAACGTGAAGTAGATGCAGGCAGAATGGCTGCAAAACGAAAAGTGGATTCACTCCTCTAATGACAACATACCAATCAGTGGGCCTCCCATACCCCAAAATAAAGCCCCATGTTTGTCACCATCATCACCATCACCACCATCACCACCATCACAATAATAATCACAAATAACTGTAGCAATATTAAATCATGATGCTGATATTTGCATTTCAGAATGCAAATTAACTGCACTGAACTCTATTATATGAGCCTACATTACCGTATAATACATACTGTAGAATATTCAAGGAGCAAGCTGTTGTAGTTTTTTTAATGTTGTTTTAACAACATTCAATGAATAAGTGAAATGTTATGAAACTTGATGGCAAAGAGTAGTAAATGTGTTCTACCATTGTAGCAAGTTTCACCCCAATAGCTTTAAAAATAAGGGAGATAGGAGCTCCTGAATTTTCCCCAATAGTAGTAAGCAATTAGCCAAATAACTGCTTTAAACTACATTTCCCAGACTTATGTCTTTAACAAGATTCTGTTCTACAGGGAAAGCACCAAAAGGTACTATTTCCATCCCATCTCTACCTATATCCTGGTTTTCAAGACCACCAATAGTACAAGTATTCTGTCATATATTGGGTCCATAATTTGGAAAGTTACTTTCTTAGTCCAAAATGATACTTTTCCAACTTCTGTGTTTTGCTGACTTTTTGCGACAAATGATTTTCATCTGAAATAGACCAAGGGAAATATGTATGCTTTCTCATCTGACTGGCTCCTGAATTGTAACTGTGGTCCTTGGCTTTCTTTATTGAATCTCATGTCATTAAGAAGAAGAAAAGCAGAATAAGAAAGTGTACAAGCAGAAATAAGACACAGTCAATTACAAGAAACACCCTACTACCATCCCTTTGTTTCTGCTTTCTATGTTTATTCTAAATTGACTCATTTGGGGAGCTTATTGTTGAGACAAATGTACAAAAGTCAGAATGAGTTTTCCTCTTTAGGATCTGACTGTCTTTCATCATTAGACACAGACACTGAAAAAGGTATACACTTGAAATACAATCTCTCAAACCTCCTGGCTCTTCATTTCATCCTATGAAAAGCATTATGGCTGGTGAATGAAATTGAGATGAATTGCTGAAAAGAAAATATGTTTTGTAAATTGTGCAACAATACTTCTTTTGGATAAGTCTGCTTCAGGCAATATCTTGTGTTGACCAGGCCCTCTGTGAGAAATGTCTGAACAACAGTGGTAATGGATCACTTGAGTGACTCCAAGTATCAATTGCTCTGTACCTCAGCCTCTAGACTGGGATTCAGAAATAAATTATGCAGGGCAGTGTTGCTTCAAGATAATTTTATAATGAAATCTGGGACTTTATGACATTTCATGTTTCTATTGTACTTATTTTACATGCAACTCAAGCATATTTTTCTGCACTCAAACCCCACAGATTTATATATGCATTAGGGTTGGTCTCTGCGGTTTAAAAATTATTTGAAATCGGATTAAATTCATATAAAAAGCTAATTTTGTTGTTTACCGAACCACATGCCCTAACCAGGAAGTGTAATTTCCTTACCGAATCTGGGGGGCGCGATTTTTCTTAATTATTGTAATTAGGTCGTATCTTCCCCTCTCAGTACAGATTCTTCTAACAGAAATATCTATGTCCTCCAAAATTACTTTTCAGGGTGATTTACATACACACACACACCAGAGAGTCCTGTCCCTGCCTTCTGTTTGTCGGGGAAGCAGGGAGAAGATACATAAAGCATTGCCTAAGCCGCAGACATGAGGAAAGGATGGCAGAGGGAATGGATCGATCCATTGCCTCTGCCATCCATTCCTCATGTCTGCGGCGTTGGCAATGCTTTAGCATGCTTCTCCCTGCGTCCCCGACCAGACGGAAGGCAGGGACAGGACTCTCTGGTGTGTGTGTGCTGTGTGTTACCCTGGAACAGGGGTGCTCAGGACGGTGATTGCGATGACCGGGTGATCTTTGGGCCTCATCCGGGTGATCTTCAGGCCCTCACTTGGAAAATGCACGCTCCCGTGCACGCACGCTCCCAGTGCCGGCTTCCTCTGCCCTGCCATAGGCGACAGAGGAGGAAGAGGCCCCCCGCGCGCTCCTCGCTGCCTCTCTCTCGCCTCGATCCATGGATCCGGGCGAAAGCGAGGCAAGGAGGAGCGTGCAGGGGGCCTCCTGAGGTGCTCCGCTCGCCTCTCTCTCGCCCGGATCCATGGGTCTTCAGCCATGAAAATGTATCGGGTAATCTTGGGAAAGTTGTACAATCTCAGCTTCAGAGGAAGACAAAGGAAACCCTTGTCTGAACAAATTTGGCCAAGAAAGCTCTATGACAAATTCGCCTCAGGGTCACCATATCTTGGAAATGCCAAGTTAATATTATCTCTCCTTTTCTATACGTTTACAAGCTTGGTATGTTGGGAAGTTCTGTATATGTAATATATTATCTTCATTTCAGAAGGAAGGTCACCTATATTATTCTTGTAAGCAATCTGGTGAATTGTGGCCCAGTCAGGGGCGGCCTCACCTCTCCCGGGGTAGGCAAACCATATTTTTATGCCCTCGGTGGCTCCTGGACGCCCTGCGCGCATGCGCTGGCGTCCCGCGGGCCCTGCGAGTGCCCCCGCGCGGTGGCGTGCATGCGCAGCGGTGTCCGCCCGGCCGCGATGCGCGGTGGCGTCCTGCCCCGCCGCGACCGCGCCCCGAGCGGTGGCACGCACACGCGCCCGTGTCCCAGCCGGCCGCGCATGCGCAGTGGTGTCCTGCCCGGCCGCGCGAGGGTGTCCCGCGCAGGCCGCAAGACGCCGAGGGCAGCGGCGCTGGGCTGGCTGCAGAGGCGCAGCGGCGGGGCGGCCGGGCGCGGCGGGGCCCTCCCCAGCGCGGCGCGACGCCTCCCAGGTACCATCGCCCTACGCGACCGCGTAGGCGGTGGAATGGGCGGGGCCGGCCCTGGGCCCAGTGCTACAATTTAAATGGATCTGTAATTGGGTGGCTAATCAAACCTAAAGAGTACTCAGTAATGTTTGCTCTTCAGTCTTCAGAGAAGAGATCAGTGGGATGCTTCAGGGTTCTGCTCTGAGCAATATGGATTGTCATATTTATAAATTACTTAGGTGATGAAATAAAAGGCATGCTTATCAAATTTGTAAATATCAAAATGGAGTAAGGCAGCAAATGCCCCAGTGAACAGAATCAGAATTCAGAATAACCTTGATAGATTGGGGTGTGGTGCCAAAACTAACAAAATGAATTTCAAAAGGGATAAATGTGAGGCAGTGCCTCCAGGAAAGTAAAATGAAATACACAAATATAGGTTTGGTAACACCTGTTTTCAAATGAATACATGTAAAATTGATCTTAGTGGATCACAAAGTAAAAAGGATATTGTCAAGCTGAAGATGTCCAGAGCAGGACAACCAAAGTGGTAGAAGGTCTCATAACCATGTCCTGTGAGGAGTGGCTTAGGA
This sequence comes from Anolis apletophallus, assembly GCA_030556195.1. Lineage (NCBI taxonomy): Eukaryota > Metazoa > Chordata > Lepidosauria > Squamata > Anolidae > Anolis > Anolis apletophallus. The sequence goes on along the minus strand of JARBWK010000003.1, from coordinate 156,254,079 downwards.
AACTATGTTTAACTTTGAGACCAGAAAACCAAGACATGGCATGATAGCCATTTTATAATTATCTGAAGAGATGTTGTTTCAAAAGGGAGCAGCTTCAGAGACTAGAACATAAACCTGTGGATTCAAATTACAAGAAAAGAGATTCCACCTAAACATCAGTAAGAATGTTTTTACTCTAAAGGTATTTTGAAGTGGAATTGATTGCTTCAGAGGGTGGTAGATTCTCCATTTTCTGAAGTCTTCAAACTAAGGTTGGATGCTCACCTTTCAAGGGTGCCTTAGTTGTGTTTTTCTGCATGATAGAAGGTTGGATTACATGACATTAGGGGGCCTTTCCAACTCAAAGATTCTATGACTCTATGGCATTTAATATGGGCATGGATATACATCCACACTAAGTTGAAGTCCTAGATCAAATGGGGGAAACCTTGACTTTGTAAAATCCTGAATTTCACTTCTCAGAAGTCTCAGGCATTGAAATGGTAAAAGCTTGTATGTGATATCAGGCAAGATTGTACATGCTTGCATGATATGTTCATCTTGCAGAATCCTACCTGCTATGGCTCCCTTGTCATGGCTCCCAGTACATATTGTTTGATAACCACATTCCAAAGCTCATTCTAAGGCTGGTAGAGAGGATGATGATCAGGAAGCACGGAACTATGCTGAAATAGAGAGAAGCAGATGAAGGATATATTCCACTGTGACCCACTGAGTTCCGTCAGAGGTCTCAGCAGGCAATGCCATTGGTCTACACCTGGCAATAGGAACATAAACAGCTGTTACTCCAATCCCCTCCGCTCTCCACCAGCAATGGAATGACTGTTGGGGTGGGACTGTTGGAGTGATACAGTGAATGATGAAGTAGGGTGACTTCAATACACACATGCCACTAACAAGATGCTGGCTACAGTTCAAAATATTTTCAGGGCCAAAAGTTCTCAACCAAACCCTAGACAAAGCTTTATACTTCCCCTATGGTTCCCACTCTTTTTTTAAAACCATAAATTCATTTCAGCTTGGCCTCATTTTTTAATATCAGTTTCTAACCCACATATCTTGAATATGGCAAATGCTATCTAGGTTTTTACCTTAATACATGATAGAATTAAAGACATTAAAATTAACTTATTTTTAAGGCAGCCAATGTTTTCCGGCTAGCAAATCATTTTTGATATCTCAAATATGTAGAGAATCAAATTGCAACCTAATTTCTAAAGTGTAAGGAGTATAAATTAATGTGTATTGGATATAAATGCTATCATTTTCCAGATGAACTCCTAAAAATGTCAGTAATTGGTACAAATGAACAAATTGGTACAAATGAATTAGTACAAATGTCATACCCTGCCACAATACCAGGAGAACATAGGAAATTAACCCCTTTTCTTCTTTAAATTCTTCAGTTATGTTGCTAAATTGTCCTTTTTTAACCTCATTTATGCTCAACAAATTCAAATCAAATTGCTAAAAAAGAGGAAGAAAAAGTTATGGCCATTAATCAGTGATGTATCAGACATTCCATGGTTGGAGGTGAGTGGGAATTAGAGAATGTGCCTACAGAAGTGATTCAGCACTGCTTTTAAGCTTATAGTTCTTCTCTGTAAGATAGGCTTATTTAGGTTCGGTTCAGAAAAATTTAAAATTTGGAAAAACCTACCAAATTTGAACTTTTGAACCAATTTCAAACCATGCAGGAAAAGTGGGAGGAGCAAATCTGAATTAGAACCACTTACCCAATGTTTGGAATTATTCTGTAATGTTCAGATGTCTACCATGGTTATTTTGATTTTCAGAACCATTAAGCAACTTTGGTAAAGCCTAAACAAACAGTTTTAAAATCTCACAGTTTCCCTTCCCTGGTGAGTGGCGATGCAAAGAGGGATGAGGTGGGCATGGCTAAGCACAGCTATTCTTGAAGGCCACGCCTCTAATGGTAGAGATCGCAAAAGGCCCTGTAGCTTAACAGCAGGACCTTTTGCAATCTCTACCACTGGGGGCGTGGCCTTCAAGAATAGTTGTGCTTAGCCATGCCCACTTCATGCCTCTTTGCATCGCCACTTGCCATGGAAGGGAAACCGTGAGATTTTAAAACTGTTTGTTTAGGCTTTACCAAATTTACTTGCTTAATGGTTCTGAAAATCAAAATAACCATGGGAGACAGAATAATTCCACACTGCCTTGCTGCTCATTAGTCGAAGTGGTCGAGCAGCAGTCTGTCTAAAAATAAAATAAACTGAGTGTACAAAGGTGTCTAAAAGGAAGGCAGCAAAGCCTTTCCCTGCAATAAACCCTTTCCCTGCAATAAAGATAGCATGTGTCCACCACAAAAGGGGAGCCTCCATGACTTTCCACACCTTCCTTTTCAGCAAAAAGTGTGTCTTGGTCCTGCCTCTCGCTGTTTGCCATTATTTGCCACATTTTTTTTCTTTTTGCCATTTTTCCCTGGCAGGGATCGAGCCCACTGACTTATGCTTATGAGGCCGGTGTGCTCTCCCTGAGCCACGCAAGCCCTGTAGTAAAACCAAGTCAGATTGTATACTTCAGTGGGAAGCCAGTTCTTCTTTTTCCTGTAGTGGGGTCAGTCTAGCCCCGATTCTCCCAAAAGTTGAAGACATTCCTTCTTTCATCCATTCCTTTAGAGTCCCCTAGGATTGCTGCACCGGGGAGTCTGGCTTGCAAAGGTACTTTGGGAAACTACATCTCTCATGTATATATAATTGCCTCAAAAGCATCACATGTCTTCTGTTGTCTCATTGTCTTGTGCTCCTGAGACCTTATTCCCTTCCCTTTGGTGAGAAATCGTGTTCTTGATCCCAAAGAAGGGTGTCCGTTTAGATGTCCCTTGATGGGGTCTTCTCTGTATATGATTTCTGTTCTTGCCCAAATTAAATGGAATCCCAAATACAATTTAAAACCCAGAAGAGTCGGCTTTTCTGACGACTCAAATGCCTCTGCTGGCTCTCTCTCAGGTGATTCCGATGACGCCTCCTCCTCCGGCCCACGTTATAACTTTCGCAATAGGAAACAACCCAGAGATGGCAATTCACATGCCAATACCAATGCTAATGCCAATCCTAATCCTAATTCCGGTTCCAACTCTAACTCTAATTCCAGCTCAAGTTCTAAGAAACATCCAAATTTTCGGGGGGGTCAAGGGAGACGACCCAATCGATAGTTCTAAATTTATCCTCTTATCACCTGACCCCACTGGAACAATCTCTACTTGAATGCGGCCTGTCTTCTGTTAACACTCCTCAATGCAATGACCTACAAATCTGCAAAGATGTGTCCTCATTGTTCAGACTTATTAGATTAAAGAATTTCTTCGATAACACGGAAACTTCAGACCCCTCTCCTCCTTCTCTACCCTCGACATCCCTTTCTACCAGTTTTCAACCCTCCAAACGTAGTACCTTCACCCCGCCTAATCCAGCAACTTGTGTAAAAGCCTTCGAAGAAGTGGTTTTAAAGGAAACTTGCCTTTTGAATCACCATACGGACATGAGACGCTCGAACCTCTCTCCCGCAGAGTTGCAGACCTTGAAATCCTTAGGCAACAATTCTCAGATAACCATACGTGATGTGGATAAAGGGGGATGTATTGTTATCTTGAACACAACTGACTATATTCAGGAGTGTCTCAATCAATTAAATGATACCCAGTTTTATAAGAAATTATCTTCGGATCCCACCTCCATTTTTGCTAGAAATATAGCACTCGCCATTGAGGAAGCATCCGCCTCAGGTCTGTTGGATGAGCGTATAGCTCAATTTCTTACTGTGAAATACCCAAATATGCCTTATTTTCATTGTCTCCCAAAAATTCACAAGGGAACACTGCCCCCTCCTGGTCGACCAATTGTAGCCTGCCAAGGTGGAATTTTGCAACCCCTGGCCCAATTCCTTGATTATTACTTACAACCAGTGGTCAAACGTACCAGAGCATATCTCAAGGATACTGTGGATGTTATTAATAAATTAGAAGGCTTTCCACTAGAAGAAGGGGACATCTTAATGACCTCAGATGTTAAATCTCTTTATACACACATTCCCTTAGACCAACTGAGACATGTGATTCAATCTGCACTAGATGAGGCTCCTCTCCCTGACCAACCTACCACGGAGGTTCTCCTTATGCTGTATGATTTCATTAGTGATTATAATTATTTTATTTTTCAAGATCAGTATTATCTTCAAATCCACGGAATTAGTATGGGGTGTGCCTGTGCCCCAAGTCTAGCTAATATTTTCATGAATCATCTTGAGTGCAGACATGTCTATGATCCATCCCAACCATTCTTTCCTTTCATCAAAAGATACTACAGGTATATAGATGATCTGGTCTGGATCCTTTCTAAAGACATTGATCTATCGTCCTTCCAAGTCTGGCTGGAATCTTGGCACCCATGTAGCTCATTCACTCACACGGTTGATAACACACAAATCAATTACCTAGATGTAACGATCTTCAATGCAAATCATACCATCAAAATCAGAAACTATACTAAGCCCATCAAATGAAATAACACTCTGCATTACTCCAGTTATCACCCTTTTCCTTTAAAAACTAATCTACCCTATTCTCAATTTCTGAGGATGAGAAGAAACTGCTCAGATGAATCTGACTACATCAAGGAATCCAATAGATTAATTCAAGATTTTGGACAAAGAGGTTATCCAATGAATGTTATTCATGCAGCTCACCAAAGAGCATCAAACATCCCAAGACAAAATTTACTTCAACCTAAGAAGAGAACCTCATCCAAGCGCCTAGTATGGTCACTCTCTCTGACACCCCATAGCAGGGATCTGGTCAGGATTGTTAAGCAATACTGGCCTCTGGTCAATCACATCGCGGGTTTGGACCAATTTCCCATGCTGGCGTATAAACAAACTCAAAATTTCCGCGATATCCTTATGCATAACAAACCTAGAACTCCCAGAATCCATAGCAGCTTGAGCCCGGGCACCAAGCCTTGCACAAATTGTTCTGTATGTCAAAACATTGATACAAACCGAGAAATTTACAGTCTGTCTAAAAGACGCAACTTTAAACTCCTAGACCATGCAACCTGCAATTCGGATTTCTGTATTTACGCGATTTCGTGCGACTGCCCAAAAGTTTATGTTGGCCAGACAAAAAGACGTGTACAAGTGAGATTTATTGAACATCGTTCCAAAATACTGAATCATTCGACAGACTCGGTTTTTTATAGACATTGCTTCCAGAAACAACATAACCCGGCTTCCCTTAGACTCGGGGTCTTGGAGCGTGTTACACCCCACATCCACACTCAACTGCCCAAATATTGGATTCATGATTGCCTGATGAATGACCTCTTTCACTCAACGAAATATTGGCATGATTGCCTGATGATGCAATCATCTGCTAATTGAGATCTCCCGGTGAGGCTTCATTCCTCTTTAAAAACACGCTACCTCCTTCAGCTTTTACCTTTTGGTCACCCCTCCTATACAGGCATGGGGTTATGCTCGTGGTTCTACCTAGTATTTATTGACTATGGTTATTATTGTGCACTCTTGTACTGACTATTCTTGTTTATTGCCTATTTCTGTATATCCTCAGAAGTTGGTTGCTATTTGTTTTCATCTCTCGCCTTGAAAAAACCCAGAATATGGGTGAAACAGACCCACCACGGCCTGGGGATTACCAGCACTAGCATACCGTCGGCGTTTTTCCATCAAGCATTGGCATCCGAGGAAACCTACACTCCTTTCCTCTCCAACCGACTCCTATTCAGGCACCTCCCGACCATCTTTTTCCCCCGACTACAGGTTTACCCTGTCTGCCAACATCCTCTCGTGTGGATTACAAATAACCCAGCACCTTGTGGATTTAACTGGGTTCCATTAGCAAGAACATCTTGGCAACTTTGCTTTTGAATGACAAACTGGCGGTAGGACTGGGAATTGATGTGTCCCACGTGGATATACTCTCATGTTGAGACTTAATATGTTATGTTTATTGTTCACTTCGGTACTTACCATGTTCATTTACTAAATATGATATAGACTATCAGTGTTTGCACCTTTGTGTTTCTCTTGCCCAAATTAACACAGCTTATGCCATGCAAAGGTTCTGGAGTAGAACAACTACTTTCAAAGTAAAGATCACACAAAGAAACAGGCAAAACACTTTCAAAATTCAAACCAGGAATGTATTTCCTTTACTATTTTTTTAAAAACTTTTTAAAAGAATTGAAAAAAATCCTTGGCAGGGGAGGGGGATCGACTTATGCTTATGCTTATGAGGCTGGCACACTCTCCCTGAGCCATAGCTGCCTATAGAAAATCTCCATTTAGAACTGGGTGAGTCTATAAAAATGTTTTTATAAAACTTTTGAAAATTTGCCAAATATCCATTGATAAGTCAAAAGTTATGAAATTTGGTGAGCTAACAGTGATGTATGTGTTCTACCACTGTAGGAAATTTCATCACGATTGCTCTAAAATGAGGGAGGGACTGAAGTTTCCCTAGTGCCAGTGCTGTTTCTTTCTTATCGTGCATGCATGTCTGCCATTAACAAAGCAATTCAGAAATTTTGGAAATTTCGGATATTTCTGACTTTCCCCCCCAGAAAATTTAGGAAATCATTTTGGATCTGAAATGGGTTTTGAGCCTTTGGGGGGGGGGGGGATCAAACACACCTACTGTAAGAATCCTACAGTGGTCATTTCACTGTGAAACTCATTGAACCATGATAAACTTTATTTAGGGTTATCTGAAAAATTAACTAAAAGCCACAGTACACTCAGTAAAGATCAGCAGGATTGAGCTATCCGCCATATTAGTAACCAACAAAGTTACACCAGCAACTTCTATTTTTCATGGATCTATCTCATAGTGTTACCAAGAGAGACAAGAATATCATTTCTGTCACATCTTAAATGTCACCTTTGCCGCTGGGTATAATAACAATACTAAATCAAATATTAGAAATATAACAATACCATAAAAGCATAATGAAATACTATAAACACAATAAATGTATAGAAGTATGTTTATTCATTTTATTTATTTACCACATTTATACTTCGTCCTTCTCACTCCGAAGGGGCATTCAGAGCAGCTATACAAATAGGCAACAATTCAATGCCATAAAAACAACATACTATTTTTAAAAAAGATTTACATTAAAACTAAATAATTAAAAGAACTAAACAGTACACCAATTGTTAAAACCATGGAATCCAAGATCATAATCTGGAGCCATTTTAGTATTCTTTGCACCTATTTCCTATCCATTTATTGTAATACAATTACTATCTGCTCTGGTGGCACAGTGGGTAAAACTGCTGAGCTGCTGAACTTGCTAACCAAAAGATTAGTGGTTCGAAAGCTCCCACTTTTAGGTCCACCTTTTGCCAACCTAGCAGCTCAAAAACATGCAAATGTGTGTAGATCAGTAGGTACTGCCTTGGCAGGAAGGTAACAGCACTTCATGCAGTCATGCCGGTCACGTGACCTAGGAGATGTCTACGGACAACATTGGCTCTTTGGCTTAGAAATGGAGATGAGCACCACCCTCCAGAGTTGGATGTGACTAGACTTAATGTCTAAAGCACACGCCATAAAAATTGCATCAAAATTGCAAAAAAGAAATTGCACAAAAGGCTTTTCAGGAATACCCAAAGAGGCAACCAATTCACAAAGAAGGTACAAAGCACTTCTTCTCTTCCGAGAGTGTTTCAACCCAAATAATTTGAGTAAACTTGAATTCTATTTAAATAGATACCCCAACACCACTGCTGCCAACTACTTATGTAGAGGATACAGATATGGTTTCAGCATACCTTATGGGGGGGGGTGAACCTCCTATTGGTCTCATAATTGTTAGAACAACCTTTCGTCCCAGCTTGCTGGGATGAGAGGGCTTTGCCCCTCCCTGCCTCGATCGGAGCAAAGGTTCTTGGGAACCTTCTTGGCATGGGGGCGGGGCTTTCAGCGAGGCCCCGCCCCAACAAGCCATTCTGTGCTTGTTCAGCAAGCAGAGAGGTTGTGCTTTACCCTTTCTGCTTTGGGCTGCTGTGTTAAGAGCTGGAAGAGGAGACGAGGGAGAAGTAGGAGAGCAGAAGAGAACAGAAGGGAAAGAAGAGAAGGAAGAAAGGAGAAGTTGGAGAGGAAGAGAAGAAGACAAGGAGGGAGAAGGACAGTCGAAGGGAGAAGACGGGAAGAAGATCAGAAGATAGGAAGAGGAGAGGAAGGAGGTGGAAGATGAGCGGAGAGAAGATAGAAGACGGAAGAAGGAAGACGAGGAGAAGAAGCAGCTGATTTCACCAAGGAGTGGTAGTTTGACTACTAAGAAGGTCGGTACCTGGTTCGGGGGGAGGAGAGGGACGGTTGTGTCTCTCTACCCCCCCCTTGGGAGAGTGGTTTGGTTCCCCGTGCGCCGTCCGCCCGGGCCTGGGATGCTGCGGCGGTGGCTAGGCTGGCCGGGCTTGGGGGCGGGTGGAGGCGCGCGGGACTTTGAGCGGGGGGTGCGGCAGTGGAGGGGGGGACCGGCCCCGGGTGCTCGGAGCGGGGGGGGGTTGATGTGAGTTGGGCTCTGGCCCCCCCTCCCCCTCTCTCCCTCCCCTCCGCTGTGCCTTCCCGGCATTCAAGGGGGGCCGGGGTTGGCCGGGCTGGGGGCAGGCAGGCACGCGTCTCGGTTGCTGGGATGCGGCCTGGCCACCCCCTTTTTTCCCACCCCGCCCCCTCCGCAGGCCGCTCGTCGTGGCCCGGTCGCCATTTTAAGCTGGGTTGGCGAGGCGTTGGGGGGGTTGCGGTGTTTTTTGCGGCGCCGCCATTTTGGCCTCGTGGCGGCTAGCATGGCCACTGGGTGGTAGGGCGCCGTTTTTCTTCTCGGCCGCCATTTTGTAGGCGGCCGATGGGTCCGGGCGCCATTTTGAGGCTGCATTTATGAGCAGGGAAGGTACCAGCTGCCATTTTGTCGGGCGGCTGGTAGGATCGGGCGCCATCTTGGGCTACGCTTAGCAGCGTAAAGGTACCCGGCCGCCACTCTGTTAGGCGGCCGTTAGGTGCGAGCGCCATCTTAGGGCTGCCCTGAGGAAGGTGGATGGGGGTCTAGCCATGCCTGGCCGCCATTTTGGCGGCGAACGGGTTGGGCGCCATTTGGGGGCCTTTTCGGCGGGCTAGGGAGTTTGGAACTGTACCAAGTGGGCGGCTCCCTGTGTTCAGGGTCGCCCGGCGCGCTGATGGAGGCGGGGAAGACGAGCTTGGTGTTTTCTTAGATTTCGTATTTGGCTCCCTTTAATGCTTGCTGTTTGTGGGAATTGGGTATGGCCCTGGAGGTCCCTTATTACGCACCGAAGCTCGCAGGCCGGCGGGCAGACTGACAGGTTGCAGCTGGGTCCAGGGCGATTGCGATTGTATAACCATGGAAATGCGGCTTAGGCGTAGCATGTGGCAGCGATTCGTTTAGGGGTTCCTTTAATGAGGAAAGTGCTGGGCCTAGGGCATTTGCAGTCACCCGTTTATCTAGCGGGGAGTGAGCAGATACCGGGCGTAGTGACGGTGAGATATCTGTGTGACATTCTGGTAATAAGGTTGGTCAGGGAGCGATTCGGTAGTAGGAATACAAATGAAAGGGATTATAAGTTATGAGCAGGGCTGGATGTGGTTAAGCTAATGGCTATAATTAGCAGGGCCTTCATGATTATTACGGTGACCGCTAGAGGCGGTTAGGGTTAGGAGCAAGGGAACAGCTCACCGATATAGGGCGGCGGGTGGCGATATTTATCACGTGGCTATTGTTACTCACTGAAATAGGTGTCTTGATGGAGCAATGGGCAAGGTACGGCCAGCGGCAAGAGTGCTGGTATTTTCCAGGTGAAAGTTGCTTGCTGGGTGAAGGTAGGCTCCGGCACGTTTCCGGATGGCCTTGTTACTGTGGCTATCTGGAGTCGGTCGCTCATTTGTGCATTTGCTGTATTTTTGCAGGATGGAACCAAGGAAGAATGTTCCCGGCATGAAGGGCAAGGGACCAGCGTGAAAATCCGCGGAAAAGCGTCCACCACCTGCCGCGGGATCATCATCCGACGCTGGCAGCCATGATGGCCAGAATCGAAGGGCTAGAGAGGCGCAGGGGGCTGCCCGTGCGGCCCGCGGAAGTGGGTGGGGCGGGACGGGTTAGCAAGGCTCGCCTTGTTAAAAACATGCTGTCTCGTCTTGCTGTTTTAGAGGCTGGCCAAGAGGTGGGAACCCCTGAGGAGATCCCGGAGAGTATGGACATGGCGCCGTTAGGAGAGCCAGGGAGCCTCAGCCAGTTGCCTGAGCCGGTTGGCCGTGCGGCGGAGCCGGAGAGCCGTGCGGACGAACCGGAGGGTTGTGCTGCGGATGCTGGGATGGCCCGGATGCCGGTGCCGCCTACGGTACAGGCGGTCCCGGCAGGGATGTCTCAGGCGGCAGGACCAGCGCCTGAGGTTGTAGGCCCCTCTACTGGATACGGTAAGAAGCTCGGTGCTATTTGGCCCTGGGATGGTTTCCGAGGGCTTGGGGGGGCCTTAGGGGCGCCGTTGGGGGCTTCTTCCCCGGTGACGCTGGGTGTTAGTGTGGCTGCCGCGAGAGGTGGGGTAGTAGCCGGGATTGCGAGCTCATCCCCGGGATTAGCTGGGGCGGCTGCGGTTGCAGGGTTGTCCATGGGCGTGGCTGCACCAGTGGCTCCGGTGGGGGCGGTGTCGTTAGAGGCTGCGCGTACGGGGGACATGACCCAGTTTTGTGGGACAGACAAGTGGACGGCGCCCATTTTGCCGGCTGCGACCGATGGTGTTTTGGGGGCACATCTGGCACCCAAGACGTTAGAGAAAATACTCAGGAATGAGTATATAGATCTTTTCTCATTACTCTATAAGGAGTTAGAGAAGAAGGAGAAAGACGAACTGGATGAGGAGGGGAAGGAGAAGCTTAAAAGGAGCAAAGTGGAGCAAAACTGGGAGAACTGGTTGGCGTGCTACACGATCTACATGGGCATCCTAGTGGATGCTCAGCCCTACAGGGCAAAATCGTTGGTACGTTACCTGAACATAATTTATGGGGCCAAGGTGAGGTTCGTAGGGAAGGCTTGGCTTGAGTACCACCGGCGCTTCAGGGCCTTGGCGGCTTGTGACCCATGGATGAGGTGGGATCTCATCCACGAGCAACTTTGGCAACTTTGGCTGGCTGTAATGAATGCCGCTAAGGCTGTTCCTGGTGAACCGGCCGACAGCGGTCATCTAGTGCAGAATGGCAAGGTCGTGCAGCCCTTTCGGGCGGGTGCCTCTGGGGGGCAGTCCCAAAAACAGCGCCCAGTATGTTGGGAGTTTTCCGCCCAGGGGGTGTGTAATAGAAAGGTGTGCAGGTACCTGCACGCCTGTTCTACCTGTGGTGGCCACACGGGGCAAAACAGTGCAACAGAGGGAAGCCTTGGAGGGGAAATCCCAGGGAGGGTCAATACTCCGAAAAGGCTTCGGCTCAGTCACCCCTTCCGAAAGGGTCCCAGCCCAGTTAAACTGGGCCCTCTAGGACAGTGGCTGAAGAGCTATCCGAACATACTATCTGTTGTGCGGGTTCACCTTCGATTTTCGCATTCCAGCCCTGGGTCCTCCCAATTTGAAGTCCACAATTGGTATGGAAGATGTGGTGCGGCAAAAAATTGCCAAAGAGTTGGGGGAGGGACGGGTGTTGGGTCCGTTTGCGGTTCCTCCTGTTTCAGGTTTGAGAGTTTCCCTGTTGGGAATTGTACCTAAAAAGGCACCGGGTGAGTATCGCCTCATTCATCATCTGTCCTATCCAAGGGGCAGCTCTGTGAATGACACGATACCAGACGAGTTGTGCACAGTGTATTATACGTCTTTCGACGCTGCAGTGCGAACAGTTAAAAGGCACGGGCCGGGAGCCGAGTTGGCTAAGTGTGACATCAAATTGGCTTTTAGATTGCTCCCGGTCCACCCAGCTGACTTTGATCTGCTGGGTTTTCGGTTCGATGGCTTGTTTTACATCGATCGGGCATTACCTATGGGATGCTCCGTGTCGTGCGCCGCTTTCGAGACGTTTAGTACCTTTTTGGAATGGGCGGTCAGAACTGAGGTGGGCCTTAGCGGGGTGGTCCATTATTTAGATGACTTCCTTTTTGTGGGGCGCTTCGGGTCGGGCGATTGCGAATAGTTGTTGAGTGCGTTCAAGCGCCTTACCCAAAGCATGGGGGCGCCCCTAGCAGAAGAGAAAACGGAAGGGCCAGCCTCGGTTCTGACGTTCCTGGGTGTGGAGTTGGACACGGTGAACCAGTATTCCAGGCTGCCACCAGGGAAGATCGTGGACCTGAAGTTCAGGATTGAGCAGTTTATGCTCAAGAAAAAAGCCATGCTGAAAGAATTCCAGGTTCTGATAGGTCACCTGAACTTTGCTTGCAAAGTGGTGGCTCCTGGCAGGGCTTTCCTGCGCAGGTTGTGTGTTGCAATTTCTGGCACGGTGTTGTCGCATCACCGTATCCGGGTTACCAGGGACATCAAGTCGGATTTGGAAATTTGGCTGAGTTTCGTTTCAAATTTCAATGCCATTTCCTTTTGGCGGCAGGATTTGCTAGTAAAGGATGCCCTGAAGGTAGCGTCGGATGCTTCCGGATCTCTTGGTTTCGGAGTGTTTTTTGTGGGTCAGTGGTGTGCACAATTGTGGCCTGAGGATTGGCACAGTTTGGGTGTTACATCTGATCTGACTTTTCTGGAATTCTTTCCTATTTTTGTGGCAGTGCATATTTGGATGGATAGGTTTGCCAACTCCACTGTGCATTTTTGGTGTGATAACATGGCCACGGTGCATGTTATCAACACACTTACTTCTCGGTCCAGAAGGGTAATGGGCCTGTTGCGTGCGTTTACGCTACATTGTTTAGAGGCGAACATATTGTTTCGGGCATTCCACATTGCAGGGCTTGATAATTCATTGGCTGACGCTCTGTCTCGTATGCAGATGGAGCGCTTCAGGCAATTGGCGCCCGATGCAGAGGTCCTCCCGAAAAGCATGCCAGACCATCTTTGGCTGGTTGGAGTGATGAAGTAGCGGTCGGCATGGCTTTGGCTTTAGCCCCCAGCTCCCTACGCGGGTACTTCAGGGCCGTCAGGGAGTTCGCGGAATTCAGGGAGTATTATGGTTTACCTAAGACCTTCCCTGTTCCGTATGACCATATCGCCCAGTTTTGTGTTTACCATCATAGGCGGGGTCTTGCTGCCCATACCATTCGAGTTAAACTATTGGCGCTGGCCTATTGGTTTAAGGCGCAGGGCTTGCACGACCCGACTAATGATTTTCGCCTTCACAAACTGATGACTGGATGGTCCAGACAAATTGGCAGGTCTGTTGACTCCAGGGAACCCTTAACACCAGATATTTTGAAGGGTTTGGGTCGGTTGTGGTCATCTGTGTGTGACTCCCGTTACGAGCAGGCTCTGTTTCATTCGGCCGCCCTAACCGCATTTTTGGGGCCTTTAGAATCAGTGAGTTGGTGGCTTCATCAAAGGAAGACCTCTCTCACAGGGCCTTTTTACTATCTGACATTTCTTTAGATCAGGACGTTTTGGCTTTAAATGTCAGATTTTCAAAAACTGATCAAGCTGGTAAGGGCTCTTTGGTCCGGTTGGGGAGAGCTAGTGATGTCGAGTTGTGTCCGGTGCTAGCCATGTCACAATATTTAGCTGTTCGTGGCATGGCTGCCGGTTACCTTTTTTGTCATCTGGACGGGACGCCACTGTCTAAATTTCAGTTTTGGGCAGTAACTAAAAAGGCCTTGAAATTATTGGGCTTGGATGGAGTGAAGTTCGGAACCCACTCCTTCAGAATTGGTGTGGCGTCCTCTGCAGCTGCAATGGGGTATGATGCTGAAACAATTAGGTCCCTCGGGAGGTGGAGGTCAGACGCTTACAAAGTTTATGTTCGTAATGTTCAGTTGTAAGCGGTTTGATGCTGCTCAGTTTCTTTTCGTTGCAGGTCCGATGGGATGCTCCGGGAGGCTGAAGGTCCTGATCTGCGGGCACAGCTATGTGTGTTGGGCGGAGAAGGCAGCGCATATGAGGAGTTAAGCTCTCAGGTGGGAAGCTCTCAGGTGGGAATCCCATTGGCTTCTGAGAAAATAGAAGGCCTGTCATGGAAATTGACCTTTGACCGTGCAGCAGTTTTTGAGACTGCCACAAATTAAGGTTGATGATCTAGTATTTAGGATTCAGGACTTTATGTACCATAGTAAGTCGACTTTTCGGGAATTCCAGGAATTAATCGGCCATCTTAATTTTGTTTATAAAGTAGTAACTCTGGGCAGGGCATTTCTTCATATATTGTTTTATGCCTTTTGTAGGGCTTCCTTGACCCACCACTATATAAGGGTAACCCAAGAGATCAAGGCAGATTTGTTTGCTTGGTTAGAATTCTTGTTGGGATTCAATTGCATTTTGTCTTAGTGGCAAGATTTATTGCTTAGAAATGCTCTACAGTGGCACTGGACTCTAGAGAGGTCCTCAGTTTTTATGTCTATTTCAGTGGACACTAGTGTGCAGGGAGCTGGCTTGAACAGCGGCATGTTGAAGGGATAAGTTGTTGAAACATTGGTCACGTGAGTATGGGAAATCACCCAATAATTGCCAGCCTGCATCTTCAGGAATTTTAAAGGGTCTTGAGCAAGTTTGGCCCTGAGTTTATACTTCTCACTAAGAGGAAATTCTTTTTCATGCAGCTTCCTTCACCACCTTCTTTGGGGCCCTTTGGGTGAGTGAACTTGTAGTCAGCTCCAAAACAGATTACTCACAAAGAGCTTTAATGTTACGTGAGTTAACCTCACAGAAGATGCAGTTGTTTATTAAGAAATCCAAGAAGGATTACAAAGGTAAAGCATCATCTGTGGTTTTCACTGAATATAGGATGTGGATTTATGTCCAGTCCAAGCAATGGCATGTTATGTTAATATTAGGGGCAACATGAAGGCCCACTTTTTAAATACCATGATGGTTCTCCATTAATAAAATATTAATTTTGGGAAGTTAAAGGCCTTAAGTATTCAAAGGCAAAGTCTCTTTGTATTAATACTTTTCTGTTACTGCAGATATCAGTTGACTGGCATTCAGATGGCAGGTACAGATTTGCAAACATAGTCACATCCATTGGGCAGGTTCAGAATAGCTTATTTAGTCAACTGCAATAGCCAGTGTTGAATGAAGAGGGAGAAGAGGCCTCCTTGGGATGAGTTGTGCCCATTATTTAAGTGTGTGTGTGTGTGGGGGTCTTACTGGTGATACTTAAGGAGGCTTGTCCCCATACACACATGGTGTGGGCTGTGATTATCCCATGGCAAAAATGGCCAGGTGATGAAGATGTGAAAAGAATCAATGTGGCCAGAAAGAGCGGAATTGAGAAATTTGCAAGAACATGAACAAGGGCTTGGAATCTTAGATACACCAACTAAGAAATCACATATTACATGAAGGATTTCTTCCAGTTTGATGGTATCCATCTCTTGGAGTCAGGAGCTAGCATTTCCTGCAGGACTGGCAAGGGGCTATCAGGGCTGTTTTAGCAGGTTTGGTGGGGGATAAGGGCATAGCAAATGCTTACTCCTAATCTGTGGCAGGAAACTGGGATGGGTTTAACATCTCAGTGTGCACCTAAGTCACCCATTTTGGAGAAGGCCAGGAACAGGAACCCTCAATGAGGGATTCGGATTATCAAGGTGGGATGTGAATGGAAATGGCTTTGGGGCAGTGGGAATTTGGACCCTTTTGGGGTGGGAATTCAGGCCTTTTGACTTGGGGTCCAAATTCTATATGCAGCTTCCCTAAGAGGTCACCCTGAGAACAGCTCAGGCAGAGTTGTGCTCAGGGGACCAATGTGTACCACTCCAGTTAGCTGAGGAGCAGGTCCTGGATGGCCACTGCCTCAGCTTATTCCACACCAAGTTCATACCATGTAAGAATTGTTTGCAGGTCACAAAGAAAGTTAAACAGTTAACATTAATAAAGTTGCCCATGGTTATTTATTCCATGTGGTTGTGCGATATCATTATTTCAGTGGTGGTGGTGGGGGAGGGGGGGCAATTGTTAATTTGTTTCATTGATGGGAATGCACTGGTTGTGTATTTGTTTATGGCAAGAGGGTTGGCCCTCGGGGTCTCTATCAACTCGATATGATTCTTATGCAGCTTCAATGGTCAGAATTTTCTATCTGCTATGTCAGAACCTTAATTACATAGTTATATAGTGGGTTTTTTTAACCTTCTCACCCTTCAGTCATCACTTACTGGGCACCAGCCACTGCAAGTGGTAGAGATCTGTATTCCTTTTAATTGCAAAGTAGCTTACTAATATCCTTGTCCTCTTCCATGAGCAATTTCCATTACGACAGCCAGAAGCAGGATTCCTGTTGCAATTTTCCCTCACACAAGTGGCTGCTTGTGTAAGAGGCTGTGGTGAGAACATCAGTCACTTGCTTTCTAATCATTAAGAGAACACACTTTGTTGCTCTTACAGTGCCTCTTTCTTGGTAAGGGTAGATTGAAGGAATTTCATAGTCCCTATAGTATTTATTTATTTATTTATTTACTTCATTTATATTCCACTCTTCTCACCCTGAAGAGGACTCAGAGCGGATTACAGTACATATACTTGCAGACAATCCCTGAAGTTCAACATATATAGACATATTTTAGACATATATTGATGAACATAGAGGAACAGAGAGGCAAACTTCTGGCCACCAGGGGGAGCTGACACACTCTTCATCTCTCTCAGCGTTTTTTCCCGCATCCCTTGTTGTTCTTTCGCAATCCTCAGTGACTCCTGGAATTCTTATGGCTTCATAAATCAGTCAAAATTTGCGTCCCCACTTAATGTGGTACCTTTATCTCCTACTTGACAAATGAACTGTCTTTCGGGCTGCAAAGGTTGACAGCAGGCTACACTTAAGGTTGAGCACCCACCTCGACCTGGGCAGACCTCAAACTCATGACCTACAGGTCAGAGAGATCTTATGCAGCTGACACTTAGCCAGCTGCGCCACTTCCCGCAGTCACAAAGACACATTTGTAAGTGCCCTACTGAATTATGACTAAAGCTTTTAGGAATATTTCCCTGGGTAGGTTGTAGAAATTATACCGATTTCCAATTTAATTGTCATGGCACTGGTCTATGGATAGGAAAGAATCCTTTCTGTTATCATAGGTCATGAAGTCACAAAGCCGAAAATTAGAGTTGGTTGCTTTAAGTTACACAGTGTTCCTTTTAACAATCCAACACTATTTCAGTGCTAAATATTCCATGAAGAGCTAGGTTTTGTCACAATATGGGTCAATGCTGACCAATGGTTCCAAAATTGTTCCCAAAATTTGTCTTGTTAAGCATGAAATCCTGAATCACTTCAGGCTCACATTAACAGCATATTTTTCTTCACTGACAGCTTCAGCATAAGAAAGGTTTTCTTCTTTTCCCATAGATTAAGGTAGAATAGCAATAGTGGCTGACATAGTTTGCACTTGACTAGAAAATATTTAAATGCATCTTGAAGCAGTGGGGTGCAAACACTGGATAGTTTCTTTCCACTGAGCAAGCAGGAAAGCATAACTGCTTGTCTTTATTTGTTTGACTTATTTGGAAGAGGTCTAGAGATGATGTGACATGAAAAAAAGAAATGGGCAAAGTCTTTTTTTTCATGTCACATCCACACTATCTATTTAAACTTCAAACAACCCAATACTAAGCACTTCAAAGCAGCCATTAGAACTGTATTATTACTCTTCTGAGATACTATGAGTTGCTTCCAATTCTATATATGCAGTAGCACTGAGAATTGTTTCTCTTCCTCCTGAAGTCTTCCACAGGAAACCAGACTCTGAAAGATTTCCTAGCATTTGAAGGGCTACACAAATGAAAAAGGAAATTATGTTATCCCACTTCTTCTGGTAGTAATTGTTTCCAGTAATAGAAACTATTGGATTCTGTCCTATGTTCTGATTCTTTTAAAATAATGGATCCCCACCTCCTTGATTCAGTGACATGTGCATTGTGCTCAAAGATTACTCACAATTTTCCGTTTTGTATGAGAACCTGGTTCATGCAAAGTAACTGAATTAAATACAAGTTTTGTGAACTCAATCCACTAGTTATTTATTTACTTTTTTCACCGCTCTGAGCTCCAGAGAGAGCGGTATATTAAGCCGAACTAATAAATAAATAAATAAATAAATAAATCCCAACTTTTATCCAGGACTGTGGCTCATTTAAGAGAGTTCACCATGTTTGCTTTGGAAAAGAGAGGACATGAGTAGTGACGTGAAAGCCAATTTTACATAGCTGAAAAGATGTCATACAGAAGACCTAGTAAATTTGCTGCGGGTAGGAGGCAAAACAATGTGCTTAATTTTATGAAGTATTGAGTACAGCCTTAAGAAAACGTGTTGGCTGAAGCAATTACACCTACACCCTGTGCAAAAAGATCAATGAGATAAATCGTTCTTTAACACTTGTGAAGAGATAGTAACCAGAATCTACATAGTGACAAACATTCATGGAGAGCAATTTACATCCATGAAAATCCCTTTTTGGAGGGGGTGAAGAAGGGTATTCCCTTGCCCTTGCACTCTGGTCCTATCTACACTACCATTATAATGCAGATTGAACTGCATGATAGGGACAGTGTAGCCTTACATAATGCATCTTAAATGCATTTAACTGGATTATATGATTATATTATAGTACAGTTCAATCTGCATTATAATGACATTGTACATGGGGCCTCCTATTGCCCAGCAACTGGCAAGCTCTGGAAGGAACCCCCCTACTGATTGAGATGGGAAAAGAAGGGGGTGATGATAGTGATGATCCAGCTGTTCTGAGCTCCCTGGGGAAGTCCCACTGGAGAATGCAACCTCATCTCTCCCTAGCATCTGAACACACACCAGCTGCTTCTACCTGGTCCAAATCATCTCCTCTTTCCTTACCTCCACACTAGTCAGTGACAGCAGTAGGGATTCTTCCTCTGGCTTTAAGGCTGCTGGGCCAATGAGAACATGGGATTGTAGAAGTATGGCCATTGTTTCCTCAACTATACCTCTGGGCAGGAATCTTTCTTGGAGGACAGTAGATAGATCTTTCAATACAGCCATGGTGCTGTCCTCCAGCACCTCATTATTGCATGAATTCTGAACTGGAAAATTCATGAGGCTATATGATAGAATTGACAACAGTTTGCCAGTGCAAAATAACCATAATGGGAAATGTAAAATAACCATAATGGGAAAGTGGCACATGGGGGATGTTAATTGCCTAGAAAGAATTTCTGTGGGATAAGAGACAGAATCGCATGTCTCGGTATATTGCAAGAAGTAAAATCAGAGATAATATTTTATTATTATTTAATTTCTCCAAATTACCTTATATACCAAAATTGATGGCAGTATGTGGTTGGGCCATGAGGCAAGCTATCCTTAAGCATCCTCACACAATGCAAACACACACTCCAGCTCATTTACATATGTGTTTACATAAAAGTTAAGGTCCAGTTCCTGTAGATGTTTCCATGTGAATACAGCCTCATTTTCTTTTAATATCTTGGATTTGTTACTTTATTGTGATCAAGAGGGAATGAATGTACACATCAAAAAGCACATAATGTGTGTGTGTGTGTGTATGCCAGGGATATGTACATATCTCATTTGTGATTCGTGTACATGTCATATTTGCCAAATTGGATGAAGGTGTTCATTTTTAAAAGGCTGTTGGCTGCTCTGGTTGACTTTTTTGCAGTGGAGTTACAGCACTTGAATGACAACATGCCAAAGAGTGTTTTAATAAGGAAAAGGCATTAGCACACTTCTATCTCATAAGCTCTGATCCCTGTTATATCATTGGGCATCACAGATTGATAAGAATGCATCCACTTTTTCAAAGAGCATTACTTTAGAGAACTCCGTAATTGTAATTGATCTGTTTAGAGGAAAATATCCATAGGGAGTTGTAACTAGAATGAGGATTAACCTACAACTCATATTCTTGGTGCCCTGACTTCCCTGCAGAAATGCAATAGCAAGGCCATTTTTCCTGGATGTCAATATCCTTATAGTGAAAATACAGGTCAGTCAATTTCAAGCATCTGCTTCTCCATCCATCAGCAAAACATGAAAAAGTAAATCATAATAGTACTGTGTCCTTGAGGTCTATCACAATACATTACCGTCCAGACTTATCAATGAAGGAGGTACTTAAATGTTATAATGATTTTTCATAAACTCAGACTATAAGGAAATAGAAGCAATTCTTTGATTTCTTTAAATACCACATTTCAATTGTTACTTTGCTATGATGAACTATTTTCTTCTTCTTTTAAACATTAATTTTGATTTAAAGGACAGAAATAGAAAAATATGAACAAACAGGCACAGATCCAAGAAAAAGTTACAGTAAGTAAGAACTATATCCCCCCATAAAAATAAAAATGGTTTTTATGTATAAAACTAGACTACAAAAACTAACAGAACTCTATCTAAAACAATAATCTTAACCCTTACACACTTCACTATTAAACACGTACTAAACATACAACAAGAACTAGTCTACAAACCTTTCATTCATTGCCTGTTGATTTTAAAATCTTATTTCCTGCTCCCTTAAAATATAATCCACATCTTTTTAAAAATAATACTTTTCTAGCTCAAACAATCGATAGTTTGAAGTTTGTGCCGATCTTTGCTGTAGGAAAGCGATAAATAACTCCCAGTCTCTTAAACCTAGTCAAGGATTTCTCCTTGATCAATGTCATCAGTTTGACTGCATTGGCTAATTCAAATATCTTCATCCGCCATACTTCTTATGTTGGGATAGCTGGTTCTTGTCATCACTGGGCAGGGATGATTCTCATCACATGAATCATACAGTATATAGTAAAAACCTTCCATGTTTTATCTCTAGTTTTCCATCCAGTATCCCTAAAAAGTAAATCTCTGGTTTCATCATGATTTTAACCTTAACCATTACTTCTGTCGTCATTTCTATTTGAGTCCAATATTTCTGGGTCTTTCTGCAAACCCACATATGGCAAAATGTTCCAAGATTTATTTATTTATTTATTTTGCATTTCCCACATTTTCTAGAACTGCCTTTACACATCTTAGAAAGCCTCTCTGACTTCTGGTGCTACTCATACATCATCTTGCAATAATTTTTCTTTCAAATCATTTCTCAAGAGTAAATTTCCAACTCTTTGTTCAGACCTTGCCTCATTATTCCTATTGAATTTGTGTGTCTATGGTCTGCATCCATTTAACCAAACACTATTTCACTTGTTCTTCCTCCACTTCATATTTTAACAAGTTTAAATATTTTTTCTTTTATTTTCTCGAACACAGCAAGAATATGTTACTTTTTCTGAAGAGAGGTTTGTCTACATAGTTCTGAAAATCTCAGTTATTGTACTCATTTTCTTGAAACTGATAGAAATGTGGGCCCTTCTACACAGTCCTAAAACTCGGGCTAAAAAGCAGATTGGCCTGAGGTGTCCAGATGATGTTTCAGGCTAATCTGTTTCAAATGGCAGTAAACTGAATAAGTTAATACAGATATTAACTTCATGCTAAGATGTTATGAACTCCTGAATTTTCTTTTAGATTCTATTCTATCCCCAATCCCCACTTCTTTACCCAATCACGCCATTACTTTTCACACAGTCATGCATTTTATATATGTTTGCTTACAGATCAAAACAAATAAACCACCAGGCAAAATCTATCTTTGTCATTCCTCCATTTGGCTTGCATTCCCTTCTGTCTTTCTATCTCTGTTACATTCCAGACACCTCCTATCCATTCAGTTTCCACCACATACTCCACCCCATTCTCTTCCTTCATCCCTTCTGCTCCAAGACCAACCATTCCCCCTTTTCTATTCTCTTCCTATTGAATTTGTCCTAATTCTTTCCTTGCTCTCATTATGTCTGCTTTTTTCTCACTGTCTTCTCACTCTTCACTTCAGTTCACTGCATGGACTGATCCTTTTTCTCATCATTCATACTATATTTTTCCTGGCATCCTTTCTGCTAATTCTTATACTCTTTCTCCCATACTTCTCACTCCCTCTCCATTACTTACCTCTTGCCATTTGAACTACCTGATGCTCCCTTGCCATTTCAGTTGCTGCTTTGCCCAAATCTTCCAATTTGCCCCATCACATTATATGGACAAAGCCTCTGATAGTGTGAGCTGCATTCTGGCATTTTTCTGCACAAAGTAAGTCAGGGCAATGAAGACAGGCATCCCACCTTCCCTGTCTTGCTATAACATTTAATCTGTGCTTGCTAGCTCCAGGGCTGAACACTGTAGTCATTAGTGCTAAGCCATGACAAGTATTTGTTAGCAAACAAAGACCATTACTGCTTAAATTAATAAAAACATGGAATCACAGAATGCTATCTTGTCCAATTCCCTGCCATGTAGCAGTAAACAACTGAAATGCCTTTGAAAGATGCCCACCCAGTGTAAAATTACTTTCATGGTTTACTGGCATTATAAAGTACCTCTCTGGCATTACTTTGCAAATGAAGATTCTTAGGAAGGACTCATCCCATGCTTTCTACAAGTAAGTTGATGACTAAGGAGGTTGGATGTGTCCTTCAAGCCTGTGCAATGGATTTTTGTGGTGGAGCGCAGCGTGCACAGTACTGGCCTCACCCTTTAAACCAAAGGTTCATCTGCCAGGGCCTAGCAAGCTTAGGACGGTGGCAGCGAGGTCCTCAGGCCATAGGTTTGATTTGAGTTTCCTTCTCTAGATGGTTGACCGTACAGGGTTAGAAGAGCACCATCTGCCCGGGTTTGAAATTAGAGTTTTCCTTCTCTTAGGATGGTTGCCAAAAGGCTAGAGAGCCCATCCTACCCATTGACGCTCTTTGTCAGACCCTTCAGTTGTGACCTGTCTGGCATGGGAGGCCCTACCAGTGGCTATGCCACCACCAGCAAAGCTCACAACTTCATTAGGGTATGCAAGCCTCTCCCCCACGACAAGGGGATGCCAATGGAGAGGTTAAAGTACCACCTACTACACATCCTTATGGCTCATTGACCCTAAAGTTTACCAGCTTATTGGTGATGATGATGACAGTTTGAGGACTGCAAATTCCATCACCATAATGATGCTCCTATGCACAGCTTTCCAGTGTTTATAACCAAAGATGTACATATACAAGGGGAATGGGAAAAACCTTTCATTCTAAGCAATCACATTAGCAATAAATATAACTGAATCATGTTGAATTTTAACTGATTAAGAATATTCTAGGCTGGCCATTAAAATGAACTGAACTATAGCTTTATTCATTTTCCCTTGCATCCTTATTCCAGGGGTATGAAGATAAATTTGGAGTATATTGCAAGAGCAAAACAGCACATGACAAGAAAACTGAGGCACCTTATGATGAGCTTCTTCCATCCCTTAGACTATTTTTAAAAAACGTAAAGCAAAAATGTTATCATTTACCCATAAGCTATAGCATTACCTTTGAAGCTGAAATGAATAAATTCACTGGAAAAAAATGAACCCAATGAACAATAATTTATGCAGGTTTGGTTGCCTGAATGAAAATCCTACTGAAAGGCAGCAAAGCCAAGACGGAATATTGGCAGAAACTCTGTAAGGCTAGACAGGGGCCTGTTGTTGTGACATGCTATAGATGGCAATATGACTGAAACTGCCAGAGGGCACAAGAGTAAATGAAAGAGGCAGCTTTGTCAAGACAAGTCCAAAGAGTTTGTTCCAGCATGTTTGATCTGCTCATTTTAATTTGGGTTTGGATATTGGAGGGAATGGTTGCATTCCAACTATTATTACTTTTCCATCCAGGATCAACACATTCATCCAAAGTGGATAGAAAGGACAAGTTGTCCACCATCTGTTCCTGACAGTGATATGAACAAGTATTCAAGATCATCTAAATCTCATTTGCATGCCAGGAGGTTTTCAACCATTCACTCTGCTTTGTTTCTTATGCATCATAAGTGCCAAACAGTCTCCAACTCAGCTCTAAAGATGGAAAAGCAAAGGCAAAGGTGGAGAAAGGGCATTCTAATTGAGGAATGAATTTTTACTACTCTCACTCTTGCCAAGCAAATGTGAATTGTCTGTATGTCCCTTGGTAGCTGTGATGGCATGCCCGAGCTTTTGGGTCTTAATCTTTGTCTACTAGTACCCTGGGTACTGGTTGTGGGGGGTCGGGGGCAGGTCAGGGTTATGCCCTCCCTTCTGCTCGAGATCCCCGTGTACAACTGGTGGGCCACTGTGTGATACAGAATGCTGGACTAGATGGGCTGAGGTCCGATTCAGCATGGCTCTTCTTATGTTCTTATGTACTAAGGGTCTTAATCTTGACAAAAGGTTTCCGATAGCCCCTATCGGAAACCTTTTGTCAAGATTAAGACCCTTAGTAGACAAAGGCACTTTAGGCAAGGTGAAAAGATAACCAAAATGAGTTTACTGATTAACTCAATAAAGGGTTAACTCTACTCAGGACTAATATAGGATAACTCAAAGAAATACATTACAAAAGGAGATTTTGCTGTTTGCAGTAATGTCCCTGGAGTCTTTGAAAGTCTCTTGCATCTGGTGCAAAGCAATGATTATAAACTGTCTCAGTCTTCTTCCTTGTGAAGCTTAAGATGGCCAAAAGCTTCTGTTGTCTCTTGGACTGCTGGTATATGATACTGCTGATTGCAGGTGCTAAGGATGCCTGTTTTTTGTTTTTGATTTTTTTAATTGCTTCAACCTAGGATTACCAGACAATTCCCAAGATTCTATTCTCTGTAGCTATGTTGCAAAAAAGGAGGAGTCCAGCAAGAGAGGTCTGTACAGGCAAATGGAATAGACCAACTAATGCTGGCCTCTAAGGGGTTTTTTATGATCCACCCAAAACTAATACAAAGGAAGGTACTATCTACACTATTGGGAAAACCTATAAACAGGGGAACTGAAGCAGAGGAGAGAAAAAGGCAGAGCTAAGACTTCACAGTAGCACCCCATAACTTCTTTCAACTTCCATTTTCTCAATTTCCCCAACAAGTCCCAGCAGTGTGAGTAAAAAGCAGTCTTGGCAAGAAACGCCATTAACATCTTTTAAGGTCATTATCTGTACTTCAAAGCATTGCACAACCTATCATTGTGTGGGTTTCCAAATAGTATTGATGAAATTTAAATAGAGGTTGGATACTGATGCTTTGAGTGTGATTTTCCTGCTTCTTGGTCGGGGGTTGGACTGGATGGCCCACAAGGTGTCTTCCAACTCTGGGATTCTATGATTCTATGCAATGGCACTCTTTCCCATCTGTAAAGCACTTATAGGGCATTTCCAGACAGCAAGAAAACACAGGTTTAAGAAGCAGGACACCCCCCCCCAAACCTGGGACCTAAGAGCTGTTCTCCACACAGACCTATGGGTCCTGGGATCCCCCCAAAAAAATCTCCTAGGCCTCCTCTGTCTCAGAACAAGATGTGGGGTGGACAGGAACATCCATGTAAGTATTTTTAAAACTCACTCTGTTATGCTCTGAACTGTATATGTGCACATGCAAATATCTTAAATATAAGCATATTCACATGTGTGCATATGAGTTTCAGTGCATAATAGAGTGATCTTTTAGAAAAACTTCTGCTACATTTCTCCTTTCCGTTAATTATTTATTCAAGCTCTTTTTAATAAAATATAGAGTTTCAGAGAGTTCTGTTCACTTTTTATTCATGCTTCCTTTAAATGAGCTATGTGTCTATTCCATGGGCCAAACAGTTGACCAGTTGTTTTGGGGTTTTTAAAAGTGGGCATGTGCTGGAGCAGGCTTCACAGTGGAAAGAGAAGGAAATCACATGTTTTGGTGAGAGCAGGGGATATACAGTCATGGGAATATGCACATTTTTGGATTGGTATCAGGATAAAAGCAGAACTTTTAATCCCATGCTTTTGGTCCGTTGCAGCAAATCAGTGCACATCCTTTAGCTGCCACACTCCCCCCTCGCCACCTTTTAACACGTGAAATCCTGTGTGTCAAGTACTGTGTAGTTGGGTCCATACACAGCATGTGGTAAGATCTGCTGGAAATAGTTTTCATTGGATTCCTATATAGCTATCTGTACAAGGAAATAAAGGGGAGAGGCCAAAAGGAGAATAATATTAGGTAACTATTATATACAGCAGCTGAACATTTTGATGGAAAGCAAAAGATCTCAGAAGAACAAAGAGAAGATTAGACTTAAAAGTGTTTCCTTTCATTAAGTAGACTATGTAATTTTATTTACTTCTCTAACAGGACTGTGAAACTTTCCAATTCTTGCCCATAGTACCAACTAAAACTAACAAATAACACGTTCACAACAGTGACTCCTTTGTTTATTCCATAGCTACAGCATATTTTGTTATATCATCCTTGCAATTGTTAGCTTTATGATGGATAATCAAGGAAAAACTAATGATGCTTTTAGTATCCTACTTTGAAATCACCAAGCATGGAAGATAATTATGATAATGTACACAACAGCTTTTGCTTCAGTCACAGCATCATTTCCATCAATCTCTTTTTTCTTAGCTTCTCTTTCCCCTGGCAATATTTTGGGTAGCAATAAGAGGCCAAAAGTTGTTCCATTTTCCTTACCACTAATGTTCACGGAACCACATTTAATTAAAGGAATGTATATACATGCATTTAAAAACCAGGTCAGGGAATGGAACTGAAATTGATCGAGGAGAGTGTTTTTACTTTTATTTCAATTTCTGAATGTTCAGATGCAGATGGATACTGAAAAGGTTTAATTTCCATATGTGTTGTTTTTCACAGTATTGCGTAATATAAGCTTTAATTGAACATGTTCTTTTTCAAAATTATGGATTTTGATATGAATTAAGAATAAGCCAAAGATCAGTCTACAGAGTACCAGCATGGTCTCAGTTGGCCAGTGGCCTTGGCCATTGCTACCATTTTCCCACCCACACGTTCCAAAAGGGTGCTATTCAGAAGAGGACCAGTACCATTACTAGGGCTAGTGTCACCCAATGGTGTCGCATCCTCCACCAACTGAGAGCATAAACAACATGAAAATGGGAAGCATCTCACACTAGCCAATGAAAGAAAAATATTTTTTTATAATTAAAGTGTTCCTGGGTGGGTGTTCTTGCATGTAAGTGCTTCTTTTCCCTCAGAGCCCTTCCACACAGCTCTATGTCCCAGACTATCAAGGCAGAAAATCCCACATTATCTGAGTTTGGACTTAGATAACCCAGTTCAAGGCAGATATTGTGGGATTTTCTGCCTTGATATTCTGGGATATAGGGCTGTGTGGAAAAGCCTTTATTATCATGGTTCTGGCAATCTGTAGTGAATACCTCTTCTCATGTCCTCACTCAAGCTTTCATTCTTCCTTGACCAGTTATCCTAGGGCCTTTTACACAACCGTATATCCCAGAATATCAAGGCAGAAAATCCCACATTTTCTGAGTGTGGATTCAGATAACTCAGTTCAAAGATAATATTGTGGGATTTTCTGCCTTGATATTCTGAGATATAGGGCTGTGTGAAAGGGGCCCTTAGATGCTAGCTGTATTTAAATCCCAGAGTAGCACCACCATGGAAGTTAATCTGCATAAACATTAATGGGAACTGTACACTCTTTCTCTTCCTTCAGTGATCATTAGGGTTTTAACAGGACTGCAGCCTCAGAGGAGGACAGAGGACATGTATGGTTAGTTAAGAGTAAAGTCTGTTGCCTTCTGTTTGGGAAAAAAGCAGTAAATGGTTGAGCTTGCATGAATTCCAGCTTCAAGAGGTGGCAGATGGAATTGACCAGGAGGAAGAGGGCAAGGGCCTAGTGCAATATGTGCATGCTGTGTGTGTGCGTGCATTCCAATACCATTTCCATGTTGTCGTTTTCCAAAGCTTTACTTTTTCTCTGTTGTTATGGCCTGCTTCAATGACATAATAAAAAGCATCTCTTAATATCCTGCCTCC
Organism: Anolis apletophallus; assembly: GCA_030556195.1. Lineage (NCBI taxonomy): Eukaryota > Metazoa > Chordata > Lepidosauria > Squamata > Anolidae > Anolis > Anolis apletophallus. The sequence goes on along the minus strand of JARBWK010000003.1, from coordinate 156,226,081 downwards.
TTAACCCCACTCCCCAACCAGAGTTTGTTGAAGTAGGATCCCTCAACTTTTACGAGCATACCCATTTGATGCTTTTCCCTGGTTTTCAATTGGGAGGGGAAAACCTGAAGTGACATGCTAAAAATCCCTCCCCCAGCTTAAGGCAATTCCAGTTTGAGTTCTCTGTGTTTTTGGTGTGGCTTGGGAAAGCTGAATCTCTTTGTGATCCTCTCAAAATTGAACTCAGAAGGAAAGGAGAGAACAGGGGGAAGTTAGGGCTTTGCCAATATTCTCTGGGATGATGGGAAGGAGTAGAGTTATCAAATGATTCTTTCCTTGCCATCCTTAAAGGAGTCTATAGGTAAAGCATGAAAGGAAAGCTTTGGAAAATTTCCTTAAGAAAGTGGATGGAATGAGAGTAAAGTTCACACACAGAGAGCACACACTGGCACCACATCAGGCCATTCTGACACCTGTCAAGGCTTCAAATCTCCTTTTAAGCCCAATTTTTAGCTCCATTACCCCCAATTGAGTTCAGTGGTGCTTACTTTTGAATAAGAATGCTTGCCCTGTGCCCCTAAGAAAATAATTTCCTACTATTGCCTGAAGTGAGAGGCTCTGTTCCTGCCCCCCTTTGCAGTCACGCCTGGGCCTAAAAGGAGTGACCGGGTGAATTGCTGTAAAGATCCTATGCCCAGGGGACATGGATGCCTTCCTCTATGGGAGAGGGTCCCAAAAACTCCACAGACCAAAGTTTCTTGAGAAAGTTAACTGGATTTATTCTCTACAAGGCACAAAGCTGTAGGTGCCTGGCTCTAGATTAGTTACACAGTCCAAAGTTTTGCAGAACTCAAAAACAGGCTTAATAATAATAATAATAATAATAATACTTTAATATTTGTGAGTCGCCCTCCACCCGTGGTGCTCCGGGCGACTTACATCATTTAAAAACCCTAAAACAACAATATACAGCAATTTAAAACAGATACATGTCTGAGGAAAGGCTCAGACATTCAGAGGTACCGATCAGGCCCCAAACGCTAGGCGGAAGAGCCAGGTCTTTAAGTCTGACCGGAATCTAGTTAGGGACAGAGTGGCTCTGAGGGCAGGTGGCAGTGAGTTCCAGATCCTGGGGGCCGCCACGGAAAAGGCTCTCCGCTGGGTTTCCATCAGCCGAGCCTCTCGCACCCCAGGGATGGTCATGCGATCGCCATTTATGGCACGTGCTGGCCTCACGCTGCGTTGGACCGCCAGCCGGTCACTCAGGTAGGCTGGCCCGATGTTGTGCCGAGCTTTAAAGGTGAGCACCAGAAGTTTGTGGAGCACTCTGAACTCTAGGGGCAGCCAGTGGAGATCTTTTAAAATAGGAGAAATGTGGTCCCTCACTGGTGACCCAGAGATGAGTCTGGCCGCTGCGTTGTGGATGAGTTTCAGCCTCTTGGTTGTAGAGAGGGGGAGGCCCACATATAGGGCGTTGCAGTAATCAAGACGCGAGACAACGGTGGCATGTACCACGGTTCTCAGCGCCTCAGATGGTAGGTAGGGGGCCAGCCGTCGGGCCCTACGGAGATGGAAAAAGGCGCCTTTTGCTGCCGCCTGGATCTGGGCCTCCATCGTTAGTTTTTCGTCCAGGATCACTCCCAGGCTTTTCACTGCCGGAGCCGGGGATAAGGGCTCGCCCTCAAAGGGTGGCAGTGATGGGTGAGGGGCGGGTCGGCCAGGCCAGAGGATCTCCGTTTTGGCCGGGTTGATTTTGAGTCTATGAGCTCTGAGCCAGCTCGTCACCGCTCCCAATCCTTGGCTGAAACTGTCTGGCACCGACGATGACCCTGGGTCAAACTTCAGGAGCAGCTGTGTATCGTCCGCATATTGGTAGCAGGAGAACCCATAGCTCCTGGCAATGCTAGCCAGAGGCTGGACGTAGATGTTGAAGAGGGTGGGGGATAGGATGGCGCCCTGGGGGACTCCGCATTCCACCCGCTTTTCCTAGAGACTTGACCTTGCCATTCGACCGCTGCGAGCGGCCTCGCAGGAACGATTCCAGCCAGGTCAGAGCCTTGTCTTGGATCCCAGAGGCAGCCAGGCGATCGAGGAGCAAGTCGTGATCAACGGTGTCAAAAGCCGGTTAGGTCCAGAAGGACTAGGACTGCCGAGCCTCCCTGGTCCAGTTGGCGGCGGATGTCGTCTGTGATCGCTACGAGGACGGATTCCACTCCGTGACCTGCGCGGAAACCCGACTGGGACGGGTCTAGGCCCCGGAACGATCTAGGAAGTCCCGTAGTGGCTTTCTACCGCTCGCTCTAAGAGCTTACCCAGAAAGGGTAGGTTGGCGACCGGGCGGTAGCTTGCTGGGTCATCGGGGTCAAGGTTCGTCTTTTTCAAGAGGGGGCTGACTCTGGCCTCTTTCAGAGAGTTCAGAAAGGTGCCTGTCTCTAGGGAGAGATTCACCAGGTCCCTCAGAGCACCCGACATGAAGTCAATACTGGACTTAATTAGGTGTGATGGGCAAGGGTCCGTTGGGCAGGTCGTCGCTCTTGCCCCGGTCACCAGCCTTCTCACCTCCGCCTGGGTTAGTGGGCTGAATTCGGAGAGACGGTGTTCATCGGTCCGGGTGGGATGCTGAGACTTCGTGTCCCCACCTCGTGAAGCAGCGGCAGGTCAAGCCGAAGTGCCGCGATTTTTCCGAGGAAGTACTCCTGGAGGTCATCTGCAGTTATCGCCGAGTTGTTGGATTCACTCTGTGGGGACGTGAGGAGACTCCGGACTACCTTAAAGATCTGTGCCGTATGGGAACCCGCGGCTGAGATCTGGGCCGCGTTATAGGATCTTTTGGCCTTTTTGATCTCATGTTCGTATAGCCTATGTTGTTCTCTGTAGGCTGCTCTGGTTTCTTCACTAGGCTTTCGTCGCCAGGTGCTCTCAAGTTGCTTCCTCCGGTGTTTTATCTGCTTTAGGTGCGTTGTAAACCATGGAGAGCGGGTTTTCCTGGGGCGGAGGGCGCCTAGGAGCTATCTGGTCAATGGCCCTTGAGAGAACAGTATTCCATCTGGCGACTAGATCTGATAGTGATCCACCGGGGACCTCCAGGGGTTCCAGCGCTGCGGCGAATGCCCTCGGGGTCATCGCGCTCTTTTGACGGGCTAGTACAGACCTTGGCTCCGATCTTGCCGTGAGGGGGATGTTGAGGTCTGCCCTCACAATCAGGTGGTCCCGACCAAGGCACTGTCCTGGTATCACGATGATTTGTAGCGAGACCCTGGCTGAATATCAGGTCAGCGCATGGCCCGCTTGGTGAGTGGGGCCGGTATCTGTCCTGGAGAGGTCGAGGGGCGTCCATGTGCATGAGGAATTCTCGTGCATTGGGGGTGGGAGGACTGCGTCTGGGTGGATGTTGAAGTCCCCCAGTATGAGAAACCGGGGAACCTCAGGGCCCAGTCAGCAATCAGGTCCTGTAAGGCAGATGTGGCCTCTTTATGGGCCCCGGGGCCCGGTAAACCACCAGGATCCCCGTCTTTCCTTCCACTCCAAGGGTTGCTCCCAGGCATTCTATGCCGGTCATCTCCCGGTGTTTGGAGGACAGAAGTGGCAACAGCGTCCCTTACGACCAGTCCTACTCCCCCACCCCGACCTATAGATCTTGGTCGATGGAAGGCTTGGAAGCCAGGGGGGGCTATCTCCTGGAGGAGGACACAGTCACCGTCCTGGGTCCATGTCTCTGTGATGCATGTAACATCTGCGTCCTGTTCTGCGATAAAATCTCGCAGGGTGGCCAGCTTATTACAGATCGACCTCGCATTAAGGAGCAGAAGTGAGGACCAGGGTGTGGCCGGTGTTTGTTGACGGGCGTGGCAGGTGATGGGGCGCAGCCAGGTCGAAGAGGAGCTGCGGCTCTGTTTGGTGGAGGGTGAGTTGCTGGACCTTGCCCTCCTCTGCCCGCCAATTACTGGGATGGGGCAGGCGGAGGCGCTCTGGTGCTGATGGTTGGAGCCGGAGCGCTGAGTTTGCGGCACGTCCCCCGAAAAGGGGACGTTGGGATGGCCTGTCCTGATTGCAGACCGGAAGGGTCGTATTGGGCGGTGACTGTGCCATGAAAGGGCCGGTGGGGATTCTAATCCTTCGAGCCCAGAAAGTTCTTGTCCTAAAGGGGCCAGGGTTGCCAATCGGGAATTCCCTGGAGTTGTTATGTCCTCTCTGGGTAGCGATGCTTCGGTTGCGTGGCCTGAGCGGTTCCAGGCGTGGGGTGTTGGGCCTTTCTTGTGAAGCCCCTCTCACCGCGGGGGCCTGTAGATCGGGGTTTCCTATCGGTTCTGACTGGTCTGCCTGAGAGGGACAGGGGGGATGGCGGCCTGTAGGCTGGGGTGGAGCCGTCATTTCGGAGCATGTTCTGGTGGTCGCTCTCTTCCGCCGGCGCCTCAAGGCCCTCCCTGCCCTTCTTTTAGCCCGCCTGGTCTCTCCGCGGCTGTTGGCATCGCATCCGCCCTCAGGCTTACAATCTCTTCCTTCAGTCTGTGGACGATGGATGGTGATTGCCTCTCCTTCTCTTTGTTTCTGGTCAGCAGCCACGGATGGTAGACAGACCTCAGCCACTGGATTCCTATAAGGTGAAGGGCGAGTCCTTCCTATTTTGAGTCCAGGGCTGTTGAAGGCGGCCAAAGTCCCACATCCTTCACCCAGGCCTTCCGATATGCCCAGTATGGATGGATGGACTCTGGCAGGATTTATGTATTAAAAGAAGGTGGCAGGACGGAGCTGACTGCCCCGCAAAACTCAGCCATATGTCCCTGGCTGTCACTGAGACAAACAGAGTGGTTTCCCCCCTTTTATAACCTTTAAAATTGGGGGGAAATCCAATCAGAGACACTGATTGGATGGAGCCTCTGAGGTGACTTTTGGAGGGAATATTCTAAGGAGCTGAGTGGATGGAGTCTGTGGGGTGACTTTTGGAGGGAAAATCCTAGGTGGTGATTGGGGAAGGCTATGAGGTGATTTCTGAAAGGAAAACTAAGAGGATGAGCCCCTCCCACCCAGGAAAAAACAACAACTTCAGCCAAAAAAGCTACAAAGAGGCCTTGAAACAAAATGGAGGCCTGTTAACCTAGCAAAAGCACATAAAAGTAATCACACACTTTCAATATGAACAGGCCAAGCTTTGTGCAGGCTGCAACCCCCTTTAGGTTTTATATTTAGGTTTGTGCCACCTTCTCAACTGGATTTGCATATGACATAATGAGTTATTGCATGAAGTGCCACTAAGGGGATGTTACTATTATATAAAGGGGGGGGGGGTATCCCTTCTCTAAGTGGAGAGGTGAAAGATAAGAGGATATTCCATCTCAGGAGAATCTAAAAAGTAGTACTGCCCCTTTCTATTCTTTTCAGTGTTCCTTTGAGGGGAGGCTATCACTGTCATTTTCCTGTCAAGTATTTTAAAAGTACAACACAATAGGAAGAAGAGTATCAGGAGGGAATGTCCTAGATACTCAATGCAATGCAAGACCAATACAGGTCATAAGCAAAAATATATAGGCATTTATTATAGTCCCAAAATGAAAGAATATTGAGGCAATGAGCCTCCCCAGCAGTACTAACCAGTGAATAATCACTATGTCATAGATACAAAGCATAATCCACGGATACACTGAATGCATTCACAGTAAGTCACCTCAATAACACAAAGAATATAAACATCAGTGAAGTACAAACATAACACAGCATGAAGGGGCTCCTCAAATGAGGGTGCTCCTTAGGCGAAAAGTGAGGGAACCCCCGGTGTATAGTACATACGGCAGGCCCCAGGATCCGAGGCGCCGGCCTGGAGGCTGGATGGAGAAGCAGCAAAGGCTGGGGGCTGCCTGTGGAACGGGCCGCCGCTTTGCGGACGCCCAAGCGCGGCTGCAGAGGCCCCTCTGCTCCAACTGGGTCGGAGGAGGAGGTCAGAGGGAGACCCAAATTAGGGTGACCCTTGCATTCACAGTAAGTCACCTCAATAACACAAAGAATATAATTAGGGTGACCCTTCGGTTGGGGCAAATGCCCTGGGAATCGATAAGAGCCCCCAGATGGTGAAGGCTCCATCTGAGGGGCTTCTTATCAATTCCCAGGGGCATTTGCCCCAACCGAAGGTCACCCTAATTTGGGTCTCCCTCCGACCTCCTCCTCCGACCCAGTTGGAGCAGAGGGGCCTCTGCAGCCGCGCGCTTGGGCGTCCGCAGCGGCGGCCCGTTCCACGGGCGGCCCCCAGCCTTTGCTGCTTCTCCATCCAGCCTCCAGGCCGGCGCCTCAGATCCTTGGGGCCTGCCATATGTACTATACACCGGGGGTTCCCTCACTTTTCGCCTAAGGAGCCTTTCTATTCAGGATCATTCCCATTTCCTGAGTAGTACTTGCATTGACCCATAGATAAATTGAACCAGTTTTTGAGGATGATTTTTGATTAACGTTTCTCAATTTGTACATGAGCATTTAACTTAGTTATGGAATCATACTTACATTTGATTAAGAGAGACTATGGATATAGAAAATTACAATTCAACTAAGTACACGAAGTATCAACTAGCATGGCAACACATGCTTACATATGGTTGCAATTTCATTTTTCTACAGTGGAGGAAACTTTGTCTCCATCTTTGATGATCTCATCACATGAGATGGGAGAAAGTGGGGAAAAGCAAAAGGAACTATCTTCTTTTGTTCTCTACTGTTGAGATGTGGTTTCTTTCCATCTTCTGTAATGTCATCACACATTCTTTTTCTGCCTTTTCCTGCTTCTATCCATCTTCTTTCATTGGGAATTGGGTAATACCCAACACCTGAAAAAGCAGTCTTCTTATTGTTTCCTTGTGTTGCAATGACAAAGTCTCATGGGCAACCACCAGAAGTGGCCTTGCATCATGTGATGGCCTCAGTGAGACTCCGTTTGGCAGCAATGCGAAATGGAGATAAAACTGCATGGGATGAAGTCCCAGATACATTTATTTATTTTGTTTGACTAGGTCTTTATTTTCTTTTCTAACAATTTCATCCTAGATTTCTGACTTTGTAGATTCATTTTAGCCTATAGTTATGAACTTCACCTAACACCATCGATGTCCCCATTATTTTGATCTCAGAGCCCCATGGCATTCATGATGCACACTGTTTTCCCTCTGTGGAAAGTATACAGAATTGTCCACCTGCTGGGCAATATTAAACTGGAGCAGTATGAGGTACTCTTTCAAAGATACTTATTTCGCTAGAGAAGGAGCATTTTATTCACTTTACAGTCTTTAGCACTTTACATTTTATGAACAAATGGATTTTCCTTATTGTACCATATGCATAAAACAGGTTTCCCCCCTGTGCATCCATATAACAGTTATGCAAATGCTTGCCGGCAAATGTATAAGTAACCAAGAAAGCAATCTTTCATTTTGTCAGAAAAGAGGCATATTCAAAGTTCTCGAAATTCGTATTAAGCCAATTGTACATTTAAAGGGTTTTTGTTGAAATTGTATTTAAGCAGTACATTGTACATGGCTAGGGACACTAAAGTCTTAAATAAAATACATTATGTTTAACCCTTTAATACCAAGGGGCCACCTACATTATTATTTTAGATTATTTTTGTCACAGAGAAAACAAAACCACAAATGCATCTAAAACGTGGAAACTCACTAAAAAAACAATGCACATTTGTCTTCCATGTCAAGTTTAAATTTATGCTGCTGTATGGTTTTTTTGTTTGTTTTTTTTTAAAAATGTAAGTACATGCACCAGAATTGTATTCAATATGTGTTTTTCTCACTTTTTCCTCTCCTCCTCCTTCCTCTTCTTTTTATAGAAATATTTGCTATGAGAATACAGCTGGTAGAATTTGATAAAACCTGCCTGACTTTCCCATCCAGTTTCACATCTGAACTGTCCTAGGCTGAGGGAAGCATGCATTTCTCAGCTTACAGAATTCATAACTTTACTTATTCTAAAACCTTTATTTGTGAACATATAAAGCTGAATTAGATCAGTGATCCATTTACTTTTTTTATTAAAAAAAATTTCAAGCCATGGGCAGGTGAATTTATGAATACAGAATCCATTGATATGAGAACCTACTGGATATGATCCCCCTCCTGCCTCCTCTAGGGTTTTGGATCTTGCTGTATGTGCTCTTGGTGTGGTCGCAGAAAATTTGATTTCTGCTGTTTTAGTATTTTTAAGCACTACTGTTTTAAACATGTACAGGCAGTAAATGAGTTACAAACATCCATCCATATTTAAGAATGGGGTAGAGACAAATGAAAGTGAGAGAAATTTACCCATAGGAAAGGAAATTCACTACAAATTTTAAAAAATCAAAAATATTTATTATTATTATAGACCAGCATTAGAAATGCACTCCTGAAAGAGTTACCATACAGAAAGGGTGTCTCAACTGAAGCTTTATCACCAATCCTTGTTTCCGCAACAAACCATTTCAAAATCTAATGATCATGGGGACAGAAAGTGAGGTGAAATCTTCTGAATAACCTTTCCATATGCTATTCAAAGCTAGAGAGAGAGAGAGAGAGAGAGAGAGAGAGAGAGAGAGAGAGAGAGAGAGAGAGAGACACACAGAGAGAGATTGAGTTACACTTAAAAATGTACCTGTTCTGTCTTACATACAAATTCATCTTAAAAGCAAACCTACCAGACCTATCTTGTTTGTAACTTGGGGACTGCCTGTATATATTGCTTGTTTTACTGTTAGTATTTTCTGAGTTTTCTGGTGCTTCAATACTTAAAGAAAGGAGAAGCAGAAGAATAAACATACATATACATACAGAGGTTGTCTGCATTTTCCTTGGAGTATAAGGAGATCAATGTTTTGAAGTTAATATTTCAAAACATTTTGTAGGGTGTTGCCAATAGATCCCCACAACTGGTTAGGTCATTTGTCATATTAATTCCTTCTTTACTTATAATAAACTAGCTGTACCCGGCACGCGTTGCTGTGCCCTTTTTAGGAGATGCGAGAAAGTCCAATCATCCACGGTGTGCCCTCCTCTAAACTGCAGTTGGATGGAGTGTGGGTCATGGGGGGCATGGTGTGCCAAGTTGGGTCTTTATTGGTCTTGGTTCTGGGCCACAGTGGTCTGTGGGGAATTATGGGTTTTGAAGTACTACAAATCCCATTTTCCATGGTGGTACTTCAAGTCCCATCATGCATGGTCGGGGCTCTGTGTGCCAAGGTAGGTTACTGTAAATTCATGCCATACACAATGTCCCATGAGCTGAGGCCTAGTTAGGAACAGCAAGTTAATGAAGCCTTACTGTCAATTCAGGCCATACACAATGTCCAATGAGCTGAGGCCTAGTCGGGAGAATCAAGTTAATGAAGTCTTACTGTCAATTCAGAGCGTAAACAGCTTCCCAGTAAGTGAGGGCTAGTTAGGGAAATCAAGTTAATGAAGTCTTACTGTCAATTTAGAGCGTAAGCAGCTTCCCAGTAAGTGAGGGCTAGTTAGGGAAATCAAGTTAATGAAGCCTTACTGTCAATTTTGGGCGTGGTCTGTGAATTTTTGGGGTGTAAATTTTCGGTTGCAAGTGATTTGGGTGTTTAAGAACATAAGAACATAAGAAGAGCCCTGCTGAATCGGGCCTCAGCCCATCTAGTCCAGCATTCTGTGTCACACAGTGGCCCACTAGTTGTACACAGGGATCTCTAGCAGAAAGGAGGGCAAAACCCTCACCTGCTCCCGACCCCCCACAACCAGTACCCGGGGAAAATCCTGCCTGCCTCCATCAACACAGAGGTGGCACTTGGATGTCCATTTCAGTAGCTACTGATTCCCTTGGTATCCATGAATCTGTCTAATCCTGCCTTGAAGCTGTCCAGGCTGACAGCTGTCACAACCTCCTCTGGAAGTGAGTTCCATAACCCAATGACCCTCTGGGTGAAGAAATATTTCCCTTTATTTGTCCTGACTTTCCTACCTTGGAGCTTTAGGGAGTGCCCCCTAGTCCTAGTATTGTGTGACAGAGAAAATATTTTTTCTTTGTTCACCTTTTCTATCCCATGCATGATTTTATACACTTCGATCAAGTCACCTCTTAAACGCCGTCTTTCAAGGCTGAAAAGACCAAGGCGTTGCAACCTGATTTCATAAGGGAGCTGCTCCATCCCTTGGATCATATTTGTTGCCCTTCTTTGTACCTTTTCCAGTTCCGTTATATCCTTTTTGAGGTGCGGTGACCAGAATTGTACACAGTACTCCAGATGTGGCCTCACCATAGATTTGTAGAGAGGCAATACAACATTTGCCGACCTATTTTCGATTCCCTTCCTGATCATGCCAAGCATAGAATTTGCTTTTTCACTGCTGCAGCGCATTGGGTTGACATCTTCATTGAGCTGTCCACCAAAACCCCAAGATCCCTTTCCTGGTTTGTCTCAGAAAGCTTTGATCCCATCAGTTGATAAGTGTATTTGGGGTTCTTTTCCCGATGTGCATGACTTTACACTTGTTTAGGTTAAAATGCATTTGCCACTTTGTTGCCCATTCACTCAATTTCGAGAGATCTTTCTGGAGCTCTTTACAGTCAGTTTCATTTTTAACTACCCTGAACAGTTTAGTGTCATCTGCAAACTTTGCTACCTCACAATTTACATCTACATCCAGATCGTTTATGAATAAATTAAAAAGTAACGGTCCTAAAACTGAACCTTGGGGATTGGCTCAGGCCTTTTCGTTATTCTGTTTTGGCAGTTTTTTATGGTTTGGAATTTTCATGTTGGCTGTCCAGTGCAGCAGTTATGCAAATCCGCCCTTATTGGCAGCCAATCATGTTGTTCAGAATGTAGAGGCTGGGTGAGTCTTTGGCTGCCCCGGAGGATGCTGGTAAATGTAGTTTTATTTTTACTCGTTGTTTTGGGGGCCTTTTAGGTTTTGGGGGGGAAGTTTCTTTGCTACAAACGTACCTTGCTTGAGGCCTATTTCTGTTGGCAAATATTGTGTTTCTGCGTTGTAAGGTTTCTTTGTTTGAGGTATACATCACATGATGTGAACCCATTTATATAATAGATCAAGGCTTTTCTTGTGATTTGGGATGTACAGAGATCTCTCTATTTTCTTACACTTTATTATTTGTCCCAGAGCCATATATAATTAATTTGCATTTCATCAAATGTTCTTCACTGGGAAACATGAGAACCATGTTGAATGAATTACCAAATAATTCCAAGACTTACATATCTATTACTGTGATTCACCATCAATATATCCATTCTCTAGGGAACAAATACAATCTTTATTAGCCTTCACATTAATTGTGATTACAACTTTTGTGAGGTCAGTCAGTGATGATACGAATTATGGCCTAAAACTTCTCTAGGGCACCAGGTCAATAAGGTAATAACTAATCTGAGACATATTTACTCAAATAAATCCTGTATCCAATAGCACTTGTTTCAGCAAGTTATTAAGAGAATTGCATTTTTAATCAGTATTCTCAGTCCCGCCATCCTTTCTTGTAATAGTGGATACTATGGACCAAACTAGGTGACTTCACTGGAGCTGTGTAAGACCCAGTAAGGTGATTACCACGAGTTCAACACTCCCTGGCCACCCAACTTCAGCTGCCCAGACAACTCTGCTCACCATCGAATGCTGCCAGTGGTGAGTGTGGGGTGCTGCTCCTGCTTAGCAAGCCAAGAAAGGGAGGTGGTGACAGTGGGAGGGAAGGAAGACAAGCAAGCAGTGGGATGTGGTGAGGGTCAACCAGGCAGACAAGGGGAGAAGGGTGGAGAATGAGTTCTCCTTTCCATCTGCTGGTGCGTCTCCTTCCAGGACCTTTCCCTGCCTCTCTTTCCACTGGGTTCTGCAATCCAAATGTATGTGTGTCAGGAGAAAACCTCAGTACCTAGACAAATGCTCCTTCTCTCCCCCAGGCTCCTTCTGTAGGTTTGGAAGGATCCAAGAGAGCTCTGATCTAGGATCCTTCCTGCTTCTGGTTTTCCTCTGTGGATGGGGAGGAGGCGATCAAGACTGGATCCCTCTCTCTGATTGTGCTTCCCACTTACTGAAGCTGTGTGATGGTATAGAGCAGGGGTGGGCAATTACCGGCCCTCCGGGTGTTTTGGACTCCAACTCCCAGAAATTCTAACAGCTGGTAAACTGGCTGGAATTTATGGGAGTTGAAGTCCAAAACACCTGGAGGGCCGGTAATTGCCCACCCCTGGTATAGAGTGACACCATAAGCTAAAGCTTGGGTGATCCCAAAGTTAGTGATGCCACTTCGTGATAGATTCACCTTAGATCAGGCATCCTCAAACTGCAGCCCTTCAGCTGTTTGGGCCTCCAACTCCCAGAATCCAGCTTGTTCAATTGTCAGGAATTCTGGGAGTTGAAGGCAAACAGTTGGAGGGCCGCAGTTTGAGAATGCCTGCCTTAGATCATTAGAAATCAGAAATAAAAATGTACAGTACAAACATTAAAAATATATCTTGGCAGTAATTAGCATTCCTGCAATGTTTAATATTTAGGCTGTCAAATGTTTACAATGCTGGGTTTAACATTTGTTGGCAAAACAATAATATATTATCATGTTGAATATTTATAGTGTTCCTCCCAGAGGCTGGAAAGGTTAGTTGTCGAAAGCTATCAGCTGACATCCAAAAACCAACTATTCCAAACTTTGGTTCCCCACTTCCTCTTATGACTTCTGTGAGAAAAGAGGGAGACAGAGAAGACATTAAGCTTATTATGAAAATAAAATTATGCCAAGTTCTGAGCAGATTTCCTCCATCAGATGGCTGTCCTGCTCTCCCTTCACTCTCCCTCCACCCTGGCACATGCCAGTTCCCCAAGGGGCTTTTCAGGCACTGGCTGGTAATCAGCAGTACCTGACTCACCAGAACAGAAGGTTTGGAGTCAGCAGCATCCTTCAGAAAGATTGGTGAGGAAAGAAATGAATGTCAACAGGCACTCTATCTGCCAAGAGATTACCATGTGCTTTTTATTCCTCCTTTCTCCCTCCTCCGCTGCTGTTCAATTGATGACATAACAACATGTGAGTTATTAAAAATTTAACATTATTCTGAGCCATCCATTGCTGTGCATTCGAGGCAGTTTTCATTTCCCACACCTTGTGCTCAAAAGCACTTGCCTCTCTGAAAAATGGTGGGAGGCAAGGAAACCCTTCCACAATGTACATTGCAGGCAATATATGGCAAGTGAGTTTAACTCATGTATATAAATGTCACAGCTCATCAAACCTCAAGTATTTCTGTTGTGCACTTTCTCCCTCTACCACCTCTTCTCTCAATCTCTTGAACATTTTTATCTCTTTGGAAGAGCAGGTTTATTGCCAAGCAGTTGAAAAGGTGTAGCAAGTATCTATTCTAACAACATGTATGTAACTGTCATAGGTGATCGAGAAATGTCTTGACTTCTATACTGTGTTATATGGAGCCAGTATATATGCAACAACTCTGTAGACCAGGGTTTGAATTCCTGCTTGCCCATGAAACATTTATTCACCACACATGACAGTGACATGTATGTTGTTACAATCGCTCAGCCTCAGAGAATATATTTGAGCAAACTTCATTTGAAGAAATCTTGCCAAGCAAACCTTGTTATAGGTTAGCTGAGGGTGGCAATTGGTCAGAAATGACTTGGGACCACATAACAACAACAACAACAACAGTAACAACAACAATGTGGTCTACATGAATGACCTGAATTTTCAAAGATTCTTCAGAGGGCCACCTTTGAAGAATTCTTGAAAATTCAAAGATCCAAGATATGGAAGCGCCTTTTTACACATTGAAACTTGATGTACATTTGATGGCAATTTCCAAGACGGATATTGTGAGTGGAAGGGATAGCATCTTCATTTGCTATGTTTCTTCATACCTTTTGCTTCCCAGACTGCTATGAAGATGAGTCGCACAAAACATGATAGGCAGCAATGAGGAAAGATGGTGAGGGAGGAACCGGATACCTGCAGCACATTTCCTCAGGGCACACTAGAGCACAGTATGTGCACATGGGAAAGAAACTGCAAAAATAGCTGCACCCAACATCCCCTTAATGTAACATGAAAGGACATGTGGGGACAGACTGTAGCTGTATGACACAGCCTCTATGTGTTTTACACAGCTGCTCAATGACCAACCACCCTGTTCATTGTGAAGTCTTCAACCACTCTATGAAATTCTACTCCCACCATTGTCAGCAAACCACATCTGTTGCACTGAGAAGTCTGATGTATATGCAGATGTCACTAATAGAATTCTGGTTTATGTCTAACAATCTAACAATTATGTTGCAATTTGCCACCTTGATTAGCATTGAATTGCCTTGCAGCTTCAAAGCCTGTCTCCTCCCTCAAGGAATCCTTTGTTGAGAGTTGTTAGCTGGTCCTGATTGTTTCATGCCTGGAATTCCCCTGTTTTCTGAATATTGTTCTGATTTTAGAGATTTTTTAGAGTGAAATATCAGGAGATATTGCTTCTGGAACATGACCATACAGCCTGGAAAAATCACAGCAACCCAGTGATTCTGGCCATGAAAGCATTCGACAAGTGCTTTGGCTGTTGTTAAATTAATTGATTGGGGCTAGAGGGATGTTAATGAAGATTTTTGTGCTGTATTAATTAGTCTGAATGCAGTCAACTCTGTCCAAATGTTAATTAAAGTTACTATAAACCATTTCAGAAACCACATATGTATATTAATGTGTAACTATTACTTTCATCTACAGGTGTTTAAAGAAAGGCAAACCAACTTCTGGATGAATCTTGTGAAGCAAATCCTGCGATAGGTTTTCCATAGGTCAGACTTGAAAGTATTCAACAACAGCAATATACCGGTAATTGAAATGTAAACACCAGGTTAGAATTTTTTTTAAAGCTTACCATTTCTTTTTCAATGTGAATTAACATTTTTACATTTAGGGTTGTTGTAGGTTTTTCAGGCTATATGGCCATGTTCTAGAAGTATTCTGTCCTGACGTTTCGCCTACATCTATGAGGTCCAGGGTGGGAGAAAGAACTCTTGTCTGTTGGCGCTAGGTGTGAATGTTTCAGTTGGCCACCTCGAGTAGCATTTGATGGCCTGGCAGGGGTTTTTTTTAGTGTGGCTTGTTAGCGCCTGGGTAAAATTTATGTTGAAAGCTGATTGTTTCCTCTCTGGAAATAATGTTTTTACATTTATTTAGTTATTTCAGCTTTTCAGTGTAAATGAAATATAGGGCACTTTTTCACCATCTTTCTTATGTTTGAGACAGAATACTGGTGGATGAAAGAAACAGAGCCTGGTGTTGATCCACAAGTCATGGCTAGTTTCTAGGAGGGAAAGTTTCTCAGCAAGTTTCCAGAAAAGAAAGAAACTGCTTTAGCTAACAGATATGGTTCCAGTCCCTGGGATACTGGGAAGTGAAGACCTAGTCAATCCCACAGCAAAGGTAGTTTAAGAAGCACTCCTCTAGAATTTAGCCTTGATAAACTTCTTTGCTTTTGAATAAGGCAATAGCTTATTGTTCCATAAACATTTTGGGATCATGGTGTATCATATAGTTTTAACTTTACTTCTACCTTTGATATTAGTGTACCCTTTCAACCTTTTGTTTGGGGAGGTATCGGTTGGTACTGATTCTATGTTCAACTTTGCTTTATAGGTGTTATTAGCTTTACCAGCAACATGCACATTTGATAGATTTTAGTAAACAAGCATTTAACAAAGAGATTTATTTATAGAGTCTTTAAATTAATTGAAATGATCATGCAAGCTGACCTTTTAAAACAGATTTGCACATGCTAAATTCACATTGATGTCTAAATGCAAATTCAGATTATGGCAAAGCATCCATTTTTTCCAAATCTAAGGCTGCACATAGAATGATAAAAAAGATGTGATACAAGGAAGTCTACTGAAGTCCAATTTGGGTTCTCATTAGGTTGATTTTAACATATAACTAACGGACTGTGCAGTTTACCTGGTTAAAAACTTTGTATTGCCACCTAAGTTGGGACAATACACAGAGGAAACAGCAGAGGAACTTTTTTCAATGTGAAATGACCTCCTACTGAAAGTCTGACTGTCACCAAAGTTATTTTGGCACCAAGTCAAAAGACAACTTTTATTAAAGCCTTAATTGCATCTCATTTTATATTGTTGTTTCCATTAATATTATTTTAACAGTTTTGTTTAATATACAGTACTTTTACCTTTTTTTTCAGCTGACTTTCTTTTTTAACATTGAATGTCATCCCTAGACCCTGTGGCAGAAAGTAGAAAAGAATAAAAATAATTCCTCAATGAAATAAATAAATCGATGGTCAACATGTTAGGACTTGGATAACTCTGAAGGCTGCATCTATCTTCCAGAACATCCTTTGTGCCATGCATGTTTAATAGATTATCTTGCATTTTTTGTCTTTGTTTATATGGTATCCATCACCAAGACCTTACACTTGGAAGGCCACCATACTCGGACAACAAGGGATTGCCTAAGTGAGACACTGCAGTGAGCAAAGAAAAGGGAAAACTACAACTGACTATAGGATTTTTAAATGTAAAAATAATGCTCAACTACAGAAAAAAGCCAAAAAGGACATCTTTCTTTCCCATTTTTTCCACAAGCTACCACCATCATACAAGTCATCCTTCACTGGCAACAGAGTCAAATGAAAGACTTCCTGAAAGCAAGAGAAATTGTATGTGAAGGGAAGAAACTCATCAGCCTGGTATAGCTGGCAGCTTTCCACACACTGCATTATCTGTTAAGTGCTAGGTTCATTTCAGCAAATGTGTGCTATATTTCTGGATATTAAGTTGACATGAAAAGCTACTGGCTGCGGTAATTAAAGAATTATGTATACGCAACTGACCTTAAAGCTTACTATTAATAAAGCAAGAGTTCTAAATTGAAAGTGTCTTTCTGGATGATTTCCATCTCTCCAACATGTTGACTTTCCATCTAGGGCCAATGCCACAAAAAGCTTCAGCAGGACATATGATCAAGCAGGTTAAAATATCATTAGAAACAGTATGGCTGCTTTTCTGTTAGCCTATGTGTATTTCAGAATAGTTCTTTGATTGTATTTCTAATAGCAAAAGCAATCCAAAGGCCAAGCCAGTACGTTCACACACCATTAATTACCGATTTACTCACCTAAAAGAAACTGTTATCTCATATATGTACAATAAGGACTGCTATGAATCATTTCTGTACTGCAATACCATTCTGATCTTGTTGGATTCCTGTAGTTTAGTCTTTGGAATATAGATGGGAAATCAGATATAGACTGATATTTATAGTGTTGGATATTTCCCCTTCCCCAGTGCCATCCCCACTACCTCTCTTTAGACTGCCTTCGGATGATCTTGTGGATTGATCTGGGTTGTAATAATTACTTGTATGTGGTTTTTAGCTTAAATTTTAAAATTTGTTGAAGTTTGAAGTATATAACCCCTTGGGTTTGACATGGATGTGTTGGATTGGGTCCCCCTGTTGTGATCTGGTCATTGACAGTAATAAAGTTTACTTAGTAGTCTTTATTAAAGTAACCTCACTGAATCAACTGTCATATTGTTAGAAGATATGTAGATAAATTCTATTATTTTAGCATTTTTACTCTTGTTGGGATGAACGACTAGTCCCAAGTTTCTTCTCACAACAATGCAATGTAGTATTTTGGGCCTGAGAGAGACTGAATAGCCTGAGGCTGGGTGACCTTGATCAAGTGTCTAGCCTAAGAAGAAGGCAATGGTAAGCCTCCACTGGAAAATCTTACCAAGAACTCTCCAGAATAGAGTCAGTATAAGTCAACAACAGTAACAACTCATTCTTGGAAGGCTTTTAACAAAATCATGTATAAAGACTCAGAGAATGAGAAAAAAATGAGAGTTTTCTTTACCATATACTCCACGAGGTCTGTTATTAAATCTGCTAAAGGGGATTATTGTACTTATATGAAAATCTATATGTTATGTTTGCAATTCTGCTTTTTCTTGCTGTGCCATGATTGAATTTCTGTAAAGTCTGTGCTGAATTTTATTTTATATAACAATGTTTATACAAGTTTTAAAAAACCTGTATAACTCCGGTTGGGAACTTTTATCTTTGATATTTATAGGACATGTGTCTGTCTATACTATGGCAGATCTTGCCATCGAGCCATGAGTGATGTTTTATCTCAGCAGAAGACTAATACAGTACATTTAGGATTTCATCCCAATAAAGGGAGGGGGGAAGCGGGCCTTCTGTATCCAAAGGAAATGGAGAATTGAACAACAGTTCCTATCCCGCTTCAAAATCCAACAGTTCTCATCCCACCTTAAAATACTCGTTTTTATTTTATTATTTATTTATTAACTTTATTTATACCCCACACCCATCTCCCCAAGGGGACTCAGGGCGGCTTACATGAGGCCAAGCCCAATAACACATAATAACAAAACAATAGCCATTATAAAAACAATACAATCAATAAAACTCAACACAAGCAATAGGAGACAATTTAAAACCATTTGGGGTGGGCCAAATGTGAATGTTAAAATTTTAAAATAAATAAACTCTGGGTGCAGATAGTGGTAGTTTGCATATAGCAGGAAGGCTTCAAGGACAATATGAGGCAGACACACAACAGGTAATTAAAGTGCTTCTGAGGACTTTTGCAGAGAATGAACACAGCAGGGTGTCATTTATTTCATTCAGGGAAGGCACATTGGAACAGCCACGTCTTTAGGCTCCTCCTAAAGACTGCCAAAGTGGGGGCTTGTCTGATATCCTTGGGAAGCACATCCAGAGTCGAGGCGCCATTACAGAGAAGGCCCTCGTCTTCATCCCCACCAACCGTGCCTGCAAGGCCGGTGGGAGAGAGAGTATGCTGTTTCTATGTGCAGGAAGAGCTTCTTGACTTCACAATCTTCTATACAATGTAAAGACAACATCTCATGGATAACCAGTGGAAGCAGTCCTGTGTTGCTTGATGGGCTCTTTGAGATTCTATTTCCAATCCACCTCTTTTTGTTTTATAAACATTGTTGCCTTTATTTATTTATTATTCAAACTTGTATGCCGCCACTCCCTGAGGGCTCAGAGCAGCTCACAGCATCAAGTAAAACACATCATAATACAGAAAATTTAGCAATTTGTTAAAAACAAAGTTAAAATTCAAAGGCCAGCCGGAACAAATGGGTCTTACAGGCCCTGCGGAATGCCAACAAGTTTCATAGGGCCCCAATTTTGATAGGCAACGTGTTCCAGAGCGACGGCGCCACAATAGAGAAGGCTCTGCACCTCGTAGATGTTAGGTGAATGGCCTTGAAGCTGGGTACTTCCAATAGAGTTAGGTCTTCAGAGCGAAGTGATCTCGGGTTGGTAGGGAGAGAGACGGTCCTTCAGATACACTGGCCCTGGACCTTGCAAGGCCTTGAAGGTTAACACCATCACCTTAAAGGTGATCCGGTGCTCGATTGGCAACCAGTGAAGCTGCTGCAAAATAGGTGTTATGTGATATCTCACTGAGGTCCTAGAGAGAAGTCGAGCAGCAGAGTTCTGGATGAGCTTACCTTGAGCTCACGGACAAGGGTAGGCCAATGTAAAGGGCGTTACAGTAGTCTAGTCTTGAGATGACCGTGGCTTGGATCACAGCAGCTAGGTCGTACCTGGACAAGTAGGGGACCAGCCGCCTAGCCTGCCGCAGATGAAAAAAAGCGGTTTTGCTGACAGCGGAGACCTGAGCCTCCATTGTCAGCAGTGAGTCTAAAATGACTCCCAGGCTCTTTACTGAAGGTGACAGGCGTAGTGCCTCGCCATCCAGGGTAGGAAGCTGGACCACCCCAGTCCGGACGGCCCAATCATAGTATCTCCGTCTTTGCTGGATTCACCCTCAACCTGCTGGCAAGCAGCCATTCAGTAACGGCCTCAAGGCACTGATGGAAATTTCCAGGCATGGAATCTGGATGGCCCTCCATCCTCAGAACAAGCTGGGTGTCATCAGCATACTGATAGCACTCCAGCCCAAAACTATGAACCAGCCAAGCAAGTGGCTGCATATAGATGTTAAATAACAAAGGGGAGAGTGTGGCCCCTTAAGGCACCCCACAAATTAGTGAGGATCTCTCAGAGACCAGGCCTCCTCTTTCCACTCGCTGACCTCGGTTGTGGAGAAAGGACAACAGCCAGTTCAAGGCTGTCCCCCTGACACCAACAACGGCAAGGCGGTGGGCCAAAAGATTGCAATTGACCGTGTCATCCAATAACTGCTGTGAGATCCAATAACACCAGCAGCGCTGAACTGTCCTTGTCAAGCTGACACCGAAGCTGATCTGAAATGGCGACCAGAATGGTCTCCGTCCCATGCCCTATACGGAAGCTGGACTGGAAGGAATATAATCCGGTTGTGTCATTTAGAAATTGCTGCAGCTGCTCCGCTACTGCCCTCTAATTCACCATGCCCAGGAACAAGAGATTTGACACAGGGCGGTAACTGGAGGGAACCACTAGATCGTCAGCAGCAGAGAGACCACTGCCTCTTTTAAGCTTTCTGGAAAAACTCCTTGCTCAAGGGAGCTGTTAATTATCCTCAACAGCGGGTCACGTAATCCCTCTAGAAAAGATTTAACTAGCCAGGAGGGACATGGATCGAGGGAGCAGGTGGTCGGTCTAGCTGCAGCTACGAGTCTATCAATAGCCTCTGTGTAACTCTTAAGTTTTTGTTTATTATTGAAAACATTTAAAATAGGTCTCTGCAATTGTAATGACAATGAACTAGCAACTGTTACTGAGATTGTATGAAGGCAAACAAACATTTCAGGGAGAAGTGATGCTTTTATAGCAGAAATTCTATCTACAGTACATCAAGATAATTTCAGCTTCTGCCATCATTTTAGTTCATGCTGTTACATATGTATTAATTGTTTTAAATTGAGAGAAACTAGGGGTGTGTAAAATGACATAAATCCATGCTGTTTGGGGGGGGGGGGTTGACATTTGGGTGCCCTCCCCCCTCCCAATTTTGTTTTTAGGAAGAAGCTGGGAGGTTAAGAAGGGGGCTGTTCAGATTTGGAATTTGAAACCGTGAGTTTTATTTTCCTTTTGGTAAGATTCCATCCATTGGTGCCAATTAGGAAATTTTAGAGGGTTTTTTCTCCAGCATTTTTATGGCTATCAGGATGAAACTTGACACACTTACAGGACACATAGGACACTGAATTTTGTCCAGAAGCAGACTGGCAGCCAGTGGAGTTGCCACAACATGGGAGTGGTGCTCTCCCTGTACGGAGCCCCAGCTAGTAATCTCTGGACAAGCTGAAGCTTCCGAACAATCTTCAGGCAGCCCCATGTAGAGTGCATTACAGTAATCTAAACTGGATGTAACTAAAGCATGGACAACCATAGCCAAATCTGATGTCACAAGGTATGGGTGCAGCTGGAGCACAAGCTTTAATTGTGCAAAGCCATTCCTGGTCACTTCCGACACCTGGGCCTCCAGGGTTAGTGATGAGTCCAGGATCACCCCAAGCTGTGTACCTGTGTCTTCAGGGGGGGGGGGTGTAATCCCATCCTGCACAGGTTGCATCCCTATGCCATAATTTGCCTTCTGACTGACCAGGAGCACCTCTGTCTTGTCTGGATTTAATTTCAAATTATTACTCCAGTCCATTAGTCCAGTCCATTACCATTATTCATTCAGTCCATTACTGATGACAGGCTCGGGGTCAGGACAGCATCCTTGGCTTTTGATGGAAAGGAGTAATAGAGTTAGGTATTGTCTGCATATATATTATTGTCATGGTTTTAATTGATATGCTGATGTTTTTAATTGTTGTAAATGTTTTTATGATATTGTTGGCATTGATTGTTGGCATCACCTGAATTGTACTAAATAAATAAAATAAATAAAATATATGGCACCAAACTCCAAAACTATATGACACCGAACTCCAAAACTCCAGGTGATCTCACCTTTCATGTAGACAGGGGACAAGACAGAACCCTGTATACAAATGTTCCCCAGTCACCTTCTCCTCTTCCAGGAAGTCCCATCCCAGAGAGATAACCCAGAAGGATACCATGGTTGATGGCATCGAACTCTGCTGGGAGGTCAAGAGGACCAACAGGGACACACTCTCCCTGTCTAGCTTTCTTCTTAAAACATCTACCAAGGGGACCAACACCATCTCTGTTCTGTGCCCAGGCCTGAAACCAGATTGAAATGGTTCCATATAATATTTTTCATCCAAGAAACTTTGGAGCTGAGAGGACACCATCTTCTCCAGAACCTTGCCGAAAAAGGAGAGATTTGAAACTGAATTGTGGGATCTAGTGCCGGTTCTCTCATAAAGGTTATACTACTACCTTTGTAAGGCTAATTGGCACTAAGCTTTGTACCAAGGAGGCATTCACTAGCACCTTCACCCACTGCCAGTCCCCTCTGGCCTGTTTAATAGGCCAGGATGGGCAAGGGTTCAGGGAACAGGTGGTCACCTTAATTTCTTCCAAGATCTTGTCCATGTCCTAAGGTTGTATACATTGAAAATAGTCCATTAAAATAGGACAAACAGGTGACTGAGTTACAGCCACAGGACTGTGTCAATACTGCCATCTAAGTCCGGATCTGTGCAACATTATCTGCAAAGAACCTAACAAATTCTTCACATTGAGCTGTCAATTGGTATGGTATCCCTGTCTGAGCTTTGTTTCAAAGTTCTCTGATCACTCAAAACAGATCTCTTGGGTGGTTCTTTGCAGATGCAATGTTGGAAGCAACAAAAGATTTTTGAGCCACCTTCATTGCCACATAATAGGATCTTAAAATGCTTTAACCCATGCTCAATCAGATTCACTAGAGTACCAGGGGGTTGATTTGACTCTGATCTGTGAAAGGAAATGATTGAGCCACTCCCAACAGGGTGGTGGTCTTGGTGTGGATGTTAATGTCTCCCAGCACTATTAGCCATTGGGACTCCAACACCAGGCTCTAACTTACCTTGTCCTAGGAAAAAAGCAAAGGCAAAGACACAACATAAAAACTAAATATCTATCATTATATCAGGCCATTTTGAAGCCTTGGGAGAAAAAATGGTGGCAGTGGTGCTCAGGGATTGGGTGGCCCTCTGAAGCAACATCATCATTTTCCTCTCAACTGATTGAAAGGTCGTGTCAAAATCCATGATTTTTGAGCCAAAATCTGTCCATGTATAAAGTCAACATATACACGAATAGATACAGTAAATGTTATAAAATGGTATTGAAGAGAAAGGGTATTGTTTCCCTGTCACCTTCCCCCATGTTTTGAATTTAAATATAGTTCCCATTCAATATCAGTAGGAAAAGTAATAATTTTTGGACAAAGGTCTACACGATAGCAAGCTGTGTTACAAAATATTTTCAGCTAGTTATTTATAGATATGTGTATATGGCTTTATATTGAGACTTGTATTACAAAAGGCTAGGCAAGACTAGTCTGACCTTTTCAGTCAGACATTGGCGAGGCAGAGGATATCTTAAAAATCAATCACACAACAAGAATGAATAAATGGTGATACTTTGATGGTTTCATCAGCATCAATATGGATGGAAAGTAAAGTTTGCAAAAGTTGGAGATTACACAGAAGAGAGAATGAGAAATAATGCTTTTTTTCCCTGCAGGTATCTCAGCCTTTTTGCCTTTGGGTAGTAGCAGCCAATATCTTCCATGTTAGTGGATAGGCAATCCGATCTGGGTTTTAATCTGAATCATAAAAGAGGTTTCCAAGATTTTGAACCTATTTGAGAGATAAGGTTCACCATCTTAGAATATACCTACAGTGCAGTACATTGAAGTAGGGCCAGAGTTGCCTCAGACAAGATATGATCTCTTCAACCTACCAAGGTTGATGCTGCCATTATATAGGCTGAGGTGGCTGCATGCATTAATCAGTGTTGGAACAGAAGATCAAAGGGTCCCAGGAAAACCAATTATTGCTTACTGCTATCCCAGTAGGTGGACCTTCTAACCAGGGGCAGTCCAAGGTAATTTTAAATGGTAAGCGAACATTATTTTGCCCCCCCCCCCAACATTATTTTGGTGCCCCCTCCTCCGCGCATGCCCAGAAGCTCCTGTGTGCAGGCAGGACCGCCCCTGGAAAAGAGGGAAGGAAGTAAAGAGGAGGAGGCAAGGTGGCGGGCGGGAAGGAGGGAATATCGGCCCTGCCGATGTTCCTCAGGCAGTGCTGCGGCTGCCTGCTTTTGGGCCCCAGCCTTGTGCGCTCCGACGCCGCTTCTGGGCATGCGTGGAGGTTTTCGCGCATGCACAGTTGCTTCTGTGCTCAACTTCAGCTCCGGAGTAACTGCGCCTGCGCGAAAACCTCCAGATGCGGCGTCGGAGCGCACAAGGCAGGGGACCAAAAGCAGGCAGCCGCAGCGCTGCCTGAGGAACATCGTCCCTCAAATGGTGCCCCTTCCCAGATGGTGCCCCATGCAGCCGCTTACTTGGCCTACCCGTAGGACCGCCCCTGCTTCTAACCAATCATTTTCCATGAAGGAGTCACAGTCAACACTACTGAGAAAGACCCCTGATGATGCAAGCAGGTATCAAGGCAGTCATTGCAGGCCATGCGCTTCAGTAAATATTGCACATGTATATGACATAGCTCCACTTTTGTATTACATAATGACATCACCACTGCTACATTACAGTGTTTGCTTCAGTGAGCCAGGCCCTGGGATCAACAAGTGGAGGTGTTAGAGAGCAGACCTGTGTGTGTATCACAGAGCCTTATTTGTTTCCATTAAGTTAGCCTGCTGCCCTCTTACACGGTGAAAGCACTGTACCACTGCTAGAATTTGAAGTCAAATTAAACTGCCATAAAGGTAGCTTCTTTCAAGGAAAGGGAAGTGGCTGTCTTGGTTGTCACCTGACAAGAATCAGAGCTTCTTGATTATCTCACATGTAGCTGTTGAGTTCTAGTGTTGAAATGATTTATGCGTATCAGTTATCTGAGACCAGTGGTAGTTGTTGGCCTTCAAGTCAGTGGGATGGTGATTCTCTTCAGAATTTACTTTGGATTTCAAAGTTGCTATTCAATCTCTGCTATTTTGAGCATTCTGGACTGCTCCTTAAATGTTTGTAATTAAAACAAGAGAAAATTTACATTGCTTCACTAACATGGAAGTTACAACCTATCATTCTCTGAGGCACTGAAGTAAGCAGAGGCAGAGTATCCCCAGTCTACTAACACTATCCTTCATTCCAACTCAGCAGCTATGGGTTCAATTGAGCTAGTTATTCCTATTTTTTGACATTATGAATGAGAGCTTTCCACCCAATCCTGCTATCACACCACCTGCTCGGATCCTACAGACTCAGGGCTACAGCATCCTTTATTGTCTCAACACTTTTGTAATATAGTCTTCCTCTTTTCCTATTGCCTTTTATCTCAACAAGCATTATGGTATTTTCAATAAGCTATGTTTTATTTCCCTTCATAAGACAAAAGTTTGATATGAGGCCATTTTGTGGGTATTAGTGATATTCAGGCTTGATTTCTAAAGAAATGCATTTATTTGGTCTAGCTCCACAAATTGATAGGAACTTATATATTTTTTCTTATTTGATCCCCACCCCTGCTAAGGTTGTGGTAAATCCAGGACATGCTATTAAAAACCAGAAGTTTTGACCATAATGGATGAGTGCCACTGTTATAAACTATTGGTCTCACTAATTACGTATTTTCAATTGTAGGCATCACTAGAGTTGGCTGTCACTGAGACAGAGGCAACTCAAGTTATGATAAGTGTATTTGCTTAGAGGCATAGTAGTTGTTGTTAGTAAAGCTTTTCTTACAACTTGATTCCTTGTCTACTTTTGAATCCACAGCAGTTATTAAACATTTCAGAGAGTGAAAGGATTGCTATGACAACAGTTCATGAATAATTCATCCAGAGGGGAAGGGGGATGCTCACTAATAAAACAGTTGCCAAAAGTTTCATTTAAAGATTTCTGGGGGGAAAGGGGGAAAACATATTTTGTTTTTACAGTAACGTATGTTAAGTAGCTTTACAAGGTATCTGTCATCCAAAATGTTGTACTAGATTCTCAATGGCTTGAAAAACCTACATTTATTTTAGGCCTGGAGTAATGGGACCAGAAGCGTCAAAATCAAGGCAGGAAATATTGTTTTCACCTAATGTGACTATTGTGAATGGCACTACTTTCACACACTCTTATCAGGGCACTTTATTTATTTATTTATTTGGTGTTTTCATATCACACCTGATTCCAATGAGACTCCGTGGCCTGCCCAAGAGCCCCTGAAGTGTGGCTTGAAAGCAGTGGGAGGCCTGCTTCCCTGGGGAGGCAGCCGCCTTGTGCAGAACTGCAAGCAAAAGAGAAATGGCATTTTCTTTCTGCAAGAGTAAACAAGCTGTCTCGTATCCTTATAGCACATGCAAGACTTTTCAAATGTGCAGAAGCTTGTTTTCCCAATATTATTTCTTAGAAATGCTTGTCCTTCACACAATGCTTACTTAGCCTCACTTGCAAACATGGGGACCACACAATTGTATCATCGGGATCAGTGGAAATTTGTTTGCTTTCAGAAAGAATGATGTGCCAGAGGTAAATAAAATATACAAGAGAAATGTCACAAGCCTCACTGAAACTCACTTAACATTCCTCACTATCATTTTACAAAAATTTCAATGATAACATAACCTTCAATTCAACATTCTAGAGCTGTAGGGGAGGAGGGAATCATGGGCCTTCCACATTTTGCTGAATTGTAGCTCCTAGCATTCTTCACTATCACTTCTCTGGAGGTTTTTAAACAGATGTTGTATGGCCATCTGTTGGAAGTGCATGGGAGAAGGTGGACTATATGGTATGTCCTGCTGACTAGGACCACTTATGACCTCATCACAAAGTGCTACAATTGGTTGCATATGCCGGTTTAGCCCAGGTCACCCATGGAGCCCGCCGGCTCTCATCAATTGATGCCAATGGGGCTCTGTGGGTAAAGTAGAGCAGAGCTTGTGCATTGCCACTAGAATCCATGGGGGGGGGGGGAGCTGCTTGATCAATGGGATGCAGGTAATGCAGGTTGTGGGGTGCCAGGTTCCTCACTCCCACTCCCCAATGATGCAGAGCAACTCCAGCATCCATCTGACAAGGTCATTAGAGTCTTAGACTATTAGGATTAGAAGAACCTCGTGATGCCCCCCTCCTAAAACCCAAAGTTTGGAGAATTATTTTAGAAGAATGATTATACAGGGTGTCCCTAAAGTACATTGGAAAAAATTAACAAATGCATATATTATTATATTATATATTTTATTATACACGTTTAATATTTAAAAGCTGTGGTGTATAAGGAAAATAATGGAACGTATATAATTTATAAGAGCAGATTTAAAATGTATTTATTTGCATAACAACAGATATCTTGGAACATGTTCTCTATGAGTAGGGGAGAAAAATTCATGTGTGTGTTGAAAAAGGTAGCCAACAGGTAGAGAATATTTGGTAAAATCCTATAATGAATATTTTGTAAATAAAGAAACATTTAGCCACCCATTTCCCATTTTCCTTATCTATTATTTCTTTTGGAATACCATGTAGTAACATGCTGAATTCATCTGAAATGTGGAAGTAGTAAGTTGGGGCTTAAAAATGATGCCATCCCACCAGTGTACAATTGTGAATAATTTCAGCATGCTCTCAAATGAATTGATGTTAAAAGAAACTTCTCAGGGTCTGCCTATTTGACTGCAAAGAACCGTCACACTAGGTCAGTATCCAGTCCAGATATCATAAGAACATAACATAAGAACATAAGAAGAGCCATGCTGAATCGGACCTCAGCCCATCTAGTCCAGCATTCTGTATCACACAGTGGCCCACCAGTTGTACACAGGGATCTCGAGCAGAAGGGAGGGCAAAACCCTGACCTGCTCCCGACCCCCACAACCAGTACCCAGGGAAATCCTGCCTACCTCAACCAACTCCGAGGTGGCACTTGAATGTCCTTTTCAGTAACTACCGATACACTTGGTATCCATGAATCTGTCTAATCCTGCCTTGAAGTTGTTCAGGCTGACAGCTGTCACAACCTCCTCTGGAAGTGAGTTCCATAACCCAATGACCCTCTGGGTGAAGAAATATTTCCCTTTATTAGTCCTAATTTTCCTACCTTGGAGCTTCAGGGAGTGCCCTCTAGTCCTAGTGTTTTGTGACAAAGAAAATAGTTTTTCTTTATTCACCTTTTCTATCCCATGCATGATTTTATACACTTCGATCAAGTCACCTCTTAAACGCCGTCTTTCAAGGCTGAAAAGACCAAGGTGTTGCACCCTGGTTTCGTAAGGGAGCCGCTCCATCCCTTGGATCATTCTTGTTGCCCTTTTCTGTACCTTTTCCAGTTCCGTTATATCCTTCTTAAGGTGCGGAGACCAGAATTGTACACAGTACTCCAAATGTGGCCTTACCATCGATTTGTAGAGAGGTAATACAACATTTGCTGACCTATTTTCGATTCCCTTTCTGATCATGCCTAGCATAGAATTTGCTTTTTCACTGCTGCTGCGCACTGGGTTGACATCTTCATTGAGCTGTCCACCAAGACCCCAAGATCCCTTTCCTGGTTTGTCTCGGAAAGCTTTGACCCCATCAATTTGTAGGTGTAGTTGGGGTTCTTTGCCCCGATGTGCATGACTTTACACTTGTTTAGGTTAAAATGCATTTGCCACTTTGTTGCCCATTCACTCAATTTCGAGAGATCTTTCTGGAGCTCTTTACAATCAGTTTCATTTTTAACTACCCTGAACAATTTAGTGTCGTCTGCAAACTTTGCTACCTCAGAATTCACTCCTACATCCAGATCATTAATGAATAAATTAAAAAGTAACGGACCCAAAACTGAACCTTGGGGTACGCCACTTCTCACCTCTTTCCACCTAGAGAAATGTCCGTTTATTACCACCCTTTGTTTCCTACAGTTTAGCCAGGTTCCAATCCAGGACAAGACCTGTCCCCTGATTCCATGGCTGAAGAGCTTATTTAGGAGCCTTTGGTGAGGGACTTTGTCAAAAGCCTTTTGAAAGTCAAGGTAAACAATATCAATTGGGTCCCTTTATCTATGTGTTTATTTACACCCTCAAAGAATTCTAACAAGTTAGTAAGACATGATTTGCCTTTGCAGAAACCATGTTGATTTTCCTTCAGCAATGCCTGTTCTTCTATGTGCTTAGCAATTTTTTCTTTAATGATGGTTTCCATCACTTTGCCTGGAACTGAGGTTAGACTAACTGGCCTATAATTTCCCGGATCACCCCTGGATCCTTTCTTGAAGATCGGAGTTACATTTGCCTCCCTCCAGTCCTCGGGTACAGTGCCTGATCTTAGAGAAAGGTTATATATTTTGGCTAGAATTTCAGCAATTTCACACTTGAGTTCCTTAAGAACTCTGGGGTGGATGCCATCTGGCCCTGGTGATTTGTTGACATTTAGTTTAGTAAGGCATGTGAGAACATCTTCCGTGTTTATCTCTATCTGGTTTAATTCATTTAATTCCCTCCCTGAAAAAATTGACTCAGCTGCAGGCATATGTTGTCTGTCCTCCTGTGTGAAAACGGAGGCAAAGAAGTCATTTAGCCGCTCAGCAATCTCCTTGTCTTCGCTGATTTTCCCTTTCTGACCATTGTCGTCGAGTGGCCCAACTGCTTCTGATGTACTTAAAGAAGTTTTTTTTTTAATATTCTTTGCTATGTGTGCTTCAAAATCTCTCTTGGCTTTCCTGACTGTTGCTTTGCATTTAGTTTGCCAGAGCTTGTGTTCCTTTCTGTTCTCCTCGGTAGGAAGAGCCTTCCATTTCTTAAATGAGTTTTTCTTCTTTCCAATCACATCTTCTCAATGGTAGATCAATCCCTCTCACCCCATCAATCTTAAATTTTGGTATTGTTTCCAAATGTCTGATATTCTACGACAACTGGACTCCATTTTGGGACACATTTTATAGTACCATATTAAATCATTCAATTTATAAGGACAGTTAGTTTTGAGAGTCTTTAAGACATTATAGTTTTGTCTTAGAATTTTCCAGCCAGTATGGGTGGAAGAAACTTGAGGCTCTACTCTCAAGGCTTTTTGGCTCTTTTCTACCTAATCTATAAACTACTGGGAATCAGCATTGAAGAATATATCTCCATGTGTCCTGTTGAACATTGTACCATTTTAAAAGAGGCCTATATTTGTTTATGCTTGTTGGGTATCTAAAAGCACAAGAATACCCTTCAAGCATAACAAAGATTAAAGGTGAATTTAAAATGCCATAAAGAACACTACTTTCATTCTAACAAGCAGAGCAAGTCTCTCCATAATAGATTGCTAGGTTCCCCTTCTTACAAGAGAAGGATGTTTTGCAAACACGAACGCTGGACATAGATTCAAGGGCTGTATTTGATCAAAGTTGAAATGTTGAGCTTCAAGAGAAGCAAAAATAGTTCAGAAACATCAGTTCTTGAAAATTCCAATACTTTCTATAATAATGAATATTAAATCAACTTATATCCCCATACCAAAAAAGGGATATGCTAAAGAATGCTCAAACTTTCATACAGTGGCTCTTATTTCACATGCCAGTAAGGTAATGCTCAAGTTCCTGCAAGGGAAACTCTAGCAATACATGGAGAGAGAGTTGCCAGATGTACAAGCTGGGTTTAGAAAAGGTGAGGAATGAGAGACCAAATTGCCAATATCTGATGGATGATGGAGAAAGGGGGGGGGGGAGGAGTTTCAGAAAAACATCTATTTCTGTTTTATTGACTATTCTAAAGCCTTTGACCATGTGGATCATAATAAATTGTGTCAAGTTCTTGGTGGTATGGGCATACCAAATCACCTTGTCTGTCTCCTGAGGAATCTGTATAATGACCGAGTAGCAACAGTAAGAACTGACCATGGAACAACAGACTGGTTCAAGATTGGGAAAGGCATACGGCAGGGTTGTATACTCTCACCCAACCTATTCAACTTGTACACAGAATACATCATGCGATGTGTGGGGCTTAATGAATGCAAGGCTGGGGTTAAAATTGCTGGAAGAAACAATAACAATCTTAGATATGCAGATGATACCAATTTGACAGCCAAAAGCAAGGAGGAACTGAGAAGCCTTCTAACCAAGGTGAAAGAAGAAAGTGCAAAAGCTGGGTTGCAGTTAAGCATAAGAAAAAACCATGGAGGCAGTGACAGACTTTGTATTTCTAGGTGCAACAATTACTGCAGACATAGATTGCAGCCAGGAAATCAGAAGACGTTTACTTCTTGGGAGGAGAGCCATGACCAATCTTGATAAAATAGGAAAGGGTAGAGACATTTATTTATTTATTTATTTCGGGATTTTACCCCGCTCTTCTCAACCCCCAAGGGGGGACTCAGAGCGGCTTACAGTATGGCACAATTCGATGCCCACACAATAACAATATAAACCCCAAAACACTTCAACAATTAAAATCCATTAAAAATACATTGGAATACAACTACATTAGCACCATACACATTCACTCTGGATTAAAACAATGTTCAGTCCATAAAAACATTGGCCATAATCACCCACTTTCATTAAAAACCAATCTAAAATGCTGCCTTGTGCTGGTGTACGAACGCCTGGTCCCACAGCCAGGATTTTACTTTTTTCCTGAAGGCCAGGAGGGATGTGGTGGATCGTACATCAATAGGAAGCGCATTCCACAGGCGGGGAGCCACCACCGAGAAGGCCCTATCCCTCGTCCCCACCAGCCTCATCTGAGATGTAGGTGGGAGCGAGAGCAGGGCCTCCCCGGATGATCTTAGATTACGAGGTGGGACATAGCGGCTGATGTGTTCGGACAAGTAAGCTGGGCCAGAACCGTATAGAGCTTTAAAGGTCAAAACCAGCACTTTGAATTGAGCCCGGAATTGGACAGGCAGCCAGTGGAGCTGACACAACAGGGGGGTGGTGTGCTCCCTGTATGTAGCTCCCGTTAGCAATCTGGCTGCCGCCCGCTGGACTAATTGCAATTTCCGAACTGTCTTCAAAGGCAGCCCCACGTAGAGTGCATTGCAGTAATCTATTCGGGATGTGACCAGAGCGTGGACGACCATAGCCAGATCAGACTTCCCAAGGTACGGGCGCAGCTGGCGCACGAGTCTTAACTGTGCAAAAGCTCCCCCGGCCACCGCTGAGACCTGGGGTTCCAGGCTCAGCGATGAATCCAGGATCACTCCCAAGCTGCGAACCTGTGTCTTCAGGGGGAGTGTAACCCCATCCAACACAGGCTGTAACCCTATGCCCTGTTCGGCCTTGCGACTGACCAGGAGGACCTCTGTCTTGTCTGGATTTAGTTTCAATTTGCTAGCCCTCATCCAGTCCGACACAGCGGCCAGGCATCGGTTCAAGGTCTGGACAGCCTCCTTGGTGACAGGTGGGAAGGAGTGACAGATCTGGACGTCATCTGCGTACAGATAACACCTTACTCCGAAACTCCGAATGATCTCTCCCAGCGGTTTCATGTAGATGTTGAATAACATCGGGGACAGAACTGAACCCTGAGGGACTCCACACGACAACGGCTGTGGAGCCGAACAGGTGTCACCCAATGACACCTTCTGGGTACGACCTTCCAGGAAGGATTGGAGCCACTGCAGAGCAGTACCCCCAAAGCCCCATGTCTGCAAGGCGACCCAGAAGGATACCGTGGTCAACGGTATCGAAAGCCGCTGAGAGGTCCAGCAGAACCAACAGGGACACACTCCCCCCTGTCGAGTTCCCGGCGTAGATCATCTACCAAAGCGACCAAGGCTGTTTCAGTACCATGTCCCGGCCTAAAGCCAGACTGTGCCGGATCAAGATAATCAGTGTCTACCAAGAACCCCTGGAGTTGCGTAGCCACCACACGTTCCATGACTTTGCCCAAATAGGGGAGATTGGAAACTGGCCGATAGTTCACTAATTGAGTGGGGTCCAGTGATGGTTTTTCAACAGCGGTTTTATAACAGCTTGCTTTAAGCTGGCTGGAATTTTGCCCTCCTGTAAGGAGGCATTAACCACCACCTTCACCCACTCTGCCAAACCCCTCTGGCTTCCTTTATCAGCCAGGATGGGCAGGGGTCTAGGATGCATGTAGTGGGCCTCGCCTCTCCAAGGATCTTGTCCACATCCTCGAGCTGAACCAATTGAAACAAATCCATTAAAACCGGACAAGCAGATGCTCGTGTCATATCCTCAGAGACTGCCGTTAAAGTGGTATCGAAATTGGAACGGATCAGTGCCACTTTATCCACGAAGGCCTTAGCAAATTCTTCACAGCGTACCACCGAGCCGTCAGGGATCTCGCACTGTGGCGGATTTAAAAGACCCCTAACGACTCGGAACAGTTCTTCGCGGTTCTTCGCGGCGGCCACCTTGGCCGCGATAGATGTTTTTTGTGCGGCTTTTGTTGCTGCGTCATAAGTCCTCAAAAAGGGGACCAGGCGCGCACGAGCTGATCTGCTCCGCTTCCGACGCCACACGCACTCTAGCCTCCTCTTTTTTCGCTTCATTGCTGCCAGCTCCTCAGTAAACCAAGGAGCTGGTTTAGATTGGTTACTCAAGAGGGGGCGTTCTGGAGCGATCGTGTCAATAGCCCTGGTCATCTCCCTGTCCCAGAGAGAAACAAGAGCCTCGACAGGGTCACTTACCGAGGAGGCGGGAAAGTCCCCAAGAGCCGTCAGGAATCCATTCGGATCCATAAGTCTCCTGGGGCGGACCATTCTAATAGGTCCACCACCCCTGCGGAGGTGGAAAGGCACAGTGAGTCTAAACCTGATCAGGTGGTGGTCGGTCCATGGCAAAGGACTGATGGTCAGTTCCTCCACTCAACCACCTTCATCCCATCCCTGGCAGAAAACCAGATCTAACGTGTGTCCTGCACTATGGGTGGGACCTGATATTAGCTGGGACAGGCCCATGGTTGCCATGGCGGCCATGAAGTCCTGAGCCGCTCCTGATAGAGTGGTCTCGGCATGGACGTTGAAGTCTCCCAGCACGATGAGCCGCTGAGACTCCACGGCCAGGCCTGAAACCACTCCAGCTAGCTCAGGTAAGGAGACTGTAGTGCAGCGGGGTGGTCGGTACACTAGCAGAATCCCTATCCTGTCCCGAACACCAACCCTTAGGCCGACACATTCGAACGTGGTTGACTGCGGGATGGGGCACCTGGTCAAGGGGATGGAATCCTTATAGACCACTGCGACTCCCCCTCCCCGCCCCCCCGGTCTCGCTTGGTGCTGTATGGAATAACCCGGTGGGCAGAGCTGGGAGAGATTAACCCCCCCCCCAGCCTCATCCAACCAGGTCTCCGTTATACAAGCCAGGTCAGCTTGTTCTTCCAGAATTAAATCTTGTATTGTTGATGTTTTACCATTGACTGACCTGGCATTAAACAGCACCACTTTCAACCGGGAGGGACCGCCTTCCTGAGTACTCGGCTTAGCTTTGTCAGGAGCCCGGTTCAAATTTATTAAAGTTCTTGCACAGATTTTTGGCCGAATTAAAATTTTTGAGTGTTCTCTTCTAGGTCGAATTGGTAATTTAGATCCATCACAAATTCTAGGCCGAATCCATACTTTGGGTCTCCCTTTCCGCATCTTCCTCTCCCAGGCACCACCCCGATCGGAGACCCCCACCCGGGAACCATCCCTCCTGCATGTTCTCTCTCCATATCACCCAGTTGTACGCCGTAAAGGGAATCCTGGTTTAGTGCACTCATATAAAATGTAGATCTTTCGCCCGTAACCCTTCCTTCCCTGCAGCTTCCACCTCCCTCCAAGTTGTTGTAGACTATTAACAATGCACAAAGTGCAAGTGCCAGCATAAAGTGCGACAGACTTGGTCGTAACATTAGTATCATGGAAGGCAGTGATAGCGGTAAAGTGCAGAGTAGGCTATTGGTCTATAAAGTGCAAGAAGGCAGATAGCGGGTCACGATGAGCACCACAGTTCAGGATCAGGTCTAGCACCAGGCTGAAATTACCAATAGCAGCAATCCATAGAGTTGGCACACAATGACTTATAGTGTGGTAGTAGCGTCTTAAAGTTTCCAGTTGTTAAGGCAATTAAATTCAAAGTGCTGATGGTGCATAATTAAATGGATAGAACATTCACACCCACACACACACCCCCACACACCCACCCACACACACTCACTCACTCAACTCCACACCCCAAACAGCCCAATCAATACGCCAAGCCTACAAGACAGCAGGCCACAGATGTTGGAGATGAGGTCTTCTGCGGTGTCCCTCCTCCGCTGCCCAGTCCAACGCGACGGGGCTTTGACGGGCTTTAAAAGCAGCCCAGCGTCCAGAGCCACAGGTGGAACAGGCAGCTTCCTTCCCCTCAGGGATCTGGTCTTCTGGGAGGTAGGGGTCCCAAGCCTCTTGCCAGCCGCTTTAAAGGGGCCCAGCGTCCAGAGCCACAGGTGGAACAGGCAGCTTCCTTCCCCTCAGGGAGCTGGTCTTCTGGGAGGGAGGGGTCTCAAGCCTCTTACCAGCCACTTTAAAGGGGCCCAGTGTCCAGAGCCACAGGTGGAACAGGCAGCTTCCTTCCCCTCAGGGAGCTGGTCTTCTGGGAGGGAGGGAGGGGTCTCAAGCCTCTTACCAGCCACTTTAAAGGGGCCCAGTGTCCAGAGCCACAGGTGGAACAGGCAGCTTCCTTCCCCTCAGGGAGCTGGTCTTCTGGGAGGGAGGGAGGGGTCTCAAGCCTCTTACCAGCCACTTTAAAGGGGCCCAGTGTCCAGAGCCACAGGTGGAACAGGCAGCTTCCTTCCCCTCAGGGAGCTGGTCTTCTGGGAGGGAGGGAGCAGACATCACACTGGCAACGAAGATCTGCATAGTTAAAGCAATGGTATTCCCTGTAGTAACCTATTGATGTGAGAGCTGGACCATAACGAAGGCTGAGCGAATGAAGATAGATGCTTTTGAACTGTTATGTTGGAGGAAAATTCTGAGAGTGTCTTCGACCGTGAGAAGATCCAACCAGTTCATACTTCAGGAAATAAAGCCCTACTGCTCATTGGAGGAAAGGATATTAGAGGCAAATATTAAATACTTTGGCCACATAATGAGAAGACAGGAAAACTTAGAGAAAACAATGATGCTGAGGAAAATGGAAGGAAGAGGGATAGCATGTATAAGTGCACACTTTTTATTTTGAAACTGTACACAGAAACCCATACCAGTTTCCAGAGATTGAGGGAGTTCACACCCTATTGTGAATCAAATTTAAATTTATCTGATACTGGAAGGAAAATAGAACTTCAAAGAGATCACGTTTGAAAGGTCTAGCCAATAACTTTGCAAATTCAGAATGATGGGTATAATAAGTCAGTTCCAAGTTTTGTTTTAAATTTTAAAGTTGTCCAAGCCTATTCCAGTTTCCAAGGACTAGCAAGACATCAATGCATGCAAACTTGTTATCACTGAAACTGAGAGACAGACTGCCTATGGATTTCATTTCATTGATAACTAGAAAGTGGGGGAAAGTGTAGGAAACTGTCTTAATTTGTCCCTTACCATCTTTCCCCTTCTTCTGGGATGGCCAGCCATCTCACATCCTTTTCCATCCTTTCCTGTCTTTTTCCCGCTCACTCCTCATTTTATTGAGTCAGGAGTCAGATAAAAATAGAGTCTTCTTTCAGTTTTAACATGCTGGCAATGCAGATTCCCATGGTCAGCCACCAGAAGTGGCAGCACATCATGGGATAGCTTCCATGGGCCCCAAATTCTAGTCATGTTAAAATGGAGAGAAGATAGAGAGTTTACTACAAGGGATGAAGGCATAAGCGAGCCACAAAAATTCATTTGTGATTTAACAAGAACCTGAAGCCAAACCCTCAATTTTCATTTTCAGAGCCACACTCTCCCTTATCTCACCTTTTCCTTAGTGAGCACTCATTTCACACACATTTATTTATTAAATGTAGCAAATTAAAGAGCTATGGTGGAAATATAGTTTATATAAAAAGTTTACCTAATTTACAAGTTTCCCTTTTTCCTCCAGCCAATGTCTCTTGAGTTATTAATTTCTTGTGCACAGTAACTTAATTCTCTGTTGAATATTAATAACCATTTTTTTCCATTTTACTTAATATTATCATGTACTGTAGTCAAATATTTTGACTGTAAGCTAAATAGATTTAGTGCTCTTTACCAGAAATTTTAAGCCAGTCCTTTCATTGGAATAGCTCATACTTTAACCCTGTATTGCCTCTCAGATATTTTGCATTTATCATTCACCATTGTTACACTAGTCCGCACTTAATAAAAACAAACAAACCCAGAATAACACACCTTACGGCTTGTTGAATAAAATATGCTTTTGAGGAAGAACAGAGAAGAGAGTAAGAAATCAACATGTAATTTCATCTTTACAAAATGATTGATTCAGTCAAAGAGGCCATAGCCCGAGTTTGCAAG
Organism: Anolis apletophallus; assembly: GCA_030556195.1. NCBI lineage: Eukaryota > Metazoa > Chordata > Lepidosauria > Squamata > Anolidae > Anolis > Anolis apletophallus. Next base: position 156,188,661 of record JARBWK010000003.1, on the reverse strand, counting down.
ATATGAGCAGAGCAGTTGATGAGCAGGGATCTTCAAGGTATCTCATTCACAGAGTCACTAAAAGTCAAAATAACTCCATGGTAAATAACAACAAAATGTCGCCTTTAAAATGAAAGAATCATACATTGACAAAATAATAGAATGGGCATAGAATCATAGAATCAGAGAGTTGGAAGAGACCTCGTGGGCCATCCAGTGCAACCCCTTGCCAAGAAGCAAGAAAATCATATTCAAAGCACCCCTGACAGATGGCCATCCAGCCTCTGTTTAAAGGTCCCCAAAGAAGGAGTCTCCACCACACTTTGGGGCAGAGAGTTCCACTTTCCACTGCTAAATAGTTCTTACAGTTAGGAAGTTCTTCCTCATGTTCAGGTGGAATCTCCTTTCCTGTAGTTTGAAGCCATTGTTCTGCATCCTAGTCACCACGGCAGCAGAAAACAAGCTTTCTCCTTCCTCCCTATGACTTTCCCTCACATATTTATACATGGCCATCATGTCTCCTCTCAGCCTTCTCTTTGGGAGGCTAAACATAACCAGTTCTTTAAGCCACCCCTCATAGGGCTTGTTTGCTAGACCCTTGATCATTTTAGTCACCCTCCTCTGGACACATTCCAGCTTGTCAACATCTCCCTTCAATTGGGGTGCCCAGATAGATATTTTGTGAGGATTTTCTTCAAGATGTTAGAGAAATTACCACTTTTACTTCAAACAAACCTCTTACCAGTTTTGATGCAGAGTTACAACATAAAAAACATCTGAAAGTTCCTTCACCTATGAAATCCATTACATTCTGGGCAAAATGAGTTCTTGAAACCTAGGTGGAAATATTGACTTTCAATTGCCTTCCTCTGAAGAACAGAAAGTGTGACTTGTCCAAGGCCATCCCATGTGTTTCCCTGGTTGAGCAGGGATTCAAATCCCGGTCCCCAGCATCATAGTCTAACACACAAATAACTACAACACATTGGTTTTCCATTCTATAAGAGGGCCTATTTCCCATAAGGTTTCCCATGATCTGGGCTTCAGTTCACAGCAACAACATTTTTGTTTCCTGCTGAGTGGTAAGAAATACAAGAGTTCTGGAAAACTCTTTGCCAGTTCTGCTGAGTTCAATGCACTGAAACACAACTTTAATTCCACACATGCAGACTAGCTTAGCCCTCTGAGTGATTTTATTTTAACTACAGCAAAAAAACGAACTCTTGTTATTTTAATCTTTTTTATTGTAGCAACCAACTAAATCATTCTTTTTTGACCATTAAAAGAAAGGCATAACAATAAAGGGAAGCCAGACTAAATGGCGGATTAGCCTTTTCTTAAAAAATGCATTCATCATGGCCACTCTTTTCCAGTTTTAAATTGTATTTCTATGTCATGCTTAACAAAGCATGCTGTAAGCTAATAAAAGAATACAAAAGAGCAACTTGGGTTTGCAGTGCCTTTTTTTTTTAAAAAAAAAAGGGCAGATATTTAAAAAGGGGGAAAATAGCTTCTTAATATCCTGCTACATTGTGCTACAAGTATCTTTCAACAAATGGGGGAGGGGAATGTGATTGTAGATGTGAAGAAGCAAAACGAGATACCCTACTGTGATTTTAATTCAATGTATAAATAGAGGGGGGAGGATAAGGAGAGAATCCAAGAGCTAATTTAGAAGCACCAAGGTAATGTAGTCAACGGTTAGCATTGTAGGAACTGATTAGACGGTAAGCCTGAGGAAAGAAATGGAACTAATTTCTTAGAGAAGACTGCGAGTTGCATACATAATATGAATATGTATGCTGCAGTATTCCAGAAAGAAATTAAGTGGAATGAAATCAGTCTATCTTTGTACTGCATGAGTCTTTTTTTCAGTTCTTAGGCTCTTTCTACACTGCCCTCTATCCCAGGATCTGATCTCTGATCATCTGCTTTTAACTGGATTATATGAGTCTCCACTGCCAGATAATCTGGGATAAAGAGATAATCTGGGATCAGATTCTGGGATATAGGAAGTGTGAAAGGCGCCGGTGCAGGAGCAGCTTGCAGGAGCGCTCCGCCGCTGCCCATCAACACCTGCTTCCAAGGCACTTGAGGTTACCCCCGATACTGGGGATGAACCACCCTCGACCGGAGTTGACCCCCGTGTCCCGTTGGGGACCGGTGTGGGTCCTCTACACGACGGACTAGAGACGGTGGAGAGCTGTTGGGATGACGAGGACTTCTATAACTATTGTTTGAACCTGGAGGCCGAACTGAAGGCACGGGGAGACTCCGAGATAGCTCCCTCCTCGCCCCGGGACCCGATCCCGCAGAGCCTGGGCTCGCGGGACGAGCCGGCCCTCCTTCCCACTACCAGCGCAGAAGTGAGGCCCCCGTCTCTGCTGCAGCTATGGAGGGAGTTTGGCCTCCTGGAATTGAGGTTCAGGGAGTTCGGGGAACATCTCCGACGCGCCACGGCTGGCACCCCAGAGGACCCTTCTACCATGGATGATCACCTCTCCCCCGACATAAGTGAGGAAGAGGAAGAAGGAGGTGAAGCCGACAAGGACGCTATTAATCGAGCCTCAAGCCCCGGGGACCCTTCTGACTTCCTTTGGGATCATTCCTGGGATGTCCAGATGGGAAGTCAACCAGGAGATCAGCCGAACAACCTACCCGAGAGCGGTGAGCTGACAGAGGGACCGATGTGTGGGTCGGGAGGAGCGATGGAAGGACAGGCACCCTGCCCATGGTCACCATGCCGGAGGTCGGTGGAGCCTTGCCCCATCCAGCTGCGGGCCCCAGGGACCGAGACTCCCTTTGCTGTGGAGCGGGTCCTGGAGCACTGGTCGCTCCCCCGGCCGAGGCGTGTTTCTATGTCGCACTCGGCATGGAGAGAGCTGGAAGAGTTTAGAGCGGGAGGCAAGATGGCGCATGGCCTTGAGAACGCTCAGGGAGACCATGCCTCTCCTCCCCCGCTGCTGCTGGCCGAAGAGGGACCACGGCGCAGGCGCACTCGCCACCAGCGCCGGCGCCGGAAGAGGAGCCCTCGAGCGACCGCCCCTCCAGCTGTGGCTGACGAACCAGAATGGATGCGGGAAGTGACGCGGGAGATGACGCAGGAGGCGCCTTCGGCCCCCCACCCTGCTGAGGGGGGCGGGGCGACGAAGAGACGCCGCCGGAAACGCCGCCGCCATCACAAGCATCGTGGAGGCAGGCAGCCCCCGAAGCCCACTTCCGCATCCAGGGAGGATGCCGCCCAAGAGAATGGTGAGCAACAGCGCCATCTAGGCACCGGAGGACTGCCACTACAACTGCCTGTATCGGCGCCAACTTTAAATCCCCAGGCGAGGACCCAGTTCTTGATGCTGGGTTCCTTAGAGCGGGAGAGAGAAACAATTACAAGTGTGCCGGTCCCCATTAATGGTGACCACTGGACTAGAGATCTGGGAGCCCCTGTAACACCTCGAAAAGGCCCCACTGAGAGGAGGCCAATCCCCAGACCGAGACTTTCTTTGGGTCACCCAGCTGAACTGAGGAGGGGCCCCGCTGACTCCACCGACCCCTCCCCGTTGTCTCCCACTAAATCGGAGGGTGGGAGATACAGATCGAGGACCTTCTGGGGAGCGGGCTTCAGCAGCTGGAGCCGCAGGGACTTGACTGGTTCCGCCCCTCTCAGCCTTTGGGCTCTATCGGCCATCGTCCAGAAGGCCAACGGCAGCATCTCCCTCCTTTTCAGAGGGGGAGCAGGAGGCCGGACACTTAGTTCATGGATCGGAAAGAGGAGTGCAGGGGCGGGCAATACGCGTGATCTCGGGCAGGGGTAATAGGGACGGTAGCCGTAGGCCTAATGAGAGAGGACGGAGGAGCCGAAGAAAGGCTCGCCCGCCCTCTGACCTTCGAGCTATCCCTAGGCACGCAGATGGGGAGCCCAAAATTACCCCTCCTCCAACTCTGATACTGGCCAATACCAGGTCCGTGCGGAATAAGTCCGGAACCATCAGGGATCTCCTCCTTGAACGGGAGGCCGATATAGCCTGTCTCACAGAGACTTGGTTACAAGAGGGCGACAATGTCATCGTGCACGAATTAACACCACCTGGGTTTGTGGCCAGTTGTCAGATGAGGACAGAGGGGCGGGGGGGAGGGGTAGCCATACTCAGTCGTGACAAGTTTAATTCCAGGACAATTCCGACTGCGAACATCCCCGGGTTGGAGTGTGTGGGCCTAGTATGGGATCTTGGTGAGAGTGTGGCCTTCCTGCTGGTGTACCGTGCACCCAACGCACCGGCAGGAAGTCTACCTAAGCTGCTGGAGGTGGTGGCGGAGTGGGCATTGAGGTTCCCTAAGCTCATTGTCTTGGGGGCTGTCAGTGTCCACGCCGACACCGCCTCGCCCGTCGACAGCAGCCATGGACCTAGTGTCCACCATGGAGGCACTAGGACTCTCACCGTGTAGGACTGGCCCCACACACCAAGCCGGACATACATTAGACCTGATCTTCGCGGCCGGAATACAGGTGACCCTAGCCTCCGTCACGGAGGTTCCATGGTCGGATCACAGTGTCCTGGAAGTCCGTCTGAATGTGGCCCCCCCTCCCGGTAAGGGTGCCGAACCAATTTTGGTTCGCCCGAAGAGACTTATGGAACCCACTAGGTTCCTGAATGCTCTAAGGGATTGGGAACTCCCAGCGACTCGGTCGATGGGCTGGTGGAATCTTGGAACACCAATCTTGCCACTGCCCTAGACGAGATCGCCCCAGGCGCTTTCTCACCCCCGTAGTAACCGCTCGCCATGGTACACCGAGGAGCTGCGGGCGATGAAACGGAGGAGGAGACAGCTAGAGGACGTGTGGCGGAGCTTCCGTGTGACGAGCATCGAAATCGGCTTATAAGCAGTTCAAGAAGGCTTATGAGCATGCTATCAGGAGGCGAAAAAGTTCACTATGCCTCCCTGATAGAGTCAGCTAGTTCACGCCCAGCTCAACTTTTTAGAATAATTCGGTCCTTGACAACAATCCCAACTGTCCCAAAAGATAGGGTTTGGTCCCAACAGCTGAGGCTTTCCAGAACTTTTTCACTGACAAGATTTCGAATCTCCGCCGGGACATTCCAGCCACGGTTGATACAGTTAGCGAGCTCGAGACCCCGCCGCCCCTCGGCGGGCCCACCTTCACCCGTTTCAAAAGCTGGGCGCAGCAGCTGTTGATAAGTTACTGTCTGCAGCTAGGCCAACTACTTGCTCCCTCGACCCGTGCCCCTCCTGGCTTATTAGATCTTGCCGGGAAGGGCTACGTGGCCCCCTGGGCACGATCATAAATAGCTCCCTTGAGCAAGGAGTCTTCCCGGGGGGATTGAAAGAGGCTTTGGTAAGACCGCTGCTGAAGAAGCCGAATTTAGACCCTTCGGCTCCCTCCAATTACAGGCCGGTGTCCAATTTGCCTTTCCTGGGCAAAGTAATTGAGAGGGCAGCAGCGGATCAGCTGCAGCGGTTCTTAGATGACACAGCTGGACTTGATCCCTACCAGTCCGGCTTCCGTATTGGGCATGGGACGGAGACTGTGCTTGTCGCCATTACAGACCAACCGCGCCAGCTGGACCAGGGCGGGTCAGCACTGCTTGTCCTGTTAGACCTGACAGCAGCGTTCGATACGGTAGATCATGCATTGTTGACCCACCGTTTAGCCGGCGCCGGAGTTCGGGGGACCGCACTTCAATGGGTGGCCTCCTTCCTCCGGGGCCGGGGACAACGTGTGGAGGGGGGGGGTCTCGGGAGGGCCCCACTTAACTGTGGGGTCCCCAGGGGGCTATCCTCTCCCCCCTTGTTATTCAACGTGTATATGCGCCCCCTGGCCCAGCTGGCCCGCGACTTTGGTCTGGAGTGTTATCAGTACGCGGATGACACCCAGCTTCTGCTGAGAATGGACGGCAGGCCGGATACCGTACCCGATTGTTTCCATCGATGCCTGGAGGCCGTGACTGGATGGCTGCGCGCCAGCCGGCTGAAGGTGAATCCGTCGAAGACGGAGATCCTGTGGCCTGGTCGTCCTGGGCTGGGTGGATGCCGGTTGCCTACCCTGGATGGCGAGCAGCTTAGCCCGTCATCATCGGTTAAGAGCTTAGGTGTTCAGTTGGACTCCCTGCTGACCATGGAGGCCCAGGTCTCCGCGGTCTGCAGGGGTCCTTCTACCACCTACGACAGGCTAGGCGACTGGCACCCTACCTGTCCAGGAACGACCTGGCGACGGTAATCCAAGCGACGGTCATCTCGAGACTAGACTACTGTAACGCCCTCTATGTTGGCCTTCCCTTATCGACACTTCGGAAACTCAAGCTAGTGCAGAACGCCGCGGCACGCCTGCTGACGGGCTCGTCAGCGAGGGATCACATCACGCCCACCCTCCGGCAACTGCACTGGCTTCCTATTGAGTACCGAATTGTCTTCAAGGTGTTGGTATTGACCTTTAAGGCTCTATACGGCCTAGGGCCTGCGTACCTGAGGGACCGCCTTACCCCGTATCTGCCCCCGAGATCACTGCGGTCAGACGAACGGAATCTGCTGACTATACCATCTGTCCGCTCCTGCCACCTATCCGCGACCCGTCAGAGCTTTCTCAGCGGCAGCTCCAGTGCTGTGGAACTCTCTACCAGACAGTGTCCGAGCCATCTCGGAATTAACCCCTTTTAGAAGGGCTTGTAAGACCGCTCTTTTCGAACTAGCATTTACCTAGCCCAAATGGATGATATTCGGTATGCTTTTGTATACTCTTTGTTCATCCCCTGTGCCTCGTGACTTGCTGAATGTGAGTTTTAACTGTGTAATGTTTTTAATTGTAGGGCAGCGAGTCTGTGACTTGGCTGTCCATGTGTATTTTTACTGTCACCCGCCCCGAGCCTGTAGGGAGGAGCGGAATACAAAATTGAAGAAATAAATAAATAAATAAATAAATAAAGGGGCCTTGGAGATAAGATATTGAAGACATTTTTTCTAACAGCAAGGATATTAGGATTAATTGTGTAACATCTTGTCTTTGCATAGCAGTCAAGAAGAAAACATAATTGAGGAAAGGAAGGTGCTCACACTCTTTGAAAACTCAGCATCAGATCCTGAGGATATCCTGCTCTACATACATAATGCTGAATTTCCATATTGGAGGTATTATGGCCCCTAAAACTGACTTTAAACCAAGGAACACAGCATTGTTAAAAGGTTGTTACTAATTTCAAGTACTCGCTTATGTGTGTGTGTGTGTGGGGGGGGATTACATTGCTGTCTATTATCACTGAAACATTTTTAAATATGAAGACTCTTAGAAACTCAATGCATTCTTAGAAATGGCCCCCATATGTTCAGTGGAGCTTCCCTGTTGTTGTTGTTGTTTTGCCTACCCTACATTTATTTATTTATTTATTGTGTCAGAAGTGAATTGAGAATACAGTTATAATGCATAAAAACAAAAAGTTAAAAACTTGGCATTGTACTAAATTTCCTTTGACCAGAAGCTGGCCACTTCATATGCCACTGGTGTCGCTGTAAGAAGGTCCTCCATTGTCATGTGGCAGGGCACAGACTCCATTGTCTATGGCAGGGGTCCCCAAACTAAGGCCTGGGGGCCGGATATGGTCCTCCAAGTTCATTTACCCAGCACTCACTCAGGGTCAACCTAAGTCTCAAATGACTTGAAAGCACACAAAAACAACAACAATCCTATATCAAAGTGCTGCCTTTAGCCTACGAATATAAAGCCCTAAACAGTTCTGGCCCAATTTACCTGTCTGAACGCATCTCCCCTTATGAACCATCTAGGACTTTTAAAATCATCTGGGGAGGCCCTGCTTTCGATCCCGCCTGCATCACAAATATGTTTGGCAGGGATGAGAGACAGGGCCTTCTCGGTAGTGGCCCCTCAGCTATGGAATGCCCTTCCCAGGGACATTAGATTGGCCCCCTCCCTTTTAACATTCCGGAAAAAAGTCAAGACTTGGCTGTTTGAGCAAGCATTTGAAAATGCAGTGCAACAGACATAGGAATATGGAACGACTGGATAATAGGCATGAGAAAAAAGTTATGAAAATGAAATGATTCGGAAGAAATTCGTAAGAAATGCTACTTTTGAGTATTTCCGCATCTGGAACGCCAACCAGGAAGTGGACTTTTTTATAGAACTGGGGCCAGGATTTTCTTAAGTGTCGTTATTAGGTTGTAAGGGGGCACCTCCTTCTCTCTCACCACCCTCCCGCCTCCCTTGCCAATAAGTATTATGGCAAGGCAAGCCCTAAACTCGCTCCTTCTTTCAGCTGGAAGCCTGGAAAAATGTAAACAGAGAGTTTACTCAAGTAAATCTGCAAAGGAGGGCACTTTGGATGAAGTGCCCTCCTTTGTGGATTTACTTGAGTAAACCTCTCTGTTTACATTTTTTCCAGGCTTCCATGCCTCTCCTGCCTGCCAGGATCTAAAGTATCAAAGAGTATTGGGGTAAGAAACCAACCTAATGTATAATAGAATGAATGCTACTGTAAGTGCCTAATATTATAAGTAATCCAACTGGTCATATACCTATTACCTACATTCCATGCATGCAATAATACAGCAGTAATAACAATGGGTATAAGAAGAGGTAAAATTCAAACCGAGTATTCTGACTGTGGTCCCTCCTCAAGCGGTGCAAACTGCAAAGGCTCGTTTGCTGCCTGGGTGCACACACATACATATTCTTTGGGGGATTTGCTGCAGAATCTTCTCTATGAGCCCGGGATTCTGCAGCAAATCCCCCCCAAAGAATATGTATGTGTGCACCCAGACAGCAAACGCTCTGCCCGGGCTTTTGGCTTTTCCCGGGCTCATAGAGAAGAGCCTTTTGCAGTTTTCACAGCTTGAGGAGGGACCACAGTCAGAATACTTCGATTTGAATTTTACCTCTTCTTATACCCATTGTTATTACTGCTGTATTATTGCATGTGCATGGAATGTAGGTATATGACCAGCCTGGGCAAACTTGGGCCCTCGCTCCCTCGGGATCGGGGTGAGAGAGAGCAGCGAGGAGCGAGGGGCTCCTCCTCCTTTTTTTGCTGCTTCCAAGAATAGAATACCCCCCCTCCTCCCTCCCTCCTTCCTATTTGGAGAGTCCCATCTAGAATTCAGTGTGATTTATTCAAGTTTTGGCCTACAACTCCCAGAAATCCCAGCCAATTACCAGCTGTTAGGATTTCTGGGAGTTGTAGGCCAAAACCATCTGGAATGCGCATGCGCTGGCATACGAACTACTAATGAATTTCGTTAGTTATTACGTTACATTTTAGAAATTTTTGGAAATTTTTTTGTAAGTCTTTCTATTACTAATCAACACCCCCCCCCCCCCATTTGATTTTAGAATCACGATTTTTGGGTTCGAAACCATGCCTACTGGATAATGTGATTGGACAACTTTTAACTCGGGGGCGCAAATGATGTATGTTTTATTGATCCTGTTATGATTTTATATTATATGTTAATGTTTTAAGGTGTTGTTGGGCATTGAATTGTTGCCTCTGTAAACTGCCTTGAATCGCCCGCGGGCTGAGAAGGGCGGTGTACAAAAATAGTAAAGAAATAAATAAAATACCATCAGCCAAAAGCAGGCTCACACTTCCCATTGAAATACTAATAAGTTTATATTTGTTAAAAATATTCTTCATGTTAATTATTGTATTGTTTTTTAAAGTGTTTTTGTACTAGAAATAAGATATGTGCAGTATGCATAGGAATTCATTCATGGGTTTTTCTTCAAATTATAATCTGGCCCTCTAACTGTTTGAGGGACTGTGACCTGGCCCACTGTATAAAAAGTTTGAGGACTCCTGATCTAAGGCTTATTCTTCTCCACACTCGCATGTCGTGGACTCCACTTTGAAGCCCCATTTCTTAAGATTGGCTCTGCATCTCATGGTACCACAGCACAGTCTTTTCAGCACCTTCCAAGTCACCCAGTTTCCTGTGAGTCCCATGAACAATCCTAATGACACATAGGTAGTAGGCATGGGCTCTGAGTTATGAAAATTAATTGATATCGGAAGAGATTCGTAAGAAATGGGACTTTATAGTTTTTACACAACTCACCGGCAAACCAGGAAGTAGCCTTTCTTTTTCGACACTGGGCGGCGCCATTTTTGTATCTGGTGCGTAAGTGTCGTAAGGACATAGGATGGCTTCTTTGCCCTTAGTCAATGCGGTTTCTGATTGGCTAATGGAGACCAGGTGGTACCATAAAACCACCTTCTTTCCTTTAGCCAATCAGCGAGCAAGGGCCTCCTCCTCTTCCTTTTTGGGTTCTAAACCAAGCCTAATAGGTAGATTATGAACTGGGAAATAATGGCTTAATTAAACACAGTGTTTGGTTAGTGATCACATTTTCCATATTAGGAAATTATGTGATACGTCTTAACATATGGAAAACAAAAAGAATGGGGCAAGAAGGACTCACTGAGGGGGCGGGTGGACAGCTTTAGCTGCTAGTTCGTTTGGTTTTTTTACACAAAAAAAATCTTCCTGCTCAACGAGTTTATTCTATTTATTGATGTATGGCAGGGAAACCTTCACTGCCTTTCCGGGCTGGACTGGTACTTGATTTGATTTGTTAATATAAAGCTCTCTTAGGATACCTTAAACCTAAAAGGCAGGATGCTGAACCAAATTCATGGATTATATTGCTTTGGAGTGGTTTCACAGAGCCTGCAAGGTGAAATGAGAAACATAATTTGCTCTATTTAGTAAAAATTAAGATGAGGCACATTTGTAACAGCTCCCCAGGGCTGATCAGATTATGGGACAGTCAGTTCTTCACTAATGAAAATGGCCTTATGTGGTGTGTTTGATTAGGAGGGATCTTAATGATGTAGACCTTCATCAGGGACATCAAGCCAAAAAAAAGGGGGGGGGGGGTTTCCAAAACATTTTGGTGCTATCTGTTTCACCTGTACTTTACACAATTAACCATTGTTCCAAGGTAGAGAGCAAATCCTTGCTCATCTTCTTCTCTCAAAGGGAAATTGAATATCTCATTTTATAATTTCTTCTCTCTGCCTTAGGTTTTACGCCTTCTTGATGAAGTATTTGCAAGAACACATTTTTTGGTGGAAATTGTGTGAATGATTTCTGCAATGGCGCGGTGAGCGCCACCTGCATGGAAAACTTTGAGTTTGGAGGCTTGCATTGTTAGAGTGTTAACAGTCTGTATAGTTTGCAAGGGTCTGAGTTCTTAAAGTCCTTTTTGTCAGAGTATGACAGAAGCGTTTGGAGCTTTTAGAGCACAGAAGAACGGACACTTTGAGACTTCAGTATAAGCAAACACACAGCTTTACTGAGTAGAGCAAATATACAGCACACACTAGCATTGGCATCAAACCGAACAGACTGAAGGAAGAAGAACGAATGATATCTAATCTGTGAATCCTCCCTGCGCATTCCAGGCATGCTCAGGGTCACTTTCTTTGTCCCAGTTCATCAGAGGTGTCAGAGCTGGAGGTTCTTAGCCTTGGGGAGGCTACGAGAACTCCCAGTCTGCCTTAACCTGAAAGAGACTTGGCGTGCAGGACCTTGGGGAATTCCCAGGGATGATGTAATCTCCTGGGAGCAGTGCTGAGTCAGGACGGATGTGACGCAACCTCTTCCGGACAGTGGACACTGACTTGCATATTGCTGACTCAGCAGGGATATGATGTAATATCCACTGGACATTGGGATTGCTGAGTCAGAGGGGAATGATGCAACCTTTCCCGGACATTGCAGGTGAAGGAGGGAGGGGGGTTGAGTATATAAGGTGTGTTTGGGTGATGGGACACTGCTTTGGCTTTATAGGTGTTGTACCTCTAATAAACTCCGTTGGATCAAGCAGAAGATTTCGTGTGATTACTGGGACAATTTAGAGCGGCCTCACAGAAGCCAAAGCCGTTTCAACTTTCCCAGAAATGGAGAGGTTGGCGTTGGAGGAGGAGGAATATCTTGATAGATGGAACCTTGCTCCAGAGGAAATCCGGAGAATGATGGAATGGGACTTCACAATCGATCAAGTGGGATTTTCTGATGAGTCCAGAGAAGCGACGGCTTGGGGCGCGTCTGCTCAGGTGGACAGAGGTATTCTTCGGGATGAGCTCAGAGAAGTGGGACCCTGGAAGGGGGTTTCCACTCAGGTGGGCTCTAGAAGAGTTGGAAGAGATTCCAGAGAAGCAACGGCTTGGGGCGCGTCTGCTCAGGTGGAATTTTGAGGAGCCGGAGGAGGGATCAGAGAAGCGGCGTGGAGCACGTCTGCTCAGGTGGACCCGTTGGCGGCTCAAGGTGGGCCAGTCCGCAGTAAAGTGAGGCTGACTGAAGGAGGTAGTGAAACTACCGAACCGGAGTCTCCCACGGAGTTGGAGGTGTTGAGGTGCCGTATGGAGGCGATGGAGAACACGTTCCGGCGGATGTCCAGGGAGATGTCCAGGAGGGAGCAAGTGTTGGATTCGATGTGGAGTGCCCCTGGAGGAGGTGATTTCACTTATCAGTCTTGGATGGACGGTGAGAAGTCGGAGACTCGTCCTAGATCTCCTGCTGGAGTGTGGACGGGTGTTGGTCCGGCGAGGAAACCCCTTGGAGTGAGGTTGGATCCTGTTCAGGAGGAGACGGAACGAAGCAGGACCAGGTCTCTGAATGAAAGGAGGCTACTGGATCGTCCACAGTCGGCTGGATTGGGAAGAGGGATCCGGCCGCCAGAGGAGAGTTTTCCCAGGAGGGAAGGACCCCCTCGTTTCCAGGACTATGGTGGGAGACCCCGGAAAGAGCCCCTCCGAGTAGAGTTTGAGGGGGAAGCCTGCAAAGTTGCTTTCTTCGTTGCGGCAGTAGGTGACCATATGGAGGACTATGGTCATCTGTATCCGAGTGAGGGCAGTCAGGTTCGAGCCATAGGAGCCGTGTTTAAAGGAAGAGCTGCTGAGTGGTACGTCCAGTGCCATGATCGGCGAGATCCTTGCTTGAGGATAGTGCACGGATTTCTTCAGGCGGTGAAGAATCGTTTTCGGGATCCGTTGGAGCAAGTGAAGGCTAAAGAGGCGTTGTAGTGTTTGGCTCAAGGATCCCGATCTGTGACTGAATATGCAGAGGAGTTCATGAGCCTAGCTGGGAAGGTGGCCGAGTGGTCCCAGGCTACCCTGCTAGAACTCTTTAAGGATGGCTTGAGAAGGGAGATCCTGGAATGGTGTCTTCATCGAGATGATCCGGGAGATGTGGATGGCTGGATCCAACTGGCTGGGAATGTAGAGGGGATCCTGGCCCAGGTGCAGCGTCGGAAGACCCAGACGATGGCAGTGGGGAGATCCCGTGGGGAGCCTAGACGTGGTTCGGGAAAAGGACGAGGATCCCGAGGAGAGCCAGGCGTGTTGGGGCCAGTGAGGGGAAGTCCGGGATCGTAAGAAAGCCGGTGATGGGAAGAGGCCTTTGTTTTGTCTGCTCTCAACCGGGACATTTGGCATCGCAGTGCTGGCAGAAAAATGTGCCGGACCCAAAGCGTGTTACTGTAGCTAGAGGGGCTTTGGGTGAAAAGGTGGAACAGCCTGCTGCTGGGGTGAGTGAGAGTCCCCAGAGTATCCACTGTCCTTTGGAACTGTATAAAAAAGGGGACTATGAGGAACATCGGGCTTTGGTGGACTGTGGTTGTTCTGAGAATATCATCTCACCCAGTTTAGTCAAAAATCTAGAATGTGACACCAAAGTTATGTCAACCCCTGTGCATTTTGCTCAATTAGATGTGTCTTTCATTGAGGGAGGACCATTTCCGTTAAGTACAAAGGGGTTAAAAGGCCGAGTTGGACCTTGGGAGGGGGAGATAGATTTTGTGGTAGCTCCCATTAAAGGGCATAAAGTGGTGTTAGGGATGCCTTGTTTGGAACAGGCTAATCCTAAAATTGATTGGAAATCTGGGTCGTTAGAATGTAAACTGAGGGAGGAGGGAGGAGTTCAGAATAAACTGCAAGGGGTTCCCAAGGAGTATTGGGATTATGCTGATGTATTTGACCCTGTATTAGCGGAATGTCTTCCTCCTATCCGGAATGTGCAATGCAGGGTAGAGATTAAGGAAGGTGCTTTATTGCCTAAACCAGGGCTGCCCAACTGGCGGCCCCGGGGCCGGATCCGGCCCCGTAGCCTGTTGGACACGGCCCCACCTATGCCCTCAGCCGCCATTTTTAAATTTTAAAAAAATAAATCAATTTTTTAAAAAAATGGCGGCCGGGGGAGGGGGGGAGGGGGCAGGGAGGAGGAAGAGAGCTAGCTCCTCCTTTTCGCCCCCTCCCTACCTAGGCGGGGAGCCGCCTAAAAGGGCAGAAGGCGGCGCCAAGAGCAGCGTCCACAGGCCTGGCGTGACGCGCTGCTCTTGGCGCCGCCTACTCCTCCTTTGGTGGCTCCCCGGCCCTAGGAAGGAGGGGGGCGCTGAAAAGGAGGAGTAGGCGGTGCCAAGGGGCAGCGCGTCACGGCAGGCCTGTGACGCGCTGCCGCTGGCGCTGCCTTCTGCCCTTTTCTGTGCCCCCCTCCTAGGGCAGGGCCGAAAAGGGCAGAAGGCGGCGCCAAGAGCAGCGCGTCACAGGCCTGGCGTGACGCTGCTCTTGGCGCCGCCTACCCTCCTTTTCGCGGCCCCGGCCTAGGAAGGGAGGGGGCGCCGCGGCGGCTTTAGGAGGGGGTGGGGCCTGGGCTGGGGGCGGGGCCTGGGGGCGGGGCCTGGGGGCGGGGCCAAGCGGCCCCGCAGGTCATCAGTGACCTCTTATCCAGCCCTGGACCCGCCAGAAGTTGGACAGCACTGGCCTAAACCAAAGATTTACCTTATGTCAGTACAAGAAAAGGTGGCGCTACGGGAGCAAATTGATGATTATTTGAGAAAAGGGTTTATTGAAAGGTTGGAATCCCCCATTGCTGCACCAGTTTTGTTCAGAGAAAAGAAGGATGGGAGATTAAGGTTATGCATTGATTACAGAGGGTTAAATGCAATAAGTACCACAAATTGTTATCCGTTGCCTTTGATTAAGGATTTGTTGGGCCAGTTGGGGGGAGGTCGTTTTTTACTAAGCTTGATCTGATAGACGCGTTCCATATGGTGAGGGTGAAAGCTAGTGATAAATGGAAGATGGCATTTTCCTGCCCCCTCGGGCTATATCAATGGGCCGTCATGCCTTTCGGATTGGCTGGCGCTCCCGGTATATTTATGCAATTAATAAATGAGGTATTACACCCCCTTCTGTATAAGGGGGTATTTGTGTATTTGGATGATATTGTTATCGTGACTCGTACGAAAGAGGCTCATGTCAAGTTGGTGCGGGAAGTGTTAGAAAGATTGAGGCAGGCAAGGTTGTATGTGAAGTTAAGTAAATGTGAGTTTAGTAGGAACCAAATCGATTTCTTGGGGTATCGTATAAATGAAAAGGGGATTTCCATGGATCCAGCTAAAGTTGAAGATGTTTTGTCCTGGGAGGCTCCGCGGACCAGGAGGCAGTTGCAGGCTTTTTTAGGTTTGGCCAATTTCTATAGGACCTTTATTCTGGATTTTGCTGCCATTACACTTCGCCTCACGGATTTGCTGAAGACGAAAGGGAAGGGGGAGACTAAGAAAGCAAAGTCTCCTGGAGCTAAGTTGTGTTGGACTGAGGAGTGCCAAATTGCGTTTGAGAAGTTGAAGAGAGCTTTTACTAGTGGCCCATTGCTTATGCACCCGGATACTGAGAAGCCCTTCGTTATGCAGAGCGATGCTTCTGCGTGGGCTTATGGTGGAGCTTTGTTACAGAGAGATGATCAAGGGAGATTACGGCCGTGTGCGTATTTTTCGAAGAAATTTGGGGAGCAAGAGAAGAAGTGGCCGGTCTGGGAGAAAGAGGCGTATGCGGTGCGATGTGCGTTACAGACCTGGCGTCATTTTCTAGAGGGAGCGGTCCACCCTTTTGTGGTGTTGACCGATCACCGGAATTTGCAGTTTTTAAAGGCTCCTCAAAAGCTGTCACCAAAGTTAGTTAGGTGGGCACAGTATTTTGCTCGATTCAACTTTTCGTTAAAGCATATCAAGGGTAAGGAGAATGTGGTGGTGGATGCTTTGTCTCGTTACCCAGCGATAGGACCCGATCCCCCTCCGGGTTTGGAAGATGTGTTTACTAAGAGTCAGTGGGGTTTGGCAGTGCAAACCAGGTCTCAATCTAGCATTGTTAAGAAGGAGGAGGAGGTTAAATTAGAAGGTTGGCATTTGGAATTGCAGAGGCATTATGCAGGGGATGATTGGCTGGATGGTCATAAAGAGGAGTGTAAATGGTTGGAAGGGTTGTGGTTTGCCAGGTCTAAGTAATATGTTCCCCGGAGTTTGAGGAGGAAAGTATTAGAGTTGGGACATGACCACAAGACTGCAGGTCATTGGGGTTTTACTAAGACTCTCCTGGCATTAAGGAGTCGTTATTGGTGGCCTGGGATGAGAGCTGAGATAAAGGATTATGTACAGAGTTGCGAAGCCTGTGCAAGGGGGAAGGCTCCCAAAGCGAAACCCCAAGGATTGATACAAGTGGTGGCTTCTCCAGTTCGGCCGTGGACTCATGTGAGTACGGATTTTGTGGGAGAATTGCCATCGAGTAGGGGTTATAAATGTATTTGGACGGTGCTGGATTTATTTTCTAAGCAGGCCCACTTTATTCCTTTGACAGGATTGCCTTCAGCTGAACGGTTGGCTAAGTTGTATATTCAGCATATATATAGATTGCATGGATGTCCGGAGCAGGTGATTAGTGATCGTGGGGTGCAGTTTACTGCTCGGTTTTGGGAAACGTTTCTGGAGGTACTAGGGGCGGATCGAAGGCTTACCACCGCTTATCATCCGTGTTGTAATGGCGGTGTGGAGCGAACGCAGAAGTCATTGGGTAGCTATTTGCAGATTTTTACTAACAGGAAGCAGAATGATTGGGCGGACCTGTTGCCGTATGCTGAAATGGCCTATAATGGGTCAGTTCACTCCTCGACTGGGAAGACTCCGTTTTCAATAGTTTATGGGCAGGAAGTGGTTCCCCTGCCTCAGCCTCTTATAAGCTCGGAGAAAGAGGGAGAGGAATGGAAGGTAAGACCTCAGGAAGAATGGAAGGAGGTGACAGAAGCTTTGCGGAAGGCACAGAGCTCTTATAAGAAGTTTGGGGATCGGCGGAGGCAGGAAGGGGAGGAATATCAGGAAGGTGATTTGGTCTGGCTGTCTACTCAGAATATTAGACTGGGATTGCCCTCTAAGAAACTGAGCCCAAAATATATAGGTCCATTTTGGATAGCTCAGGTCGTAAATAAGGTATCTTATAGGTTGATTTTGCCAAAAGGGATGAATAAGATTCACCCTACATTCCATTGTAGTCTGTTGAAGCGCTATGTAAACCCTCTGATGCCGAAAGTTTGAACGGTGTTTTATTCCTGCAGGGGGAGGACGAGGTGGAGGAGGCCATTATGTCAGAGCTGGAGGTTCTTAGCCTTGGGGAGGCTACGAGAACTCCCAGTCTGCCTTAACCTGAAAGAGACTTGGCGTGCAGGACCTTGGGGAATTCCCAGGGATGATGTAATCTCCTGGGAGCAGTGCTGAGTCAGGACGGATGTGACGCAACCTCTTCCGGACAGTGGACACTGACTTGCATATTGCTGACTCAGCAGGGATATGATGTAATATCCACTGGACATTGGGATTGCTGAGTCAGAGGGGAATGATGCAACCTTTCCTGGACATTGCAGGTGAAGGAGGGAGGGGGGTTGAGTATATAAGGTGTGTTTGGGTGATGGGACACTGCTTTGGCTTTATAGGTGTTGTACCTCTAATAAACTCCGTTGGATCAAGCAGAAGATTTCGTGTGATTACTGGGACAATTTAGAGCGGCCTCACAAGAGGCTTAGCTGTTTAACTCCTTCAGTGTCAAAGCACTCCCGGCTGATACAATCAATGTACATTCACAAGCATTGTACAAATTTAAACATTCACATTACACCAATTCTCACATTAACACTTTTTGCACTGTTTAAATGTGTTTTGCAGCTTGTTAGAGATTTGGCTGCATTCATTGGTCCTTGGTTTCTGTTTATCATCATTTTCAAAGCCCAATTAAGTTTGTTCTGCCCCCTTTCTCCAGGGATTTGGGGGAGAGTGCCTTTTTGCATTCGGTAGCCAGCAGAACATCTACAGGCAGGATGTGTTGGAAGGTTTGCCAGCCAGGCCTTGGTCAGGCTATCTTCCAGTACTACTACTTGTTATTTCTTGGGAGTCACACAGTATACTCAACATACCAGAAGGTTGAGTGCCGCTGAGGAGCCTCAAGCTCCTTCACACCAACCAGTTGGCAGCTAGAGGAAGGTTTCCTACCTACAATAGGCCATCTAACTGGGGGCTTCGATTGTCCTTACTTCGAGGCCACAGAGAGAGGGGACTTGGAGAGCCATCTGGCTGAAGCTTCCAAGACCACAACTACAAAGAGACTCTAAAGTAAGACCTTTCCTGTGTTGTTTTGGAAAACTAAGTTAAGAACCTGAGTGAATTCAACTCCTGTAACTAAGAATAAATTTTTGAGTTAATTTGAGTGTCCAGTTTGGTCATTGGGATCCCCAAGCCTCTAAAGGAAGGCAAAAAACAATCCCCTGGGAAGAGTTAGACCACACCCTTGCCCCTTTTCAAAGCATTTAGCCTGGGTGCGATGGCACAATTTTCATTCTCCTTGGTATCTGCCTTGATGCTTTACTGTGTGGGCATTTGAAAATTAGAATCAATGAGTGGATGCTCTGATCTTCATTGTAAGCATACCTTAATTGTAAATTCACATTTAATATTCAGACTCATTTGGCCCTTGGGTCTATTCTCATAGTATTGTGGTATCTTAAAGACTGTGCCATTTAGTACTGTGGCATCTAAAAGACTGCCCCATTTATGATACATTGTAACATACTGAAGTTTACTTATGTCATAATAAATGTGTTGAAAGCTTAAAGGACTACAAAAGAGACTGGGCAGTTTGACTCAGAGCGTGGGAGATGAATTAATAGGGTTGGCTATGGTACATGGATCTCATGTGTTCCTAACTATTGAGAGAAGTCAAGTTAGGCCTAAATTGGATTGTAAGTCCCAACTAAAATAGGACTATTGAATCAGTGGAACTTAACACGTTCCCATGAAATGTTTACAAATTTTGATCTTTATAGTGCTAAAGAACTCTTTCATATGTCCCAGTCATTCTGTTAAGACTTTACCACTGATATCTAACTTCTAATGAAGAAAATGCCTGAAAAAATCTGCAAAATCCTGCAAAAACAGGATACATATCTAGTGCATGCGTATCTGTTCTCTGATACACACATCAAATGCAAGGCCCGTGGGCCAAATCCAGCTCACTATAGGCCCTTCTATATCCCAGAATATCAAGGTGGAAAATCCCACATTATCTTAGTGTTTTCTTAGATAACCCAGTTCAAAGCAGATATTGTGGGATTTGATATTCTGGGGGCACATCCAGACAGCCCATTTATTGTGGTAACTCTTGCAATAAAGAAGGGGCTGCCCAGATGTCATCCTGGACAATCCCGAATTAATTCTCTACAAACCGGGAAGCAACGTGTTTAAATAGTGGATTTGTTCCATGCCTTCTTGGAAGGCATGAGATAAACCTGCTATTACTGCAGTCCAGACACTAAAAAAGGAAACTTACCTGGCCTCCAGTATACTATTGCAGCCACTCTCCCGGCATGTAGAAAAGATGCTGCAGGAGAGTGGGGTGGGGGTGGGGAGTGAGCCCCCCGCTCTCTTGGCGTGTCATTTCTACATGCTGGGTGTCAGGAACTCCAATTCGACCAGAAAAGACACGCCAAAAGCCTTCTGTCTTCCAATGGTGATTTATTGTAGTACAGCAAACTTGTAAAGCTAAGACACCCGAGCCCTTCCACCACAATCCTTAAATACCAACCCCCTCCCTATGCAACATCCTGTAAAGATTACATCAGCCACCCTGACTCAGCATACCCAGTAATCCTTTTCCCACCCAGAGTCCTCTTGGATATTACTTCATATCCTCCTGGTAACTGGAGCAAAGTTCACAATCCCATTGTGATCTTCAGCAGAGAAGTGGAGCAAAGTTCATGGCTGCAGTCCTATCCTTCTGACTCAGCTGATCATCATCCCACTCATGGCAGAGTGGAATCTACTCTGGCCCAAGGCATAGAGATTCCATTCCTGACATTATGCCTCCTTCGTCCTCCCCTGGGGAAACAGAGCACTGGTCAAGATCGTGGTACGAGGGATTCACATACCGTTTCAATAAGTTACAGTGGAATACAGGATGAATCTTCCCCATAATCTTTGGTAAAGCCAACCGATAGGAAACCTCATTCACACACTCATTCACCCGGAACGGTCCTATAAACTTTGGACCCAACTTACGAGAGGGTAACCCCAGCTTTAAATTTTGGGTGGACAACCATACTAGATCACCCACCTTATACGCCTCCCCTTCCTGTCGCTTCCTATCTCCGAAACGCTTGTATGTACTTTGAGCCTTCCGCAAAGATTCCGTCACTCTCCTCCACTCCTCCTGAGCTCTGTTCCTCCACTCCCTGAATCTTTCACGAAAGCACCTAGTCCAACCGGCAACGGACTATCTCCTGCCCATACACCACGGAGAACGGGGTCTTCCCGTGAGGCATGCACAGAGCCATTATACGCCACTTCCGCATATGGCAAAAGATCTGCCCAGTCACTCTGCTGCTCATTCACAAAGATCCGCAAGTAGCTAGCTAATGATTTTTGCGTTCTTTCAACGCCTCCATTACAACATGGATGATAAGAGGTGGTCAACTTCCGGTCTGCCCCCAGCGTCTCTAAAAACCTCTCCCAAAACTTGGCAGTAAACTGCACCCCTCTATCACTGAGCACCTGCTCGGGACATCCATGTAATCGATATACATGTTGCACATATAGTCTGGCTAACTTTTCCGCAGATGGCAATCCTGTTAAAGGAACAAAATGAGCCTGCTTTGAAAACATGTCCAGGATCGTCCAAATATATTTGTATCCCCTACTAGAGGGCAACTCCCCACAAAATCAGTGCTTACATGGGTCCACGGTCTAACAGGAGTGGCTACTACTTGAATTAATCCTGGAGGCTTAGCAGTAGACAACTTCCCCCTAGCACAAGCCTCACCGCGGTTAATATAATCTTTCACCAACAACCTCATTCCCGGCCACCAATATCTACTCCTAATTGCCAAGAAGGTCTTGGTGAATCCCCAATGCCCCGCAGACTTATGATCGTGAAACAACTCCATTATCTTATTCCTCAGTACTGCCGGTACATACAACTTATCCCGCACTAGCCACAACCCCTGGCTCTCTTGCACTCAACCTCATGGGACTTTAACCACTCATCCCCTTCATAACATCGCTGGAACTCCTTCATCCAGTCTTCCAATCCCTCATTCTCCTGCTTCACATCCAGTTTACACTGGGCTCGGGTCTGCACTTTCAAACCCCATTGATCCTTAGTAAACATCCTCCCTACCCCGGCAGGAGGATCTCCCCCCATCACCGGATAACGTGACAACGCATCAGCCACCACATTGTCTTTGCCTCTAATATGCCTCAGCACAAAATTAAATCGAGCCAAGTACTGAGCCCATCTCAACAACTTCGGTGACAACTTTTACCCCGAAATGAACGATCTATAAAAATTGGCCAGACCCAAAAACGCCTGCAATTGCCTCCTGGTTCGAGGAGCTTCCCAAGCTAATATATCCGCCACCTTGGCCGGGTCCATACTCACCCCTCTCTATTAATCCTATATCCCAGGAAGTCAATCTCATTTCTCATAAATTCGCATTTGCTCAGTTTCACATACAGCCTTGCCTCCTTCAATCTTTCTAACACTTCCCGACAAACCGCATATGCGCTCCTTGGTTTGCGAAATCACAACTATATCATCTAAATATACATATACCCCTTATACAACAGGGGTGCAGCACCTCATTTATCAGCTGCATGAAAATGCCAGGGAGCCGGACAACCGAAGGGCATGACTAACCACTCGAATAATCCGAGTGGGCACAAGAAAGCTGTCTTCCACCTATCTGTTTCCTTCACCCGAACCATATGGAAGGCATTTATAATGTCCAATTTAGTAAAGTACTTTCCCTTTCCCATCTGTCCCAATAGATCCTTAATCAGAGGCAAGGGATAACAATTGATCGTGCTGATAGCATTTAGCCCTCTGTAATCAATACACAGTCTTAATTTGCCATCCTTCTTTTTCCCTAAACAGGACTGGAGCAGCTATAGGGGACTCAGACCTTGGATAAATCCCTTCCTCAAATAGTCATCAATTTGTTCTCTTAACGCTAGCTTCTCTTTCTGTCATAGGGTATATTTTGGGCTTGGGCAATACAGCTCCTTCCTTTAATTCCACCTTACATTGTACCCTCCTGACTGGGGAAGACTATCTGCTAATACCGGATTAAATACATCCCTTAAATCAGCATACTCTTCCGGAATCAGCGGCTCTTCCTTTTCCCCTTCCCCTCAGTCATGCTCACATTCACATCTAATTCCGGCCGACACTTTAGGGTACCTGCTTTCCAGTCAATAACCGGGTCAGCCTGCTGTAACCATGGCAATCCTAAAATTATATCATGTTCCTAATGGGGGCCACTACACAATCCAGTGTTCCTCCCAATTGTCAACTTTACCCTTTAAACATTTGGTTCCTAAGGAAAAGCCCCCCACAAAAGTACCATCTAATTGAGCAAAATGCACCGGAATCGGTAACTCCTGAGTTTCACATTCTAGCTTCTTAACTAATGTGGGACATATAATATTTTCAGAACACCCACAGTCAATTAATGCTTGATGTAATTGGTATTGTCCCTTCTTCTCTAACTCAATATCACACATAATACTTGGGGCTTTCGCCACCCCTTCCTTCTCCTCGACCTTCTCTCCTAAAGCCCTCGAGCCACCGCCACAGGTCTGCCATCAGAGCCTCTTCTTTTGTGGACACTGAATTGCGAAATGTCCAGACTGAGAACAACTGTAGCACAAGCCTCGCCCTTTTAACGTGCCACCAGGTCCCGTCCCTCTCAGTTGGCTCTCCCTCCCAGCCGGCCGCCTCAGCGCAGGCCGTGGTTTCCGCAAAGGTCCAGAAGTGGACTCCGTCGCTGGACCTGAGCCAGGATTCCTTCGACAGCACCAGCCAACTGAATCCATCCATCAACATTAACTGGGTCTCCACGATGCAAACACCATTCCAGTAGTTCACGCCGCAATCCCTCTTGAACAGTTCCAAAAGAGTTGCCTGTGACCATTCCACCACCTTCCCGCTAGGCCCATGAACTCCTCCGCATACTCCGTCACCGACTTGCTGCCTTGCTTCAAGCACCTCAACGCTTCTTCGCCTTTACTCTTTCCAACGGATCACGGAAACGAGTTCTCACCGCTCAAGGAATTCTCGTAGATCACCCAAACACGGATCTCGCTGGTCATGGCACTGGACGTACAGTCCGCCGCTCTTCCCTTTAACACCGCACCAACAGCTCGCACCCTGCTGCCTTCACTGGGGTACAGGTGGCCGTAGTCCTCCATATGGTCCCCCCACAGCCGCCACAAAGAAGGCCACTTTGCAGGCCTCGCCATCGAATTCCACCCGAAGTGGCTCTTTTCGGGGGCGCTCTCTCACCATACAAGGGTCTTTTCCCCAGCTGGGGCCGGGACAGGAACATGACCACTTCCGCCATTCCTCTTCAGCAACTGAATACCACGGCCTAGCCCTGCAGCTTTGGGTTGGACTGGAATCCCTCACTGTCACTTTAGGCCGGGTTCCTCCAACCACTCCCTTCGGGCCTCTAGTCCGGGCGTCCACCCCCACACTCCCGCAAGAGATCTAGGACGGGTTTCAACCCTCTCCTCGTCCATCCAAGAATAGCGGGTAAAATCACCTCCGCCGACCGGGCCCCACATGGAGTCTTGGCTAGGGTTCTTCGCCAACCGCTGTGACACCCTCTGGAGCGTCTTCTCCATAGCCTCCATTTGGGCCTTCAACACTTCCACTTCCGTGGAGAGCGTGGCTCTGTGGTTTCACCCCATACGCCGCATCTCTAGACTTACTGCGCACCGCCGCGTTGCAGCCGAGCCTCGCTCCACCGACACGCTGGGATGGGAACATCCAACTTCCATCTCCAGCACCAAAACGGAGAGTATTTCTTTTCCGAACGGAGCCGCCCCATGCCATCGCTGGGTCTCCTGAGAAATCACTCTCTCCGGAAAGGAGCCGCCCCACGCCCCTGTTGGGTCTCCAATCCGCTCAGGGAGGCCAACCTCATCCATGGTCTTCCACTCCCATCCTGGGCCTTCTGGGCTGCATCCGTAGTGAAATCCCAGCTCTCCAGGTATTCTTCCGCTTCATGCAAAAACCTCTCCATCGCCTGGGAGTTTCAGGGTCTTAGCTTCTGTCAGGAACTCCACCCTCGACCAGAAAAGACACGCCAAAAGCCTTCTGTCTTCCAATGGTGATTTATTGTAGTACAGCAAATTTGTAAAGCTAAGACCCCTGAGCCCTTCCACCACAATCCTTAAATACCAACCCCCTCCCTATGCAACATCCTGTAAAGATTACATCAGCCACCCTGACTCAGCATACCCAGTAATCCTTTTCCCACCCAGAGTCCTCTTGGATATTACTTCATATCCTCCTGGTAACTGGAGCAAAGTTCACAATCCCATTGTGATCTTCAGCAGAGAAGTGGAGCAAAGTTCATGGCTGCAGTCCTATCCTTCTGACTCAGCTGATCATCATCCCACTCATGGCAGAGTGGAATCTACTCTGGCCCAAGGCATAGAGATTCCATTCCTGACACTGGGAGAGTGGCTGCAACTGTGTACTGGAGGCTGGGTAAGTTTTCTTTACTTTTAAAAGGGGGTTGGGGGAGGGTCCCCAGATGTTCTGCCAGGCTAGTCCTGGCAGAACATCTGAACACCCAACCCAGAAAGCGCACGCTTTTTGGGGTGGGTGTAGACTGTCAATGTGTGGGTGAGAGGATTTAATTCAGCCACCTTCCAATCAGTCAGAGACCTAGCATCTGCTTAGGTTCATGAAGTCCACACCAGCAGCTTACAGCCATATCAGCATTTTCTAATCTTTATTGGAGCAATTAAAGTAATTTGCAGCTATATACATCAAGGACGAAGAGAGTTCAAACACACTTCTGGCAAGGCTTAATGGCGCTGAGAGAACATGGTTATCAGCAAAGTTCTACATGCTCATATTCCACAGTAATGACATGTTCCTGTTACATCTACGGAAGTTAACAAAGCTTCAATGCATCTCTCTAGGATTGAAGCTTCACTCTCTGCATTTAACCATTGCTATACTGGAAAGCTTCACACACAAGCTAGCTTTAAACTACTAATTGCGAAATTTCACAACACACACACAGAGCTCCAAAATAGACAGCCCCCCCCCCCCCGAAACATCCACATTTTTAAAACACAAATGTTTCTGGGATAAAGGGCTGTCTGGAACTGTCCTGGGATATAGGACTGTGTGGAAGGGCCCTATGTGTCCTGCAAGGCTTTCAATGCCAGTGCAACATAGTTACATTTATAGTTTTACAATTACAAATGGCCCTTTGAAGTCAACCAAAAGGCTGATGTAGCCCTCTGCGAAGATGAGTTTGATACCCTGCCCTAGTATTGTTTCCTTAATAACTTATGTATTTTAAAAAAATCTCAAAGCTTTCTGTTTTATAGTGCTATACATGGAACAATTGCAGAAGTATTGCATGGTTAACACAAGTATTTTAAAAACCTAGCAATTCTACACCCACCTCTATCTTTTTCTACTTCTCTCTATCACTAACATAGACAATGGTGCTTTCTCAAGTCTCTTTTAAGTCCAAAAATAGGAGGTAAATGTCAGTTCACAGCAACTTTTCCACCTCCCAAATTGATTGCCTGCACCAGCACTTCCATGAAAGTTTATGACTCACAGCTGTAAGTGTCATTTATGCCTTTGAAAATGTTTCCCCACTAAAAATGATGGGATTGCATCTGATCAAGCTCTTAACTGCAAAGCTCCAACAGATATTTACTAGAGAAGCTTGAGGCCCATTGTGGCCTCCCACATATATATTTCCTATTGACAACTCCATAGCACATTCACTCAGTTTATGAGTAGAGGGATAATTTTTCTAACTGAAACTTCCACCTGGGAGCTGAAAGTCAAGCTGTGTTCCCTTCTGCCTCTCACATTATCACCACTAATAAAGAAACTGCAGGCAGGACTTTAGCTAGCAATTTTGCCAATGATGCATGAAGCAGACAAGGATCCTGGCTTGCTCTTCCACAGCTGTACTAGGGGAAGCAGAACAAAAACTTGGTTTGCCATTAAAAGGAAACTGTTTGTAGAAGATACACCAGGATAACAGAAATACGAGGGACACATTTTGCTTGTGGTTGTTTTCTAAAGAAAATGCTACTGGATTTTTTTGGAAAGGGGTTAGAATGCTGCTTCTCATTAGTCTTAACCAAGATCTATTAGAATTTAGGATGAGAAGGATGTTGGTAGGTATTCAGTATTGCAGTTATAGAATTACAAATCCGTATCTGCTCTGTATTCACTTATCATATTTAGTCACAGCCCTCTTTAATGGCTAGCAGTCCACCATAAAAGCTATCTGCTATATCGGGTGAAGGAATTCTATTCAATTAGTGATCGGAGTGCAAGCAGGATGACCTTTCCTCTCATCTCCCACCAGCAAGAAAACCTGCAACCATCAGAACCAGGAGCTATGTCATGAATCTTGATTGCTCACTGCTGGGAGTTGGGTTGAACAGTCACCCTTCCTATACCCCAGTGATCATGTTTAGTCACAGCACTCTTTAATAGCTAGCAGTCCACCATAAAAGCTATTTGCTATATCGGGTGAAGGAATTCTATTCAACTAGTGATTGGAGTACAAGCAGGATGACCTTTCCTTCCGTCTCCCACCAGTTGTGCTGGATGGGGTTACACTCCCCATAGAGACACAGGTTCACAGCTTGGAAGTTCTCCTGGATTCATAGCTGAGCCTGGAACCCCAGGTCTTGGCAGTAGCCAGGGAAGATTTTGCGCAAAAACTTGTGTGCCAATTGCACCCATACCTTGGGAAGTCAGACTTTGGCCATGGTAATCCACATTCTTGTTACATCCTGAATAGATTACTGCAATGCCCTCTATGTGGGTTGCCTTTGAAGACTGTTTGGAAGCTTCAAGTAATCCAATGGGTTGATTCTAGACACTGAAACCTGACCTGTAGCCTGGAAAGTAGCACATAATGGGAATCAAAAGCCACAAATGAAAAAATGCTGTTTGTGTGGTATTTAGCATGGAGGTAGGAAAGAGTGACAGAATCACACGTTGCCCACTTCAGTCTTAAGCAAATATGTTTGGGATTTTTTTAAAAAAATACTTAATGGTACTTACTATCAAAAATGTATTTAGGATCAAGGTGCATGATTTGGACATGGTTGGAATCCCACTGCAGAGAGTTCCACGGTACACACCTTAAAACTAAAAGCTGGACTTTGCTATCCATTCTAATTGAGTGGCATTTAACTTCGTTGATTCTCTTCTTGTTCTATGAGACTTGGCCTTTTCTATCTCATTTATTATTTAATATATTTGATCATATCTTTTAAGCTATTCACTTCCTTTTTGAAAGCAAACAATCACAAGATTTGTGGTCTGCTTCTATATGAGCACCATTGCACCCTGCTGCTGCCAATCTTTCCTCCACACTGACTTTCCTCTGACTTTGCAATGTAATTTGGTTTAGAATGACCAATACTGCAAACAGTCTTTCATATTAGGGTCAGTTAATGAATCTATAATGGTATTATATTTTACAGATTATTCTCCATCCCATTATTATTTCTTGAGCAGGGATATGTGGGATTATCTTATGTACATATACTTGGAAATAAGAATTATGTTCTTCAATGCTGCATATATGTGTGCCTTTACAGTGCCTGTTGGCTTATGGCGACCCCATGGATTTAATAAGTTTTTGTTAGGTAAGGGGAGTTTGCAAGTTCCTTCCTCTGAAATATAGTCTATGCCACCATGTATTTATTAGTATTCTCCTATCCAACTATTAACCAAGGCTGACCCTGCTTAGCTTCCAAGATCAGACAGGATCTCATGTGTTTAGCGCATTTAGGCTTCAAGTTACACAATCACATCCTTTGTTCACTTCAAACATACGTTAAGTAAACTGCTCTGCTATTTCATTATATTAGCACAAAAAACAAAACAGCATATACACTTAGTAATTGAAGAGGCAGCATCCCTAAAGCAATATCAGTTGCAACCTATCAATGATAGAAAGGGCTATGCTGAGCATACTATTTTTAAAAAATGGTGATGAAGCAAAGGTCTTTTCAACTATTTGCTTCTTACTCTCCTGTTTGCACACAGCTCACTTTGACATTTTCTACAGGAAGTCCACAACATCTCTTATCTCTGTGGTCTTGTCATTACTACAGGATGTGACATGCTCAATTCTCTCCTTGTCATCCAGAATCTAGCGATACTGTTTTATTTACAGCCAAGATCAATAGCAAGCACAAGCTCTGAAGATAGGGATTTGAGGGATTCCACAGGAAAGTAGAAGAATCTGTATTACACAAGCCATTGTTTCCGTCAAGTTTTGATCTTACATAAAACCTACTCTTTTGAAGCATCCATGTATCCATTTCAAGTTGCTCTTGAAGCTTACCTGTGTAAGAGAACAACTGGTACTATTTCAGCTTTAAGCTGATGTTTTCTCCTAATACATTTGGCAGTTGCCGCACATTGCTGTGTTTCCTAACACAAGAGTTCTTATTGTAGGGTAAAAAGGTATTTGTTTGTTTAATACCCCATCTTTTTGCTTATGTAGGACCAAGGTTGACCAGCTGTTCCAGCACTTGTTGTTGTTTTGTTTGTTTTGTTTTGCTTCTCAATGGCTCATTTTTATACTTTTCCTTATCAGATGAATGAATAATTAATGTGATGTTCACTAAATTATTTGGAGTACCGAACTATTTTATGCCACCATTATACAGTCTAGTCTTGTGCTTCCTTTCCTTTTAAGTATTCCAGGTAATACTAGAATTGTAGTAGATTCAGCCCCAAGGAAAAGATAACTGAAATATTGTATAGAGAAATACCCTTTCAGCATTCATCTTGAATCTGATACCTTTCAGAACCCCATCCAGCCATATTAATAATTAAGCATTCAAACTGATGAAGATAGGAGTTGTCATCCAACACATCTAGAGGATGATTTAGTGGAAAAGACAGTTCAGCAACATTTGGGTATAGACTGCCATTCAAGGGCAGAAAAAAATGCTGAGTAAATATAGTGGACTAGTTACAGAGTATCCTGTTTCCCCAGAAATAAGACAGGGTCTTATATTAACTTTTGCTCCCAAATAATAATATGTGTTACGTTTTACTTTCAGGGGATGTCTTATTTTTCCATGAACAACAATCTACATTTATTCTACAATCTACAAAAAAAACCTTTCTTCAAATAGAGCAGTGTTTCTCAAACTCTGCTCCTCCGGGTGTTTTAGACTTCAGCAGCCAGAAATCTCAGCCAGCTTATCAGTGGTTAGGAATTGTGGGAGCTGAAGTCTAAAACATCTGGAAGAGCAGAGTTTGAGAAACACTGAAATAGAGTCATGGCATCATGTTTCTTGTTGATCTGTTTACATAAGGTACTGTACCATAGTAAATGGTGGATAAACTCTTTACCAAGGAAAACAGACACCCCCAAAAGTATTGCACTTAAAAGACTCCAAGAAACCAAAACAATGACAACAGCTACTGGCAACAACTGATGTCAATAGAAAATGTTAGGCTTACTGCTTGCAAATTATTGGTCATGGCTACAAGAAAGGGAACTGTTATTAACAACATAAAATTCAAACCGAAGTATTCTGACTCTGGTCCTCCTCAAAAATGTAACAAATTACTAACGGTGCAAACGGGCTCTTCTCTATGAGCCCGGGATTCTGCAGCAAGTCCTCCCCCAAAGAATATGTATGTGCACGCAGGCAGCAAACGCTGTGCCCAGGCTTTTCCCGGAAGAGGCTGCCTCCCAGGCTCATAGAGAAGAGCCGTTTGCAGTTTGCACCGCTTGAGGAGGGACCAGAGTCAGAATACTTCGGTTTGAATTTCATGTTGTTAACCCCTACCTCTTCTTATACCCATTGTTATTACTGCTGTATTATTGCATGTGCATGGAATGTAGGTATATGACCAGTTGGATTACTTATAATATTAGGCACTTACTCTATAAGTTAGCATTCATTCTATTATACATTAGGTTGGTTTCTCACATGTTGTGTGCAACTACCCCAATACTCTTTGATGCTTTAGATCCTGGCAGGCAGGAGGGGCAGGGAGGGCCCCCCATTTGGCTGGAAGCCTGGAAAAATGTAAACAGAGAGGTTTTCTCAAGAGTAAATCACAAAGGAGGGCACTTCATCCAAAGTGCCCTCCTTGCAGATTTACTCATGAGTAAACCTCTCTGTTTACTTCCTTTGCAGATTTACTTGAGTAAACCTCTCTGTTTACATTTTTCCAGGCTTCCAGCCGAAAGAAGGAGCGAGTTTAGGGCTTGCCTTGCCATAATACTTATTGGCAAGGGAGGCGGGAGGGTGGTGAGAGATAAGGAGGGTGCCCCCCCCCCGAACGACCTTATTACGATACTTAAGAAAATCCTGGCCCCGAAGTTCTATAAAGAAAGTCCACTTCCTGGTTGGCGTTCCAGGTGTGGAAATATTCAAAAGTAGCATTTCTTACGAATCCCTTCCGAATCATTTAATTTTCATAACTTTTTTCTCATGCCTATTATTTAATGTCATGGAAAGTCATGCCTGGGCTCTTAGTTTGATCCAGTAAAGGGTTGGAAGTGATCAAAATATTGATACCAAAGTACAAAACTATTGATGATTTAATCTTTCAGGGTGGTAATAAGAAGGACATTGGAAATACACCTGACGCTTGTGGAAATAAGGAGTTGCAATGTATCTGCAATGCAAGAGATTCTAGATTCATATTCAAGGAAATAATATACACTGTGCTACAAACAATATGATAAAAACTGTAAAGAAATAGAATCCTAATAGAAGGCATTTGATTTCCACTTAAGAATCAAAGACTAGCAGCGAAAACTCATAGAACAGGAAGTGTCCCCCCCCTGGAGGGAAATAGTGACGGACCAAATAGCTCCGTAGAGCTACGGAAATACAGAAAGGAAAAAAAAAAAGAGACCCCAAACCAACCAGAAAGAAACGACAAACCCGAAGAAAGGGGAGGAAACAAAACAAAACAAAACAAACACTCGCCCTATTTAGGCCCCACTGTGGCTGGAAAAGGATTGACGACGAAGCAGGGAATAGGAGAGACGAAACAGTGGCAGTGGTGAGTGGGGACAGAAGCAAAGAGTTAAAAGAAGGGGAGTGAAGGACCCACTGTGAGGTGAACCCAGTACCCTCGCTCACTAGAGAAAGAAGAGACGATAATCCAGCAGAGAAGGAAAGATTAAAGCGGACGAGAGGAGACAACCTAACTGCATGGCCAAGATGACAACAAGAAGAGGAGGAGTAGGCGACAAAAGATCAGAAATCCCCAGAAGGCTATCAGGAGTCGGAGTGGAGACAACGGCTTTAAAGAGATATTAGCAGAGCTGCATGACATGAGAAGATTACTGCAGAACGGGGATGAGGATAGGAAGAGACTGAAAGAAGACCTAAAAGCAGAATTTAAAGAAATAAAAGGAGGAATGAAAGATATGAGGAAGGGGATACAATCAATGTCTGACCAGATGCAGGGTATGTAAGAAACTATATTAAACCTCAAAGAGGAAAACAGAGAACTAAGAATCAAACAGACGGAGCACCTCGAAAGAATTAAAGAGCTGGAAATGAAGGCACAAGACTCGCAATATAGACAGACCCTGTCGGAGATACATCAGAAGGAATTCCAACTTAGGTACAGAGGGATCGAGGAAGGATTCGGAAAATTTAAGAGAGATAGTAGTCACCACCACGGCGAAAATTTTAGATGTAGCTGAAGCTACGCTGGAGGGAAGGATCGATAGAGCGTACAGGCTTACGTCTGGCTACTCTAGAAGAAACAACACACCCCGGGACACAATTGTGAATTTTACACACAAGTCAATGAGAGATGACGTGCTGAGGTGGTGTACAAAAAGACCAGTGTCCTTCAAAGGAAAAAAATAGTGATCCTAAAAGAAATCCCAGCAAGTGTACTGGCCAAAAGGAGCAATTACTTCTTCTTGACTGATGTGCTGAAAAATAACGATATCCGCTTCAGATGGGAAAAGGTCGAGGGAGTGATGGTGACTTACAAAAACAAAAAACATTGGCTGACCACAGAACTGAAAGCCGAAGAGTTCTTGAGAAGATTCGGAAGTGAGCTGAGAGACAATCGGAGGGAAAAATCACCCAGAAATAGACCTGATGCGAAAAAGGACAATCAAAATCCCATTGAAAGAGAGGAAGGGGGAGACCAGGAGTCAGATCCCGAGGGAGAGGAGGAAGGACTAATTAGCGACCCAGAAGTTACCGAAGAAGACCAGTAAGAAGAAGAAGACAGAGAAGGAACCGGGAGACTAGGGGTATAAATGTCTCTAAAATGCATCAGTTGGAATGTCAATGGGATGAACAGTGGGTGGAGAAGGAGCCGGATCTTTAATAATTTAAAGAAAAAAAGCCGAATATAGTGGGTCTGCAAGAAACTCATATCAAGGAATCAGAGGTCCACTACTTGAAGAAGGATGAGTTGGGAATATAGTTTGTGTAGTCATCAACCAGAAAGAAAAAAAGGAGTAGTGTTGTATGTCACCCCAGAATTAGAACCCTCCCTGATGTTTAAAGATAAAGATGGCAGATATATAGGAGTAACAATTAAAAAAGAAGGGGAAACTATATTAGTGTGCAATGTTTATGCACCAAATGACACTAAAACCAATTTCTTTAAGGACTTAGAGGAGGAATTAGCCGGGGGGACATATAGTAGCTATATAATAATGGGGGACTTCAATGGAGTTATTAACCCCAAGGTAGATAAGAATCCGAGTAAAAAAGGGACGGGAGGAAAACTACCCAAAAGCTTTTTTGGATTAATGAATACTCTCAAATTGAAAGATGCCTGGAGGGAACATCATCCTAGAGAGAGAGACTATTCCTTTTATTCAGGAAGACACAACACCTGGTCAAGAATTGATTATCTTCTCCTATCTGAAAACCTGATAGCACAAGTGAAAAACATCAAAATTTCCCCAAGAACAATCGCAGACCATTCCCAATTGGAAATGGAGCTATTCCCAAGTGTAAGGGAGTTCTCCTGGAGATTCCCGCCGACCTAATGAAAGATAAGAAAATCAAAGAGGAAGCACATAAACTAATCAAGGAGTTCCTGGTAATAAACAGCAGAGACTTTGAAAATATTAGAATTATTTGGGATGCTAGTAAAGCATATATGAGGGGTTTTTTTAAAACAACAGGCCATCAGGAAAAAAAATGGCAGAAGGAACTGTTAGACTTGCAAACACAAATTGAGATAAGTGAGCGAGAGTTAAAGAGGAATCCAAAATGTAAAAACCTGAAGGAAAAAAAAAACTGTGCCCTGAGAAAACAGCTAGAAATTTACGAGATGAATAAGATGGAAAAAACTTAAAATACTTACAGCAAAAGCAATTCCAATCGGCCAATAAACCAGGAAGATACTTAGCATGGCAATTAAGAGAAAAGAGAGTTAGAAACCACATCCCAAAAATTAAAATTGGACAGGTAGAACATAAAACTAACCCAGAAATTAGGAAAGCAATGCTCGACTTTTACACAGAATTATGTAAGAAGGATGATATAGATATAGAAAAATTGTGAAATACCTAGGAGAAAGGAAACTAGAGAGAATAACAGAGGAGGAAAGAGTAAATTTAAATAAAGAGATCTCAAAAGAAGAAATTAAAAAGCAATTAAGAAACTGAAAAATGGAAAAGCAACCGGACCAGATGGGTTCTCTGCTGAATATTACAAGGAATTCCAGGAAGATCTGCAGGAAATACTGGGGAAAATATTTAATGATGTATTACAAAAAGGCATAGTCCCAGAAACCTGGAGGGAGGCAAATTTAACATTAATCGGGAAACAGGGCAAAGAAAGAGATAACCCAGTGAACTACAGACCAATAGCGCTTCTTAACTTTGATTACAAAATCTTTACAACAATTATAGCAGAAAGACTAAAGGAATTTTTGAAACATTGGATAAAAGAGGACCAAAATGGATTCATCCCAGGAAGACAACTAAAAACTAACATAAGAAATATAATTAATGTGATAGAATATTTTGACAAAAACATAGACAAAGAGGCTGCTATAATGTTCATGGACGCTGAAAAAGCGTTTGATAAAATCTCCTGGGATTATCTCAAATTGCTCCTAAAAGAATTAGACATGGGCTTTCAGATGGAGAACACAATCCAGGCTATCTACCAGAAACAAACAGCCAAAATAATAATCAATCAAGGGAAAACTGAAAAGTTAGAGATCAAAAAGGAGTAAGGCAAGGATGCCCACTGCCCCCCCCTGCTATTCGTCCTTATGCTAGAGGTACTGCTAAATACCATCAGGGAGGATGACAATCTCAAAGGGGTGCAGATAGGAAAGGAAAAAACAAAAGTGAAAGCTTTCGCGGATGACGTTGCCTTAATTATACAAAGCCCAATAGAAACCATCCAGCTATGGATGAAGAAAGTTGAAGAATTTGGCGAGATAGCTGGCCCAAAATAAATAAGAATAAAACCCAATTCATAGTAAAAATTTGAGTGGAGAAAAGAAACAGAAGCTGGAAGACATCTCAGGAGTTAAAATAGCAAGTAAAGTGAAATATTTAGGAATTAACTTAACATCCAAAATTCCCAGCTATTTAAAAACAATTATACAGAATTGTGGAAAGCAATCAAAAAGATCTAGGGAAATGGGAGAAACTTAACCTATCATTGATGGGAAAAGTAGCGTCACTCAAAATGATGATCCTACCCAGAATCAACTTTCTTTTCTCCACCATACCAATTATAAAAAAAGAGGACCAATTCAAAATTTGGACGAGGGATATGTCAAAATTCTTGTGGGGAGGGAAAAAACCAAGGGTAAAGATGAAGACAATACAAGATAGCAAGGAAAGAGGAGGGCTGGGGGTACCCAATTTAAAAATATACTTTGAGGCCAACTGTTTCGCCTGGGCGAGAGAATGGGTTAACTTAGAAGAGGACAGGATGCTAAACCTAGAGGGCCATGACCTAAGGTTCGGGTTCCACGCTTATATGGGATATGATAAAATCAAGGCAGACGCGGGATTTAAGAACCACTACACTAGAGACGCGATACTTAGAGTATGGACAAAATATTGGAAAAAGAGGTACAAAAAAAACTCCTCTATGGCTATCCCCAACAGAGGCGTTCAGGATCAGGGAACTAGGAAGCAGAAAATGGACCCAATATAGGGAACTTATAGAGTGGGATGGGCAAAAATATGTGCTCAAAAGTATGGAACAACTGAAATTAGAAGGGATAGTGTTGAGCTGGTTTTCCTATCTCCAAATAAAAGAGAAATTCAAAGTAGACTTAAAAAGAGGATTTGAGGAGAATAGCAATGAACTAGAAGAAATTTTACTGGGTAAAAACCAGAAAATCGTAGGAAAAATCTACAAGGTGCTATTAAAATGGGAAACAGAGAACAACCAAGACAGGGAATACATGAAGAGCTGGTCTAGAAACCTAGGATATAAAATCAATAAGGAAACATGGACACAAGTATGGAAAGAGAATGTGGGTAGTGTCGCCAGTTATGCCTACCAAGAAAACTGGGTCAAGATGATCTATAGGTGGCACTTGGCCCCGGCCAAACTAGCTAAGATATATAAAAATCTTAACCCGAAGTGCAGGAGATGCACTTCAACTGGCACCTTCTTCCACGTATGGTGGACGTGTGACAAAACAATCAAATACTGGAAAATGATCCAACTAGAAATTAATAAAATATTGGGATGGAAAGTAGCAAGGAAACCCGACCTCTTCTTACTGGGGATAAAAGATAGAAGCTTTCCTAAAGAGGACTGGAGAACTTTTACTCTCTGCACAACCGCGGCGAGAATGGCCTTCGCCCAACAATGGAAAGAGGCAGAACCCCCACGAAAGAAACCTGGTTCTCCAAACTTTGGGAGCTATCCAGATGCTGGCCTTAAGCGAGAAACTGCGCCGGGATGACATCAAAGATAAAGAGATAATGGATTGGTTAAAAATTAGAACTTACTGTAAAAGGGAATTTAATGTAGAGCTAAACATGTCATAGAGACAGAATGGTTCAACTTTCTTTCCCCCTCTATACCCTGCAGGGGCGCAAAGGAGGACTAAGAGAGAGTCGAATAGAAAAGAGCGGGCCTCGAACCACCCCCCTCGACCTCCGAACACGAGCACGCTTTTCACACCCCTTTTCTATCTTTCAGCTGCAGCACCCCACCCGAGGGAAAGGCCCCCGGGCCCTTCCCTCACTGCTAGCCTTACTCTTCATCTCAAGCTCTATCTTTCTGACTTTCTTTTCTGCTCGGAACCCCCATCTCGACTTGAGTTGGTTGTATGTTGTTTGTCTGTACTATCTTATGAAAATCAATAAACCTTATTTTTTAAAAAAAAGAAAAATCTCCCGGAATGGCCAAGGAGCACAAGAAGGAACATTTCTGGATCAAGATGCAGAGTCCACACCAGAAAAGGGCTTGGTACTAAAGGTGCAACTGATATGAATTTCTGGCATTCAAAATGGAAAAAATGCTGTCAATGAATATTTTTCCAAAGCATAATATTTTGGATTACCCCTCCGCCTTCTACCAGTTCATCATCATTGGAGATGAATTCTGAAGATTGATTTTATCATAGCTCTACAATATGTGGCAATCGATGACTTGTATCAGTAAGAACTGGCAGAGTTTTCTGTAGCTTTTAATTCCAATAAAACCGTTACTGCCACTCCTGGTGCTATCTTTTCTTTCTCTCAGAGCTCAGATTTTTAAGCCTTGGTAAAAGACAAAGCAATTTAATATAATTTCAGCTATTTTATTTTCTTCAATAAAGGCAATCATAACCTATAGCTTGTTTCAGAATACTGTAGGCAAGTCTAAACGATTACAAACTGTCTGTTAAAAGGAACCGCTTAAACTTTGCAGATGATTGTCAGGTAAAAATAACATCTTTTTTGTGTGATAAAAGAAAAAAACCTAAGTTCTGGACTAACAGCTAGAATGTGCAACAACTGGCAATCAGCACTGTAAAACTAGATATTGTTTAGCTAAGATTTCAGGTGTGATGAAAAGAATAGACTGATTAATTGATTACAATTTTTATTGTTCAGAAGTGTTACAGAGCTTCATTCTATCCTACTAATTTCCATGTTCATGATAGGGTCAAGCACAAATTGTAATCAGAATTTGAATTTTAAAGTTATAAAAATGCTGCTTGCTTAAAACCACACTTCATAGCCTATGAAGAGAGAACTATAGGTGTATTGAATAATGGCTGTATTGAGGCACCATTTGTCTTTTGATTCATTAGGTTAGCTCTGTGAAAAGCATACATTTGAATAGATTTTGTACATTTAAAAATTATTTAATTTGAGGCATTACCTGCAAAATGAGACCTGCTAAGACATGATGGTGAAAAAATGTCCTCCCGGATGTGCTAGTGCTGCCTGCAGTTTTTGAAAAAGACAAAGAGAATGCAGATTTTGATATGGCAGTGCAACATGACAGTGTGCAGAAAAAAATATACATATTGCAATAGTCATCTGAGAATACATTATGGAAGATGGCAACTTCTGGCATGGAATAATATTTCTAACATTCCTCAATGTTGCTGATAATCTTAGCAAAAATTATTTAATTCTACACACAAACAAGACATGGAACTTTTTCACAAGTAAATGAAGTCAATGAATATCACAGTACCTTGGCAATACATTGGAAGTTGGGCCTGATTCCAGTCTTAGGGTCCCTTTATTACCGTCATCCTTAACATCAGTTCTGTTTGTATCCTGCCTTTTTCTCAGCACTAGGGACGTACAAATTTAAAACTTCCTCTGATTTACCCAAGGTCACCCTGGCCATACAGGGATTTGACCCAAGGTCACCTTGGTCATGCAGGGAACTGGAAAGGGAGTGTGACCCTGCTGGTTCTCTTTGACATCTCAGCGGCTTTCGATACCATTGATCATGGTATCCTTCTGGGTCGACTCGGCAGGATGGAACTTGGGGGCACAGTTTTGCTATGGCCCCAGTTCTTCCTGGAGGGTCGCTCCCAGTTGGTGAAGGTGGGGGACACCTTCTTGGACCCCTGGCCATTGACTTGTGGGGTCCCACAAGGTTCCATTCTGTCCCCCATGCTCTTTAATATCTACATGAAACTGCTGGGAGAGGTCATCCGGTGTTTTGGAGTTCAGTGCCATCTCTATGCAGATGACACCCAACTTCACTACTCTTTCCCACCAGGATCCAAGGAAGCCCTTCAGATAATGGACCAGTGCCTGGCTGCTGTGACAATCTGGATGAGGATGAACAAGCTGAAGATTAATCCTGACAAGACAGAGGTCCTCCAGGTCACTCGCATGTCTGACCGGGGTATAGGGTGGCAACCTGTACTTGATGGGGTTGCACTCACAGGTCTGCAGCCTGGGGGTATTCCTGGATTTAGTGCTGATGCTTGATGTGCCGGTGGCAGCTGTGGCTGGGAGGGCCTTCACACAATTAAAAATCATGCGCCAGCTGCGACCATACCTCGTGAAGTCTGACTTAACCATGATGGCCCATGCCTTAGTTACCTCTAGATTGGACTATTCCAATGCACTCTACATAGGGCCTCCCTATAAAGCCCTGAATGGTTTGGGACCCGCCTACCTTTGTGATCACATCTCCTACCATAAACCTGCATGATCTCTTTGGGAAGATCCTCCTTTCGCCCCTTCCTCCATCGCAAGTGGGAACAAGGGAGAGCCCTTTCTCCTCTGTGGCCCCTCAGCTTTAGAACTCGCTACCTGGGGAGATTAGGCAAGCCTTTAAGAAAGCCTTTAAGAAAGATCTAAAAAGATGCCTCTTCTGATGTGCCTTTGTAGAGTGACCATATATCCCTTTTCTGTCTGTTTCATCTATAGTGTTGTCCTCATAATGCACTCCCCCCCTCTCGGTCCTTAATGAAGGCCTAACACCACTGTTTGTCCCTTATAAGCTCCTCCCCCATAAA
This sequence comes from Anolis apletophallus, assembly GCA_030556195.1. Taxonomy (NCBI): domain Eukaryota; kingdom Metazoa; phylum Chordata; class Lepidosauria; order Squamata; family Anolidae; genus Anolis; species Anolis apletophallus. The sequence goes on along the minus strand of JARBWK010000003.1, from coordinate 156,149,341 downwards.
TACGTTTTTCCAGTACTATCTTATCCATGGTTTTAGCACTCATATCTTAAACATTTGGCCCACCCATTGTGTTCTATTTCTTCATTATATTATTTTGCAACTGTTTATTTTATTTTGTTATTTTATGTATCTTATTGTGATGTAATTTTTCATTGCTTTGTATTTTATTTTGTTGTGCTGTATTTTCGGGCTTGGCCTCATGTTAGCCACCCTGAGTCCCCTTTGGGGAGATGGTGGTGGGGTATAAATAAAGATGATGATGATGATTATTATTATTTGACCCCTGGTCTCTCAGATGCAACAACAAAACCACTACTACACCATGTTTGCAAATATGTTAAAATCATAGAGAAAAAGAAAGTGATAGAACTGGAATCACAACTCTATATCTTGTTTACAATATTCTCCTTAAGAGGGAGGTTTAATGCAAGTGAAAGGCAAGTCCCATCTTGGCCATGAGGGGACCGAGAACAAAGATCAGAAGAGCCACAGAGAAGGCCAATAAAATATGCATCAGCAACAACAAAGTAACTTCCTTTGAGATCTAGGTTTTCTTTATCCTATGCAAGGCTGCAAATCATTTAGTGGGCAGAATACAGGGAATCTATAAAGAAGCTTTTGCACAACACATCTGGATGTCAACATGAGTTACCAGTGGAAAATGTTTTGAATGTTTGTATAATTTTGTGTAGCACTATTCACAATAATTTTTTAAAAAATCCTTTAAAAAGCAATAAACAAATAAATCTGGATGTAGGCATAGATGTTATTACATACAACTTCCACAAAGAAATAAGTATATGTTGAGCTTAAACACCTATACAGAAACATTTAAAATATTATAGAGTACACGTGAAAAGGTTGCTAATTTATTATGGGGAGAGGGGACAATGACTATTAAACCCAATAAAATATAGCAAAATTACAAATTTAACACTGTTATGTAAAAGAAAAGTACTCAGAACTCCAAATCTTTCCTGCTTTCCACTGAAGACATGCTACAGAGCATGTTTCTGATTTTCCTTTATGGTTTGAGTGTCTCTTTTCAAGAGAAACAGGCACACTTCCAACATTGCCAGCTGTTAAACCACCTGGGAAGCCAATCTATATTGGGGAGGGAAAGCCCCATGCTGCTATAAAATGAAATGTGCTATCAGTCCCATGTAGAACTTTTACCCAGCGTCTGTGTCCTGCTGAGAGTGGTCATTTCTTACCAGTCACTCACAAGTCTATATGGGTCATATGACTCAGGCATTTAATATGTTTTGGTACTGTTACGATTCATCATGGCGTTAAGCTAGGGATGTACACACACTGCATAATTATAACAGTTTGACATCATTTTAACCGCCATAGCTCAGTGTTATAGAATACTGAGATTTGGACTTTTATGAATTATTTAGCTTTCTTTATCAGAGGGCTACAGTACCACAACAAACTTTTTTTCCTGTCAGGAGTAACTTGGGAAACTGCAAGTCACTTCTGGTGTAAGAGAATTGCCCCTCTGCAAGGAGGTTGCCCAGGGGACACCCAGATATTTTACCATCCTGTGTGAAGCTTCTCTCAAGTCCCCATATGAGAAGCTGGACCTGACAGTCAGGAGCTCATCCCGCTCCCTGGATTCAAACTGCCAACCTTTTGGTTAGTGGTCCTGCTGGCACAAGGGTTTAACCCATTGCATCACCGGAGGCTCCTCACCACAACAAATTATAAAACCTGAATTTCACAGGCTGGGCCCATAGCAGTTAGAGTGATGTAAAATTGCTGTAATTCTGCAGTGTGGTTTCTCAGGTTATTACTGCATGATAGAAAACCAAACTAGGTGTAATGATAATAACTGAACACAATGTATAAGTTTAAATGTTCTCCACCTAACCACATTTATTGCTTTATTGGGAGAAGACTGACTGAATGGAACAAAACTCAGTGGTGCACTATCCAGAATTTTGAAAAATCAGTTCTTTGGAATACTTTATTTATTTACTTACTTATTTATTTATTTATTTATTTACTGTACTTGCATACCGCCTTTCTCAGCCTATCAGCAACTCAAGCCAGTTTACAACAAGTAAATACACATAATAGCAAATACAAATTAAGCATTAAGGCAATATAAAACCACAATAAAAACAATTAATACCAACATCATTATCATCAGCGTCTCCTAGTTAAAACGTTGTCCAAATTCCATTACCAAGTGATTCCATTTCCTATGTCATTTACTCTGCATTTGTAAACGCTTGTTCATATAACCATGTCTTAACTTGTCTCCGAAACATTAAGAGTGAGGGGCCCGGCCTAATCTCCTTAGGGAAGGTGTTCCATAGCCGAGGAGCCACCACAGAGAAGGCCCTGTCTCTCGTCCCTACCAAACGTACTTGTGATGAAGGCAGCATCGAGAGCAGGGCCCCCCCGGATGATCCTAAGTCCTAGATGGTTCATAAGGGGAGATGCATTCGGACAGGTAAATTGGGCCAGAACCGTTTAGGGCTTTATAGGCTCAAGCCAGCACTTTGAATTGTGCCCGGTAGCAGACTGGCAGCCAGTGGAGCTGGCGCAGCAGAGAAATTGTATGCTCGTTGGACCATTTGAAGCTTCCGGACAGTCTTCAATGGCAACCCCACGTAGAGTGCATTGCAGTAGTCTATATGGGATGTAACCAGAGCGTGGACTACCATGGCCAAATCAAGCTTCCCAAGGTATGGGCACAGCTGGCACACAAGTTTTAAGTTTATCCCCTCACTTCAGGCTTCTCAGAGCTGTTGCTATTAATGCATACATATGTTCTATAGGAGGCATGGACAAACTTTATCCCACTATTTGTTTTGGATTTCAGCTCCCACAATTCCTAACAGTTGGTAAACTGGCTGGGATTTCTGGGAGCTGAAGTCCAAAACACCTGGAGGGTTGAAGTTTTCTCATGCATGATCTGTAATATTCATGATTTTGTTGTGCCAGTTGCAGTCTCCAGTCTATCTTGGCTATAAAACCATATACTTCAAATGTCTTGATGTGAAAGGGATAGTTCCAATTAATACACTATCATCCTACTTATTTTAGTTTCACTCTCTTTTTCCCACTTTCCTTTTTTGTTTTTAGCTTCTATTGCTCCTAACTGAATACAAAGTGATTTGTTCAAGGTATCTATGGCTGAATGGGGAATCAACCCTTGGTGTCCAGAAATGTAGTCCAACTCTAGTAGTTTGCAATTAATTAACTCAGCAGGAAGAGTGTAGAGTCTTGCCCTTTTGTGTAAGGACAAGTGAAAGCAAACTGCTGCGGTCCCCTAGCTTGTATGTTCCTCATCATTCATAACTTTTATCAGCTTGACCATTTTCTGATGTTGCTTGAATACATGTGAAATGATGGAGTCTATGTAATCATCAAGGAAGCCAGGATTTGTTTTCTAATACCAAAACTAAGCATGGGAAGTGGGGAGAAGGGGGAATAGGGCTCAAAAAGTTTGCCTTTCCTTCAAGGTGAGCCAGTGAAGTTCATCTGAATCTGGAGAGTAATGCCAAGCTTTTTGATTATCAATTTTGAAATAAAATTGAAATTCTGCAATTAAAATTACAAATTGAATAAAATGGCAAGTGGTGAATGTACACTGTAGAAATAATGCTGTTTTACACCACTTGAACTGCCATAGCCCAAGTCTACAGAAGGATAGGAACTGTAATTTTACAGGGTTCTTAGTCTTTTCTGTTAAAGAGTGCTGGTGCCTCACCAAACTAACACTTCAAGGATTCTATAGTATTGAGGCATGGCAACTAAACTGGTGTCATCTAAGATCTCTTGATTAGGACCATCAGGCATTTGTTGTTGAAAACCTGTGGAAGCCTGTGTGTCTCTGCATTGATGACATACATGGAATGGAGAAGAGGTGGCTTTCAAGCTTCCTTATATGACATCTAGCATAATACTTTACTTTTGGCCATTTTGGATTGATAGCATTCCCAACAGCACTTGGTTGATTTTTCATCCCCTTGTATCTGTTTCCTGCTTTTATTCATTGGCACTCCCATTCTTTATCTCATGTAGACAAAGGACTTTATTACCTTGGGTAATGGTCACATGATTGGGGAGTTTGTCCCCACAATTCTTGATTATAGCTATTAACAGATGAAACCATTAATACCTCCCAATCTCACAAAGTTCTAATTACCTATCTTGGTGTAACAGATCCCTTCCATTTCTGTTACAGCATCCCAATAGTAAAGTGATGTTAGGGGCTGATATTTCTTCCTGTCCCTATTTTCAGACTCTCTTGGCTATTTCTAAACTACATTGCTAAAAACACATAATCATCTAAAATATTATATAAAATGCACATATTAAAACACATTTCTACCAATTACATATTAAAATACACAAAAAAGAGATTAAATGTAAAACACAAGTTTAAATTTAGTGATTAAAACTGGCTGGGTAGGCCTGCTGGACGAGATAGGTCTTCAAATGTGTTTTAAATTCTAACAGCTCCAGCTCATTTCGCTGTCAGGTCTCTTCCAGCAGGTCATTCCACAGTTGTGGGGCAGCAAATGAAAAGGTCCTCTGGGTGACAATCACCAGTCAGGTTCTGGCAGGCTGGAGAACACCCCCCCGTATCCCCACCCCTGCCCCCACCCCAGAATACTTAAGTGTTTATTGTTGATTTTATGGGAGAAGGCAACCCTGTAGGTAAACCATGTAGGAGTTTAAAGGTGAAAACCAACACTTTGTACTTTGCTCGGAAATTAATTGGCAGCCAGTGGAGTGATTTTAGGATGGGTGTAATATGTTCACTTCTGGATGTTCCTGTAACCAATCTGGCTGTCATATTTTGAACCAACTGGAGTTTCCGAACTTCAAGGTAGCCCAATGTAAAGCACATTGCAGAAGTCCAACCTTGACGTTACCAGTGCATGCACTGCCATCTATAGGTCCTCCAAAACTAGGAAGGGGCTCAACTTTTTTAAATGCTAGAATTTGTGATGGCTTGTGCTGATGGTGAAGTGGAAGGGTTTCTTCACACAGCATGTGAGTCATGGGCAAACATAGATCAGCAGCATGTGCAGTCTGATACAGAGAAACCCTACAGAGCAGGAGCAGGAGCTCCAAGGAGATAGAGATACAAAACAGGATCAGGGGTTTCAGGAAGCAAACCAGGAACCAAGTATTCCAGCTAGGCTGCAATTAAGAACAAATGCAATTCAACTGAGAAGGTCCAGTCGATTGGCTGAGAGGAGGGCCAACAGGTGGGATCGCCTGGGAAAGTGGCATAAGTAGCTGGAGGCTAGATCAGTTAGGTATCGGAAGCAATGTTGGTGAAATTGTTACAGCTTCTTCCGGCCGAACCTGGACTTTAGTGTGTGGAATATATTTTGGCTTTCAGTCTCAGTGTTTGTAGTTTGGTGGACAGGACTATGACAGAATTTCTCAATTGGGCTAAGAATAATACTAATAATTAGAGAACTGCAGTAGTGCAGGAAAACAGGGTTATGAAGGTGTACAGAAGTATGATCGCAGGAGCATAAGATGTAAAATCTACTCAACTACATTCATAAAGTGAGCAGCAATAACAAAAAAATGTTCAAAATGGTATGTATCAACTATCTAAGCACTGATGATGTGACAATTTATGGATGTTTTAGTTTAGAAACCAGACTCGATACAGTGTTATGCACTGTTGTTTTCAAGTCCTTTAAAACTTTTCAGAGATCCAAGCATGGTTACTCATTCCATAGAATCCAATTCTGCCCATGTATTAACTGTTATTCTCTGAGCTCTCATTCTTTTCCTGAATGGAAAGATACTCTCTGATAAAGGAACAAAAAGCATGTTGAGGTATCTTGCTAAGTGTTAACATCTAACAAATCAGCTTAAGGCTAAAATGCTGCATTTCTGCAAAAGTTAATGCAGTTGCTGCTAGTCAAGGGAAATACTTTCTGAGGCTCATTACTTTAATTGATCCCTGTCATCTAGTTAAAGAGGAGGAAAAGAAGAACTGATCATGACAATAGCCTTCCAGAAAAGTGGTTGTTGGCCTCAGAAGTTAGAAGTGCTGTTCTAAACACATAAAAATCAAGAAAATAAAGGTGTCTTCTTTGTGTCTGCCTTATTCACGAAATGCATCCTGTCAATCCAGGATTTTTTTTAGCATTATTGAACTTTATTTCCATCTCATCATTTGCAATAGCTTTATTATATTGCTGGGCTGAGAAAAAAAATGATAGTTGCAATCCCACTACAGGAGCAAGAAGGTTCCCTGAATTGGTTTGAGAGGTAGCAGTTATATCATTGAAAAAAGGACTGGTTAGGCCAAAATCCCATATGTAGACAGTAAAATATATCTGCACACACTCACTTTGTGGGTCACATAAATGTGGTGTGTCTTCAAGCAATTTCTGATCTAAGGTGATGCTAAACACTTAAAAATCTTGGAGTATTCTAGGTCAGATTGGATCAGAAGCCTTTTCCTTCCTCTGAAGCTAAGACATTATGCCTATGATCACCCAATGGGTTTCCATGAGGAAAATATATAAATTTGGTACCATCAGTTCTTCCCATTTGTGGATTTAACTTTTATGTATTTGGTAATTCATGGTTAATATGTAATCTCTAGAAATCTCTAGCTCCTCCAAAGCAGTTCTATGGCCAATGTCCAGCAGAATTCGATCATAGAGTTACTCTGGAGGACTTTCTTAAAGAGATTTCTTAAAGAGATATTTCTCAGGTAAAAACTATAGGAGATTTTTTAAATTCACAACTTTTCCTCTCATTGAGATCCTGTATTTCTAATTCCTGTGAATGTAAAAGGGAGATATACATATATATATATATATATATATATATATATATATATATATATATATATATATATATATAGACACACACACACACACACACACACACATGGTATATCAATACCATTAATACCATTAATATTAATACATTAAACCGAAACAATGGCTGTTTCTATGTCATGAGTTTTTAAAAATGTTTTAGTCTTGTAGTATAGCACTTTTCATGGCCAAACTGTTTGTAAATACTTCCAAATACATAATAAATTATGTAAAAATACTAATAAATATTACTTAATTTTGGAATTGATTGCCAACAGATATCATACTGGACATAAGCTTTAAAGCACATTGGAGGAGAAGGCAATGATGATAGCCATGTTTCTCCCACTTGTCCATGTAACAGAAAGTAATTGGGAAATGGTGCTGGAATAGTAGTACTGTACTACATTCATTTACTGTTTGTGGGCTTTCCATGAACACCTGTTTGGATACTGTGTAATAGGGTTGTGCTTTTGGGGTAAACCTTGACCTGTTTTGTGTCCTGGTTTTTGGTGCGGGCCCGATCCCTTTTTTGGGAGCCTCCTGAAATTGGTAGGGCAGATATCTGTTTTCGCTTTGGGTCCCCGAAAGATTTGTTTTCTATCAAACCATGGGTGAGGAGGCTTCCCACCCAAGCTCCCCTTCCCAGTCTGTGCTTTAAGGAGGCTTCTTACCTGCTGATTCTACTCTAGAGGAGGCACTTGGCCACAGGCAATAGCAGGCATGTATTTTCTGGGCCTGCATGGCACACATGCACTCTCTTTTCAAGGCAAGGTGGCAAGTTTTGTTTCTTACTCTAAATGAGGTGCTCGCTGCAGGCACTGGCAGGCACACGTGCTTTTTGGGCCTGCTTACTACACATGCACTCTCTTTCCAAAGAGAGTACATGTCTGGTGTGGTGTGCAGGCCCAGAAAGCATGTACGTTTGCCAGTGCCTGTAGCTGAACGCCTCTAACTCTAGATTAAGAGGCGCTTGATTACATGCACTGGTAGGCACATGTGGTTTCTGGGTTTGCACACCACACACACACACTTTTCTAGGCAAGGAGGCAAGGTCTGGGAGACACTTGGTTTCAGGTGAAAGCTGGCTTGGAGCTGAGATCGGCTCCTGCTTTCTTTCATGTCAAGCTGGGGAGGGGGCTTCCGGTTTGATGCTCCCAAAGTACCAAATGAAATGGATGAAATGGGAGAAACAAATTCTGCACACAACTCTACTGTGAAATGAATGAATTATTTATTGTACCAGCCATACATAGGAAATGACATTAAATAATATACAACCTTTAAAAGTACAATAAGCACTTTCCAATATAAACATTAAAACTTATTCCATATACTGGCTCTTTAAAATTACAGTAGCAGTGACATGACAACAGTAACAATGTCTGATTTGTATCATCCCAAACTATCTCAATTTCCATTTCTATCCTTCACTGTGGACTTTACTTATTTAGCTCAGGTTTTTAGGGCTGCATCTGCAAATGTGGCATCATTGACCATCTCTCATGTCTGAGAATTTTCTTATGTGGAAAGGGAAAATCTGGGTAGATAGGCCATTATCTGTTCTGCATAGCTTTGTTGTTGTTGCTTTATGAGGCTAAGAAGATGTCTGGACATTGGGAAAGGAGGCCTTATTGAATAAAGTTGATAAGATAGACTCTGTCTACCAAGATAGACATAGAATAATTTTTGAAATCATGAAAACATAAACATGTACTTATAGATGATCAAGAAAGCTGACATTGTGCAGCTGTCTAAAATAACAAAACTCCGGGCGTTCGACTATACCGGTGGCTGTGCCCACTTCCTCCAGGATGAACATAATTGTAAGATTATATTGAACCCTTGGACCAGTGGAATTGCCACTGTGCACTGTATTTTGTTTGCTTTGGGGTCCGGAAGAAGCCTAATTAGGCGAAACGGCGAGGCCTGTAGTTCACCGTTGACCCACCTCCTTTCCGCCTGTCCCGCACCATTTGTTTGCATACTACAAGTGATTTACACATTGATATACAAGTACTTGGGACCTTTTTGGTTGGAAAGTGTGTAACCTGTGATTTACAACAGCATGCATTCCACTTACTCCATTATTTGAACTTTGATATATGTGAATTGAACATTAAACCTTGAATACCTTCCAAGAAACCCTTTTCTTCTTACTCCTTCGACGTAAAATAACAAAACTATCAGCCAACTATTTTGGATAAAGACATTTCAATGTATTTTAGATTGTTGGCTCTATAGTTTCAGATGCTTCATTGCTGCAGATTGTACATCAGTTACTTTAAAAGTTTAATATGTTCAATGAGATTGCACCAATGTCCCCATTCTTCCAGCCTCTTAGTTGAGTCTCTTAAACCAGTGCTGATACTCTGTTTTCTAGATCATTTAAAACCTGTAACAAAATTAGCAATATTGTTTTGGTTAATTGCCCTCATCCAGGAAACATTGGCAGCTCCCCTGGGTCACTACAAGCTATTTCCTTTTATGTTAGTAAATGCTCTTTTTCTCTAAGTGAAAATGCATGCGGCTTCATTATGTGTCATTATAGTCCTTCCCCGATAAAGGCTACCTGCGGATTTAATGTGGTAAACAACTGCCTCATTTAAAGGACCGGTATCAGTAATCTTCTTTGTATTTGAAATTATTTTATTTCATAGTCCATTATAAGAGAATTTAGTTTTCATTTCATTTCTGAACTATCCTGTTCTTCTCTAAGCAAACAGCTCAACTTTTTCTTATGCAGAGTTTAGTGTCTTTCCTGTGACAGATTTCTGCATAAAGAAATATTAATGTGTAAAATAGGCTGGATGGTTGGCCAGGAAAACATGTGTTTTCTAACAAATTTTGTGTTTCTTGTATAACAAATTCTTGCATCCAGTAATCTCAACAAAAGTAGCACTTTCCCACCTCCCAAAATATGTCAGGATATGGGGCTCACGCACATGACACAATTATAGTTCTACAATTGCACATTGACTCCTGTGGGTCCATCTTGTATAGTTTAAGAAGGAGCATTTTGAATTTTCAGCCTGACAACTCTAGTGCTTTACCCAATGACAAAACCCAGGATGCTATTGGATCTTCTTCCGTCTCCTCCCCACGTCTCATTTGCAATCTTAAATCATGCACATACATACATTGAACTCGGGTATTGATAGATGAGTGTTTGATTTTGTGGTTCTACAGCAGACAAGAACAATCTTTGATGCAATTTAATGTACTGTCATGCCAGTATTGCTACTTTTAGCATTGTTTTATCAAATTGAAAATGCTATTGTCCTTTTGTGAGAACGTGGAAAGAGACATTGTTTAAATGATATGTTGTATTTATTGTTGTATATGTAATGTGGCTTTGAATTTGCCATGGTCTGTAAGCTGCCCTGAGGTGAGAAGGGTGGGGTATAAATATAGTGTAATAATAATAATAATAATTCCAAAAATGGGTACATTTGGCCCCGTTCAGATCTGAAGGGAAGGCATGGGCTTCCAAACCGGGTTGGGAAGCCCACGCCTTCCCTCCACATCTGAAGGGCTCCCGAAGCCTTTCCGAAAAAAGCAGCAATGGTTTCAAAACTGCAAATTCACTTCCGGGTTGTTTAAAGCTCTTCAGAAATGTTTTGGAAGTGATTTACATCCAAATTTAATCCAACTTTTGGAGCATTCCTACGAACCTAACCACCCCTATTTTCTACCTGTGCATCCCCAGGTGTTTTGGCCTACAAATCCCAGAAATCCCAGCCAGTTTACCAGGTGTTACGATTTTTGGGAGTTGAAGGCCAAAACATCAGGGGAAAACCACTGGGTTAAGAGATTGGATCATAGTATTTGAATTTACAACACTTCAAATGCATGTAGTGTTCACTGTCCCCACCACTTACCATGATGACCTGATTTCCTTATACTTATAGCTGAAGGGGTTGGAGTTGAGGTAGACCAAATTGAATTTCTTGGTACAAATGGTAATTTAATTCAATTTCTTTGTAATAATCTGCATGTAAATATGCATGCAAAATCTTAATTTGAGCTTCTCGCAAACCCCATCCTGCAGTACAGATAAGTTAATGAGCTTCAGCCGAGCATGAGATAAGCTAAAGAAATGTAAAGTTCTGCACAGCACCACATTTGTGCCATTGCTCTGCAGCTAATTCCATTTTAATGATCTCTCCAAGATGTATAAATGACATTAATTGTGTCAAATAGTTGGTATTTAAATGATTTCTGATTTCTCTATTGGAAAAGACAACGTTGTTATTTCCCCTACAGGGTACCTTTTAAAAATAATAATGTAATAGTGGGAGGAGAGAGAATGAATCTGACAGTTCACTATGCTATTCTCTGTTTGTGCTGAATAAATGATCATTCCATTTTGTGTGCAGAACCCATGTAAGCACAATCTCACTTGTAATACATAGGCTTCTTCGCACAAAAAATGTGAAGGGAAGAGATATGATGTTGGATGCTTGGAGAACAGAGAGAAAATCCAGATTAAGAATAATTGTAAGTAATTGAGTGTAATTTAGAAAACAAAGTTTAATAGAAATTATGGTTAGTTAAGCAGTATAATATACCTTGTAAGGGGACTGTTGATGGAAAAGCAATTAATTAGATTTCAATGTTACGAAATTAGATTAATTAGAAATTAGATTAATTAGATTTCAATGTTACGTACTGTATTTATCTTAGCTTCTTCAATAAAATCTGATCATAGTCCTGCATGGATCCCCAGGGTTAAGAAAGATTTCTTGCTACTTTTCATCCTATATTTTATTCATGCCCTACTACAGCTATAACATTAAAAATTATATTTTTGGATCCGTTTTAGAGATCTACATGGACTTTTTTGAAGCTGGAGGGCAGGGGAGACTTCATTTTGTTTTGTTTTTAGTAATACTTATACTATGATGTTTTAATGCTTTGTATTTATGTTCAAATGTTGTTTTTGTTTTATGTTTAATGGTTTAATGATTTTATATGTTAGTGTTTAGTTATTATGATTTTTTTCTTTTTTTCCATTTGTATGTTGTAAACCACCTTGAGTCCCCCCGTCCCCCCCCATGAGAAAGGCGGTATCTAAATATTAGGGGTGGATATCTCTGGTCGTTATCCTTAGAAAACCGTTATTATTTTGTATTAAAATCAATTTTGACCCTAATTTGACCCACAGCCAGCAATTGAAACCGGGTCCCCCATTTCCGTAAAGGGCACATTATTATGTCGTTTTTATTTCCATCTGCCCTTTCTTATCTTTAATACGCCTTGGTTCTCAGCTGGTGAGGGGAGAGTGGAGGCGGGAATCCCCTGCGCACTGCATGGCACCAATAATGAAATAATAACAATTTTCATTATGAAATACATATCAATTTTGAAATTTTCCAAAAAAAATTCAGAACACTTTCTATTTCGAAACAACAGTGGCTCCCCCCCCCCACGAGTTTAGAAACAATGTTTTTATGGATCAATCAGCCCTAATAAATGTAGTAAATAAATAAATCAGAAAATATATTTTCAGAACAATTGAACAAGCCAATTTTGCACCCTTTTCAGATTGAAAGTCATACCTACATACAACTTGAATGAGAATAAAAGTATCACTATCAAACAGGTTCTACCATCAGGAAGTTTTTCTGAATGTTTGGGTGGAATTTCTTTTCCTGTAGCTTGAATGTGTTGCTTAGTTTTGAGGCGGCTGCACTTTAGCTTCTGGCATTTCAGAAAACAAGCTTGCTCCAACACCATCATAGGCTATCACATGTGGTTGACTATGGTTGCCTTCCCACTGTAGGATCTTGGTGGTGGGTCCATTAGTGACTGTAGAGAACTATTCTTGATCTGCATTTTCTTTCATAGTGAGGACATCGGTTTGCAGATGGAAGGCTGTCCTGACAAGGATTGACATGACATCCCTTCCTATTGATAGGTTTCTCCCTTTCATTTTCAATTTGTGCCTCTTCGAATTCCACAGCACTGTTGGTAACAGCTGACCCCCAGTTAGAATGCTTGAGGGCCAGGGCTTCCCAGTTCTCAGTATTTATTTATCATGTCAGGAGTGAACCAAACAGTTGTATTGCATTAAAACCAAACAAAACACTAAGTTTGCAGACTTGGTATTCTATTAAATGTCTGTCCGATTTTGTGGGATTCCTTTCGGCTGCTTCATCCTGAAGACGTGGAGGGGATCCTTGGGGCTGTGAGGGCAACAACATCGGCTCTGGACCCTTGCCCTTCCTGGTTAATTAAATCGGCCAGAGGTAGTTGATTGATTAGTTTGTGTTGATCATTAATACTTCCTTGGGGCAAGGGATATTTCCATCAGGGTTGAAACAGGCGGTGGCTAGACCACTCTTGAAAAGGGTCTCCCTTGACTCCACGGTCTTGAACAATTACAGACCAATCTCCAACCTCCCTTTCTTGGGCAAGGTGCTGGAGTGGATGGTCGCTTCTCAGCTCCAGGGTTTCCTAGAGGACATCGATTACCTGGATCAGTCACAGTCTGGCTTTAGGCCTGGTCACAGTACCGAGACGGTTTTGGTCACTTTGGTAGATGACCTCCGTAGAGAGTTGGACGGGGGGAGGGGGGTTACCCTGTTGGTTCTCTTGAACATCTCAGTGGTTTTCGATACCATGAACCATGGTATCCTTCTGGAACGGCTTTCCGGAATGGGTCTTGGGGGCATGGTTTTGTTGTGGCTCCTGTTGGGCCTGTGTCCTCAGCAGGGATTCTGGGATCTCTTGTGCAAGGGATTGTGGCAGTCTCAGTTCATGATGGAGAGGAAACGTTTGCAGATGTTTTGCAGAGACAGTGTTTGGGAAAAGCTGTTAGGGAGGTCAGTTTCACTGAGAGTCATCAGTGCACAGATAAGGCACCTGGCTGTAGAGCTTGGGATAGAAAGAAGGGATGTCAAGGTCTTTCCTTCTAGCAATGGTTTCGGTTTGCAAGTAAGGGAGGTAAATCTAGTTTCTTGATATACGCTATGCTTTGCAGTTTGAATTTCAGATCAGATCAACTTTTGCAATAAGCTCCATGTGTTTCCAAGCCTTCTGTATTTTAGCCCATGCATTTAGCCTCATGTATTCTCGAGTCTTCTGAATTTTAGCTCAAGTACTCAAGTCTGGACTTTGATTCTTCCTGGAAACCCTTTGGACTTTATCAGCTATTGAACTTTGCCTGCAATGGATTTATGGAAATCCTTTGGACTATATCTGCTCCTGAAATTTGCCTGCTTTGGATTTACTAAGTGACTCTGCAGCATACCTACTGCCTTTGGGCCTTTGGGCCTATTTCTTGGACTATTGATTGCAGGGGTGCTCATTAGGTAGATCGCAATCTACTGGTAGATCACGTAGGGCATCTCTTCGACGTTGAGTATTTATGTCACAGCGGATAGGCAACAGAAATATAGAAGTTTAATTCCCCATCAGCCCAAAAACTCCAGTCTCTGTTTGAGTGAATAATGAAACTCTCATTCAATTCACAAGGTAAATATATAACTTTGTATTGAATTGTATTTAACAATAACTGGCAAAACATCGAAAAACAACAGCCATCACAGCTACCTTTCTAAACATCCTTTCCTCACAGATATTAAATCCCAACTGACAAATCCCAACTGTCACTTTGTAACTGACATTCCTCAAGGTTCCATTTAGCAGTCTTGAGACAGCGCCATCTGGTGTCAAACATGTCACACTGCAGGTCATCTCAAACTGCGAAAATATATCTTGTGCTGACTCATGAATTGCTATTCAAAATGCAATAATCTGACACTCCTCCTTCATGAGCAACACAAGTACACACATTACTTATAATAACAATATCTTCTTACAAAATACATTTAATTTACAATTAGTCAATGCTTTTGTAAACATATCACCATATTCTCATCTGACTGGACATACACAGGATTAATAAAACCATCCTGTACTAACTTTCTAACATTTTGGTACCTTACCCCAATATATTTTGTTCTCTGCTTTAATCCTTCAGCATTTGATATTGCTATACAAGATTGAGAATCAGTAAATAAAGATATCTTATCTTCAAAACTTTGGAACTCGTTTACTAGAGCCTTTATCCACTCTAGTTCTGTACAACAGTCAGACAAAGCAGAAAATTCGGCTTCTGCCGTGGATAAACAAACGTGAGACTGTTTACGAGATTTCCATGTCACTTGTATCCCATTAAAACTAATTAGATACCTGGAACATGACAAGTTTTGTTTGTTGTCACCAAAACTTGTGTCTGCAAACCCCTTCATACCGCTTTCTTTTGGACAAATTTTTAGCTTTTTGTCACATGTTCTTTTCAAATATCTTAACACTCGTTTTACAGCTTGCCAATCAGTCAACGTTGGTTCATTCACTCTCCTGCTTAGTACATTAGTGGCATAGGCGATGTCAGGCCTAGTCCAATTTGCCAAATACAAGAGGCTCCCAACCACTGATGTATACAATGTTTGATTGTCAAACATTTCACCTCTATCAAGCTTTAAAAAATCTGGTACCATTGGAGTTGCTACTGTTTTACACAGAGTCAATCTTGTTCTCTCAAGTAACTCAATTTTTTTGTCTTTTTGATCTAGACAAATATCTTTTTCAGTTCTAGTTACATTTACGCCTAAATATTTCCGGACTTCTCCAAGATCTTTTACAGTCATACTTGAGTTTAGTCCCTTAAAAACTTGTTCCACATCCCTTTCGGATGGTGCTAGTACTAAGAGATCATCGACAAACACCAAAACAAATGTTTGCTTTTTAGACTCTTTTCCTTTCTTATATAGACATGTATCTACACTGCTTCTTTCGAAGCCAAGATCCTTTAACTTTTCGTCTATACACTGGTTCCAGCATCTCGCTGTTTGCTTTAGCCCGTATAATGCTTTCCATAGTCGATACACACCAGTTGGAGTATCTTTTTCAAAACCAGGTATTGCTCTCATATATACATTGTCAGTCAGCTCTGCATTTAAATAAGCTGTGGCAATGTCAAAGTGCCTTATAACATACTTTCTTTACACACCGATGCCTAAAGCAGTCCTAATTGTTTCAGGTCTAATCGTTGGAGCATATACCTCATCATAATTTTGATTGTAAATTTGACCAAAACCTTGTGCAACCAATCTTGCTTTGTACAATAATGAACCATCAACTTGTGTTTTCCTTTTAAATACCCACTTGCAACCAATTACCTTTACATCTTTGGTTACATCTGCTTGTTCTAAAACATTTAAGGAATGAAGTGAATCAAATTCCTTCTTCATTGCTTTTACCCAACAATCACGTTCATTTTTCGGTCTACACAATGCTTCAGCGTAAGAATTAGGATCTTTCCACTCTATACTTCCTATTTGCGTGACTTGGTACTTGGCTGGTGGAATTCCTTTAGTGATACGTGTGGATCTCCTAGGAATCTCATCCTTAGTCTCCTCCACATCCCTAATCTCCTCTTGACAATGTCCATCAACCTCTGTTACAGATTTGGACACTAAGTCAGAGTTTGTGGCGCAAAAATCATGAAAATTACTTTCTTCAGATTGTTCCTTGCTTTCTTCCACATTTGCCTCATCTAATACCTCTACAACTTCAGATTCATTCTTTACTCTAGAAACACTTGGGGTTATGAACACTTCAGTGTTCGAATGAATTCTATCCCAATGAGTATTATTTTCGAACTTTACAGATCTGGAGACTGTGATCTTCTTCCCTGGAGAAGAGCCATTCCAGAATCTATAGCCTTTCGTTCCACTTTCATATCCAATAAATTGCATCTTTACCCAATGCAATCTCTTTTGTCTCTTTGCTGTATAGGAATTAAAACATTTGCATGCACACCAAATACTTGAAAATGATCCACCTTTGGATGTCTTCCATAAAACAAATAGAATGGGATTTCATTTACACTTGAGGTCCATAACCTATTCAGCACGTAATTGGCAGTGTTAGCTGCTTCTGCCCAAAAACCTTTGGACATTTGTGCATCCTCAAGCATTGATTTTACCATGGTTTGAATTACACCTAAGCGACGCTCCGCAATTCCATTTTCTTTTGATACACACGGTTTGTTTTCCTATGCCAAATTCCTTTATCCTTAAAAAATTCTTAAGTCTTTCATTCACAAATTCACCTCCTCTATCAGATTGAACTTGTTTAACAGTTAAATCAGGAAATTGGTTCTTCACAAAATTGTACCATTCAATAAATTTTTCATACACCTGAAATTTACCTTTCAGAGGGTAAACGAAGCCAAATCGAGACCTATCATCTACTATTACTAGTAGAAATACATTCCCTCAATACTCTTTGGAAAAGGTCCAGCTAGATCCATGTGCACTAACTGTAACTTAGTTGTTACTCTATCACTCCTTTTGGCAACAGGATAAGCCTTTAACTTTGTTTTGTTACAGACAGCACACTCTAAATAATTTCTGCATTTTGGTATTTGAATGCCTACTAGCTGTGCAGTCTTTCTAATCATATTATAGTTCATGTGGCCAAACTTCCTGTGTAGCATGTGCAGACATCTGTCACCATGCAGAGGTTTCCCTTCAAACTCTGAATACTATTTGTAGACATTTTATTACTAGCATTCATTCTATAGAAACCATTTTGAAATTTTACTTCCTTATACATACCTGTATTTTTATTACTCATTTTACATAACTCCCTTCAAACACAATGGATAAACCATGGTCTGCAAGTTGTTTCACCCCTAGAACATTGTGTTCTAGCTCAGGAACTAAATTAACATTGTCTAACTTTAGACTAAGTTGACCAATTTCAACTTCTCCCTTTGTTAAAACCTTGCACCTTTGACCATTGGCTAGACTCACACAACTTTGCATAGAACCAGATAAAGGTTCCTTCTCTGCTAACAATTTACTATCCTTAACAAAACTCTTTGCACTCCCAGAGTCTATAATCCAGGGTGCCTGAGGAATAAAATCATTGTTACATTGTAAACTCATCAACAGACAGCCTGAATCAGAGTCTTTTCTTGAATTGTTGATCTGTTCTTTCTTGCTCTGTGCTGATTCACTCTTCTTAAACTTGTTCTGATGACATTGTCTAGCTTTGTGTCCTCTTTTATTACAAATGTAACAGATGATGTCACACTGGATTGTCTCTTTCCTCTTCATATTGAAGCCTTTGTTGACCGTCTTCTCCGTTGAAAGTTGCTGGGCATTTCTTCTGTAACAAGCCCAGTTCTCCAATCTAGTCGAAACTAAGTCGAAGTTGATGTCCTCTTCTTTCACAGATTGCATGGAGTCAATGAATGAGTTGTAGCTCTGCCCCAAACTGCTTAGTAGAATTAAGCCTCTCTGATCTTCTGTAAAATTGGTGCCCCTTGCTGCTAAATCATTAAATAGGCTCAGCATTTTACTCAAATGAGTCTCTCTGGCACAATCTTCCATTGACAGAAGCTTCAGTGAAAACAGTTCTCTGCTCAATAAAACTTTTGAGCCTCCAGTAGCCTGCTGATACAGCTTTTCAAGCCTTTTCCAACAGTCAGCGGCTGTTTCTTCCAGAGCTAAATATGTGAGGTGCCTATCGTCAACTGACAGGATGATGGTAGCCCTTGCCTTGCCATCTTTCAACCTTTCTGCATCAGAAATAGGTCTATGTGTTAAGCAGGATAGCAGCTCCTCCTTTGCCAAAACTGCTCGCACTTTGGTAGCCCATATTAAATAATTTGAGCTGCCTCTGAGTTTTTCTAAATGATGCTGTGCTCCAAATAATGCCATCTTTCTTCACACTACAGATGCTCCTGGCAAAAATTCACTTCAGCTTTTTTCTCTAACACTGAGGTAAACAGCGACTTCTGCTGCAATTTGCAGTGTTATTCAAAAACCTTTTCTATGAATTATGGGTTATGTAGTATCTCTGTGTCTCTGCAATTCTGGATTCTGTGTCCTGTGTTCTGGGCCCATAACCTCTTTGGCATTGAGTACTTATGTCACAGCGGATAGGCAACAGAAATATAGAAGTTTAATTCCCCATCGGCCCAAAAACTCCAGTCTCTGTTCGAGTGAATAATGAAACTCTCATTCAATTCACAAGGTAAATATATAACTTTGTATTGAGTTGTATTTAACAATAACTGGCAAAACATCGAAAAACAACAGCCATCACAGCTACCTTTCTAAACATCCTTTCCTCACAGATATTAAATCCCAACTGACAAATCCCAACTGTCACTTTGTAACTGACATTCCTCAAGGTTCCATTTAGCAGTCTTGAGACAGCGCCATCTGGTGTCAAACATGTCACACTGCAGGTCATCTCAAACTGCGAAAATATATCTTGTGCTGACTCATGAATTGCTATCCAAAATGCAATAATCTGACAGCATCCTGGTAAATCGCAGGCAGGGTGGGAGGAAGGCTCAGTCCCGCCCCGCCCAGGTGCTGCCGGCCCTGGGTTATCTGAGGTCCTTTCCACACAGTTGAATAAAATCCCATGTTATCTGCTTTGAATCAGATAATATGGCAGTGTGGACTCAGAAAACCCAGTTCAAAGCAGATATTGTGTTATATGTTTCACATTTTTGTAGTGGGTAGGTAGATCATTTTGACTTGGTTGTTTTATAAGTAGCTCGCATGCTGAAAAAGTGTGAGCACCCCTGATTGATTGGATATACCTATTCTTATATATTTATACTGCTCATATTGCTTGCTGTTTGCTTTAATAAAAGACTATTCTTTCAGCTGGAGTTGTGTATTTGGATTCTAAGGGTCCAGGTCTATGCTGGGGTGTGATAGCTCCTGTCCTTCTTGGTGGGTTGTTCCCAGATGGTGAAGCTGGGGGACACCTGTTCGGATCCCTGGCCTTTGACCTGAGGGGTCTTGCAAGGTTCCATTCGGCCCCCTATGCTTTGAACATCTACATGAAACCGCTGGGAGAGGTCATCCAGGGTATTGGAGTGGGATGCCATCTTTATGCAGATGACACCTAACTCTACTACTCCTTTCCACCTAACTCCAAGGAAGCCCCTCAGGTACTGGACCGCTGTGTCTGTCTGGATGAGGATGAATAAGCTGGAGATCAATCCTGACAAGACAGAGGCCCTCCTGATCGACCGTAAGTCGGTTCGGGGTATAGGGCGGTCAACCCCCCTGTTTAAGGTGCTCCATTGGCTGCCTTCATCTTCCGGTCCCAATTCAAGGTGCAGGTTCTTACCTACAAAGCCCTGTACAATTTGGCATCCACCTACCTACGTGACCGCATTTCTGTCTACGAACCCAGGCGATCTCTCCGTTCATCTAGAGCAGGGGTGCTCAGAATGGTGATCTTCGGGCCTCATCCTGGTGATCTTCAGGCCCCTGACCAGGTTTTTTGCTGTTGGTCCTCTTCACGCGCCCCTGCACACTGCAAAGAAGTCCTCCGTCGTTGCTCCTCCCTGCTCCCTTCTCGCGCGCCGCCTCCAAAAGCTCCAAACTCCAAGAGGCAGAATGGGCCCCCTCTTTTGGATTCCTCCTCCTTCCTCCGTCCTTCTCCAGCCACTCAGAGTCGTAGGAGACCAAAGGGGGCAGGCCTGGATGACGCGATGCATGGCTGGCCCCGCGCGCATGCGCAGAAGAGCCCATTCTGCCTCTCGGACTTCTCGTGAGCTCTTGAAGGCGGCACGGATGCTGGCGGCATGGAAATAGGAGCAACGACGGAGGAGGAGGAGAAGGACGCTTTGGGGTCATTTCCTTACCGCATCTCAAAGGTCGGTCTTTTTACTTTGTGGTGGGTGCTTGATTGTTCTGTGGCATGTCTCTTTGTTTATTTTTAATGTTTAAAAATGGCCTTTTAGCTCCAAAGCCTCTCTGCTTGTTTTGTTCCTTGAGAAATATATATTGGGGAATATGGAAATGTGGGAGAAATGGGGTGGTTGGATGTATTTTTGCATGCCCCTTTGTTTACCTTGCTGAGTATTAAATGGCCTTGCAGTTCAACAGCCTCTCTTCTTACTTTCTGGCTGATAATATGTGTGGTAATATGGCAGTGTGGGAGAAATGGGGTGGTTGGATGTATTTTTATGCTCTGTTTTATATTGTTGTTATTAAATTGAAATGTTGATGTTTTCTAACTTCATTTTATGTAAACTGCCCCGAGCCTGCTGAAAGGAGCGGTACATAAAAATGAATAATAAATATAAATAAATAAATAAGAAAATAGTTATATGTTTTACATTTCTGGGTAGGTGATCTTTGGGACTTGGTTTTTAAATCAGTAGCTCCCATGCTGAAAAAGTGTGAGCACCCCTGATCTAGAGAGATCCTACTCTCACTCCCACCGCCTTCGCAGGCGCGGTTGGTGGGGACGAGGGAGAGGGCCTTCTCCGTAGTGGCCCCCGATTCTGGAACGCGCTCCGCAAGGATATCAGACAAGCCCCCACTTCGGCAGTTTTTAGGAGGAGCCTGAAGACGTGGCAGTTCCAATGTGCCTTCCCTGGATAAAGTAAATAACACCCTGCTGTGTGCAATCCTGCAAATGTCCTCAGAGGCACTTTAATTACCTGTTGGGTGTCTGCCCCACATTGTCCTTGAAACCTTCCTGCTATACAATCTACTTCTGTCTGCATCCAATGTTTATTTATTTTTAAATTTTTAATATTCACATTTGGCCCTTCTGAAATTGTTTTAATATGTCTGTTATTGCTTATGTTGAGTTTTATTGATTGTTTTTTATAATTGCTGTTGTGTTGTTATTATATGTTATTGGGCTTGGCCTCATGTAAGCTGCCCCAAGTCCCTTTGGGAGATTGTGGTGGGGGTATAAATAAAGTTAATAAATAAATAAAATAATAAATAAATGTCCTTTGAACAGTAACTTTGCCACTTGGAGTGCCTCTGGTGTTGCATAAGAAAGTCCTCCATTGTTCATGTAGCAGGGCTCAGGTTGCATTGTAGTAGGTGGTCTGTGGTTTGCTCTTCTCCACACTCGCATGTCATGGATTCCACATTGTAGCCCCATTTCTTAAGGTTGACTCTACATCTTGTGGTGCCAGAGCGCAGTCTGTTCAGCACCTTCCAAGTCGCCCAGTATTCTGTGTGCCTATGACAGAGTCTCTCATTTGGTATCAGCCATTGATTGAGGTTATGGCTTTTAGCCTATCACTTTTGGACTCTCACTTGCTGAGGTGTTCCAGCAAGTGTCTCTGTAGATCTTAGAAAACTATTTCTTGATTTAAGTTATTGGCGTGCTGGCTGATACCCAAACAGGGTATGGGCCAGAAATGTCACTGCCTTAGTCCTTTCACTATTGGTTGCTACTTCCCAGTGGATGTCAGGTGGTGCAATGCCAGCTAAACAGTTTAATTTCTTCAGTGGTGTAGGGCGCAGACACCCCTTGATAACGCGGCATGTCTCATTAAGAGCCACATCCACTGTTTTAGCGTGGTGAGATGTATTCCTCACTGGGCATGCATACTCAGCAGCAGAGTAGCATAGTGCAAGGGCAGATGTCTTCACTGTATCTGGTTGTGATCCCCAGGTTGTGCCAGTCAGGTTTTGTATGATATTGTTTCTAGCACCCACTTTTTGCTTGATATTCAGGCAGTGCTTCTTATAGACCAGAGCACGGTCCAGGTTAACTCTCAGGTATTTGAGTGCGCTGCGATGCACCAGTGGGATTCCTTCCCAGGTAATCGTCAGAGCTCAAGATGCTTGTCTGTTCTTAAGATAAAAAGCACATGTCTGTGTTTTAGATGGGTTAGGAATCAGCTGGTTTTCCATGTAATAGGAAGTAAGATCACCTAGAGTTTCAGAGAGTTTCTGTTAAACCATCTCAAAGCTCCCTGCTTGAGCAGTAATGGCATGATCGTCAGCATAGATGAAACTCTCTGTCTCTTCTGGCAGTGGCTCGCCATTTGGGTAAATGTTGAGCATTGATGGAGCAAGCACGCTCCCCTGAGGCAAGCTGTTCTTCTGTTTTTGCCATCTGCTTCTTTGGCCCTGGAACTCAACAAAAAAGCTCCTGTTTTGTAGCAGATTTCCTATGAGGCGGGTGAGGTGGTAATCCTTTGTGATATTATAAATTTTTCTCCGGAGGAGGCGGTGGTTTACAGTATCATAAGCCACTGACAGATATATGAAGACCGCTCCTGTGATCTGCTGCCTTTCAAAGCCATCTTCTATTTGCTGGGTCAGGTTCAGCACTTGCAATGTGCAGCTTTTGCCTTTCCTGAAGCCAGCTTGATGTGGAATCAAATGGGTCTATTTTTTCCATAATTCTATGCAAAGTTCTCAGTGTCTATGCCACAGTTGGCTTTAAACTCATCTTTATATCTCTTTTCCTGTCCATCAACATTCCATTTTCTATTCTTGAGTTGAGAGTATAGTAACTGCTTTGGAAGATGGTGATCAAGCACTTGGACAATGTGACCAGTCCAGCAGAATTGATGGCAGAGGATCATCGCTTCAATGCTGATGGTCTTTGCCTATTCCAGGACAGTAACATTAATTTGCTTGTATTCCCAAGAGATTTGCAGGATTTTTCATAGGCAACACTGATGCAATCATTCCAGAAGTTGAGTGTGACATCTGTAAATGGTCCATGTTTCGCAGGCATATAACAAGGTTGGGATGACAATAGCTTTGTAAACAAGCATCTTGGTGTCAAAAGAACATCCCTAAGAATGTCCTGATTCTCAATCTTAAATATGATACATCATATCACCTCTTAACCTTCAAAACAGACCTTTAAATGTTTTGTTCAGCCTCCTCTGAATACATCCTAGCTCGTAAATAACATCTCTTTCTTGAATTTTCTTTTGTGTCAGCAGCGATTTGAGAAACTACAAGTCACTTATGGTGTTAGAGAACTGACTGTCTGCAAGAATGCTGCCCAAGGATGCCTGGATGTTTTGATGTATTACCATCCATTTGGGAGGCTTCTCTTATGTCACCTTATGAGGAACTGGAGTTGACAGAGGGAGCTCATCTGCATTCTCCCCAGATTTGAACCTCCGACCTGTCAGTCTTCAGTTCTTCTGGCACAAGGGTTTAACCCTTTGTGCCACTCAGGGCTCCTTCTTGAATTGTGGTGCACAAAACTTGAGAATGCATTCCAGGTGAGATCTGACCAAAGCAGAATAGAGGTATTATTTTCCTCAATTTATACACTAAGTGTCTATTGATGCAGCCAGGATTCCCATTGACTTTTTTGCTGTCACTTCACATATCAGGACAAGAACTATAAGGAGCTCTCTTTTTTTCTAATTTGAGATACAAGCAAAAACAAGAGGTAGCACGTCCCTCTCAAATAAGATGTCATCAAGTTCAATAAAACAGTGAACATTATATATTTGTGTCTCCACTAGTCCACTGGTCTTGCATAGTGTTGAGCAAACAATAGAACATTCATTCGCATAAAAAGAATTAAGAGCAGGATTTACAATTATATGATACTGTTCAGAGTATTTTTCTAATTTGAGTTTCCTCTACATCATTTCTAAAAGTTATCTGGAGGCAGTAAATATGAGTTCTTTAACTCTTTATATATCCTTTCAAAAATTACATAATAAATTTTGAGGGAGAGGAAAAACTATTTTCCCAATTTCTTCCAATTTTTTTTTTTAGGGAAAAGGAAGATTTATTTCTTTATGACTTTTCATATGAATTCTTATTCCATTTTATGCCAGGGCCCCAAGTGTATGTTAAGTGCTATAAATACCTTAGGGGCGTATTGCATTTATTTGAGTCTAATGCACAATTGAATTAAATTTGTTGTTTATTCATTCAGTCACTTCCAACTCTTTGTGACCTCATGGACCAGCCCACACCAAAGTTCCCTGTCGGCCATCACCACCCCCAATGCGCACCCTAATTTTTTAAAAATCCAAACCAAAAAAGTATTTTCTGGCAACAGCAAATATTGTAATTATCATCATTGTTTTCATCATTATATTTACTCAAGTATAATGAAGCACCTCAATTTTGAAGGTGTGCATTACAAAAAATGGGTTTTGCTGTCAAATGTAATGAGAGGCTATGGTAGCCTCAAAAAGGATAGTAGGAAGCCATGCCTCTATGACAGCCTGGTAGGAAGTCAATAGTGGCATGAAAAGGCTGCTGGAAGCCGTGCCCCATCAGCTAACATCAGCTTCCCACCAGCCTTTTCACAGCCACTGCTAGCTCTCCCTCCTCTGTCCCCAGCTGGAATCTCTTGCCCAACAGAACTGATGAGGTAAGGTGTGCAAGTCAAATTTGCCATCTAATCTTTTGGGCACTTTAATTTTAGCGATATAATTTAGCCAAAAATGGTGAGTGTTAGACTTGAGTAATTATGTTACTTATATATTTTAATTCACCACTCTCTAATGTTAAATTAGAGAGCAGAGAAAAGTAATCAGATTGAAGTGAAGGGAGCATTGATGAGTTTAGCAAGAGGATTATAGGCCCAATGGCACAGGCAAATTTGCAACAGGGAGGCAGGCAGAGGATGACAGGAAAGAAGTCATGCCCCTGACCTTGTCTGCACCATTGGGCTTGTCATACTCTTGTTGAATTAGGACACCATTGAATCCAATGTGCATCCTAATTTTTGTGGTGCAATTTAGCCCAAAAAGATGTGCATTAGACTCAAGCAAATACAGTATATAAGAAAACTGAAATTATTGTTCAACAATGGGTTGACTTTTCTTTTTATAGATTACTAGCTGTGCCCTGCCATGCATTGCTGTGGCCTATAGTAATATTTTTTTTTAAAGTAGAGGTAGCAATCTGTATTATTATGAAGGAGAGGTACCTACCTATTGGATGCTGGTGATTTCATTTTTACTCTTAAGGAGAGACAGGTACATGGGCGGAGCAGAAGGTAGGGACTGTTATTGCCCCTCCACCACATCCCCCTCCCTTGTTAGACAATGGAAAAGAAGGAAGGAAAGCAAGAGTGAAGGAGGGGTAGTGCGGCGAGGGAGAGGTGGTGGGGCCAGAGTGGGGAAAGGGCTGGAGTAGTAGGAGTTGTAGTCCAAAACACCTGGAGGGTGAGAGGGAGGGCCCAAGTTGGCCCAGACAGGGTTCCCAATGAGGGGGCGTGGCTTCAGGAGGACTTGAGCCCTGCCCCTTTCCCCAGCCCATCTCCATTCTGCCCGAGGCCTACCTAGGCCCCTGGAGGAACAGCAGGAGGGCCCAGGCCTGGCAGGCAGGTGAATATGGCGGTGAGGAGAGGAGGAAGAAGAAGAGGAAGAGGCCATGCCCCTGCAGCATGGCCTGTACCTCCATTTGGTGGGGCAAAGGGGCAGCATGCACCCAGTGAGATAAGCCCCACCCCTGCCTGTTGGGCACGAGCGCGGCTCCTGATTGGCTGGCGCACACACGCTTAGGTAGCCAAGCCTTGCTCCTGCTTGTTGGGTGCGAGCACGGGTCACGATTGGCCGGCACGCTGAGGCCGGTTGTCTCAACAGTGGACTCTCTGAAGTGGCCAAGCAGCACGCATGCCCTGTGGCGTCCTCCAGTGGTTTTTAATTTGATTTGGAAGTCGTAAGTACTCACGATGACAGGTCTCTTTTTATATAGAGAGATTATAATCATAAAATCAACATTTTGTATAGGAGGCATGTTGTGTTGAAATCCAGCCCGGGGGGGGGACGGGGGGACTGTTGTTCCATCCTCTATGACAAAGAGCCATCAGGACTTCCTTCTTCCTTTTTGGTTGCCGGCATTTGATGGTCTTTTTCTTTTTCTTTTTATGGTATCATAAAGTACCTCCCCCGCTATTTAAAAGAGGTACCTAATTTTTCTAATTACAGCACAAGCTTTTTCAAATTGTTTAGGTCAACAGTAAGCTGGGGTTGGTAATTGCTGTTGATTTTATCAGTTGTGCTAAACCCTGCCTTATAAGTTGTATTTATATGCTTTTACCTGTTTTTATTATTTTATTATGTCTATTTGTTCATTTATATTTATTGCAGCATTGAATCTTGCCATTTTTAAGCCATTCTGAGTCCCTTTCGAAATAAGAAGAGCAGGGTAGAATTAGAGTAAATAAATTCAGTGGTGTTATATGCAGGGCTCTAGTTCCTTCTTCGGCTGGTCTTCTGTTCGGGACCTACACATTGTTCAATTTTATATAATTAGGGTTGGATAAGTTCAGTTCAGAAAAACCTAAAAGTCATAAAAACCTACTGACTTTGGGCTTCTGAAGCAATTTTGAACCATGCAGAAAAAGTGGGAGGGGCAAATCCGAATTTGAACCACTTGCCTTTATTTTCGTAAATATTCCATAATGTTTGGATGCCTCCCAAGGTTATTTTAACTTTCACAACCATTAAGCAACTTTTGTAAAGCCTAACAGTTTTAAAATCTCATACTTCCCCTCCTTATGTGATGCAAAGAAGGGATGAGGTGGACGTGATTAAGCACAGTCATTGTTGTAGTTTGTGAAAGGCAGGCCCCCAATGGTAGCGATTGCAAAGGCCCTGCTGTTAAACTACATTTCCCACATTACCTTGCTGCTCATTAGCCAAAATGGCCAATCAGCAGTCTGTCTAATGCAGAGGAAGAGGAGGAGGTGGCAGCGCCGGATGGCCGCATCGCCGTCTCCTCCTCTGCATTAAGAGCCAAGGCAGGCCTGGAGTGGAAGAGCCCCTCAGTTAGGCTGAAGCCCGGCAACTGCTTTTTTAAAAATCAACCAAGCCAACATCTTATTATTGATTGCTGCAGAGATTGACATTCTCTTCCAGTCCCAGAATTCATGGTTTTGCTGAGATAATACCAATGGATATCCAGTCTCTGTCTTTGGAGATTGTGGGGAATCAGTCAAGTGCCTAGCTATGTCCTATCACTAGACTGATTATGCCATCAGTTGAGACCCCAGCAGATCTCAGCAAATCATATAATGAGTTTGTGTCTGGATAGTTAGTAGTTTCTCTGGTTTCTTTTCTTTTCTCTACCAGCCACAGAATGGCAGTTTAGGGAACATATCACAGCAAAACTGTGATTCTTGAGAGTGGTGAATTCACCTAGCACTAGCCCTATCTAGTCCACATTTCATCAAACTGTCTGTAATTATAATATAGAGGACCTTGTCAAAAACAATTTGATACCTATTATGTGAAAAACAATGGCTGTCAGAGTTTTATGTACACAAAACTGTATTTTTGCAGGAAAAAGTATTTCTGCACAGAAAACACGTTTATTCCACAAAAGTAGTATTTTTCCCTCTAGAGATAAGAACATAAGAACATATAAGAACATAAGAAGAGCCATGCTGAATCGGGCCTCAGCCCATCTAGTCCAGCATTCTGTGTCACACAGTGGCCCACTAGTTGTACACAGGGATCTCTAGCAGAAAGGAAAGCAAAACCCTCACCTGCTCCCAACCCCCCACAACCAGTACCCGGGGGAAATCCTGCCTGTCTCCATCAACACAGAGGTGGCACTTGGATGTCCATTTCAGTAACTACTGATTCCCTTGGTATCCATGAGTCTGTCTAATCCTGCCTTGAAGCTGTCCAGGCTGACAGCTGTCACAACCTCCTCTGGAAGTGAGTTCCATCACCCAATGACCCTCTGGGTGAAGAAATATTTCTCTTTATTAGTCCTAACTTTCCTACCTTGGAGCTTTAGGGAGTGCCCCCTAGTCCTAGTGTTGTGAGACAGAGAAAATATTTTTTCTTTATTCACCTTTTCTATCCCATGCATGATTTTATACACTTCAATCAAGTCACCTCTTAAACGCCGTCTTTGAAGGCTGAAAAGACCAAGGCGTTGCAACCTGATTTCGTAAGGGAGCTGCTCCATCCCTTGGATCATTTTTGTTGCCCTTCTTTGTACCTTTTCCAGTTCCGTTATATCCTTCTTGAGGTGCGGTGACCAGAATTGTACACAGTACTCGAGATGTGGCCTCACCATAGATTTGTAGAGAGGCAATACAACATTTGCCGACCTATTTTCGATTCCCTTCCTGATCATGCCAAGCATAGAATTTGCTTTTTTCACTGCTGCAGCGCACTGGGTTGACATCTTCATTGAGCTGTCCACCAAAACCCCAAGATCCCTTTCCTAGTTTGTCTCAGAAAGCTTTGATCCCATCAGTTGATAAGTGTATTTGGGGTTCTTTGCCCCGATGTGCATGACTTTACACTTGTTTAGGTTAAAATGCATTTGCCACTTTGTTGCCCATTCACTCAATTTCGAGAGATCTTTCTGGAGCTCTTTACAGTCAGTTTCATTTTTAACTACCCTGAACAGTTTAGTGTCATCTGCAAACTTTGCTACCTCACAATTTCTTTCTACATCCAGATCATTTATGAATAAATTAAAAAGTAACGGTCCTAAAACTGAACCTTGGGGTACGCCACTTCTCACCTCTTTCCATCCAGAGAAGTGTCCATTTATTACCACCCTTTGTTTCCTACAGTTAGCCAGGTTCCAATCCAGGACAAGACCTGTCCCCTGATGCTGCTGTTTCTCATTTGTTTGGGAGTCTACTTGTCATGATTTCCTGATATTTGAGGATCCCATTTTCTTTCCTTTTTCAAAGTACAGGTAGTCCCTGGGTTACAAATATCTGACTTACAAATGACCCTTTGCTTCTCACATTCCATATGTTTTACTGTACATGTTCCCAGATTTATTTTGCCATGAGCTTGAATAATTATTAAAGAAAATGGCACTCACATCCTTAGAAAAGGAAGGACATTAGGTCTTTTTTAGATTCCTGCTGGTAAAACTGAAGGGAAACCAATATAAGAAGTCAATTAATTTAAATTACATAGGAGGTTCATTCTTATTGTTAATTGTATTAACCTACAAAAGATTCAGGGATTAATGAGAAATGAGGGCCATGAATGAATTGGTGGCTCTCAAGGGAAGTACTAATGTGTATTATCCTTGAATTCTATAATCTGTTTTAAACTCTTAACTTGTCGTAAGCATGTGCATTTACCTGAATGTAATCCTAATTGCTTCTTCTATTGTTAGTTTTATAATTTGGTCCCAATAGCTAATCACATTCAGAGCTTCTCTTTTGAAGGCCTGATGAGACAAAAATGAGAATAATTCTAAGGGCTCATTTATCTAATTTCAGTGGAGGTTACATTTAAAAAATATTATGGAGATGAAACTCTCCTTCTTTGTTTAAAATCAAACTTTCATCTTTCAGTAAAATCATGCTGAAACTTACAGTTCCTGAATGGGTAGTATTTTCTTCCCAAGGTTATACTTTAGTGCAGAGTGAAGAGGTGCTCAGTTAAAAGATCAGCAAATCAACTTGAATCTTCTTTGAGAATAATCATAGGTCTTTTTATCTGTAGCCTTTGATGTCTGATGGGACAGGTAGGGGTGGCTTACAGTCTGGAGTTCAGGATTGTTTGAATGACTCACTCACAAGCCATAGGAAATCATATAATAAATAGGCAGCCAACTGATGATGGTGAGGATCAAAAGCAGATCATTGTCCTATCATTGTTCATTCATGTCTAAACTTTTGAAGCTTTCTTTGCCATATATTTCCTTTGTGCTCTGATATCTGTAAGCGACACCTTTTAGAACCTGTTGCACTCTCCTGAAAAAACACTCTTGTTCAACATAAAAAGTGTAAAGGAATCCTGAAATACATATAGATAAGTTTCAAAAGGCATAACAGTACCTTCCAGACAAAGCTTCAGATCTTTTTCTCTCATCCAGACTCCTACTGGATGAATAGGGGGTGGAAATGAAATGGAAAAATTCATTCATACTCATTCAAGCAGGCAACTACTCTATTTCATGATGGTGTGGCAAGTATTGTCTGGGTGTGTGGAGGGGAGATTTGAAAAAATGGATCTATTTCACTGCTATTAAAACTATAATAAGGAGTATAGTGGATAATTGTTTACTCGCTCTCTGAGAATTCAAGGCAAGCCTATTATGTCTGAATAAAAATATGGACATTATTTTGTCTGAGACCTGGAGGTGGTATGATAGAGTCCTGTAATGTGCACATTTAGTAAATGTGCTATACATTTCTGTAATCAGTCAAGTTTCTGGCTTTACAGATAACATTGATATATAAGAAATGTAATTCTGTGTTATAATTAAGGTAGATTCTGTGGAAATACATAACAACATTAGTCCTATGTAAAACAGCTTATTGAGCTAAATTAGACTTATGATATTGTCATTAACAAGTATCATTCATTTCGATGGTAAGACTAATGTTAGATACATTCCATTGATTGTGCACAAGATGACAATGGACAGACCAGTCCAAATTCACTGAAAGCTGACTGGTAGTGATTCTCCACCTGCTGAGGGAGACTAATTCACTAGTCCGAAGGGTCATATCTGACTCAGAAGTTCCAGTTATGCCCTCATCCCATGATAAAGTGTTCTGGGGCCGGAGTTAGAAGGAGCTTTATATGCTGTGCCCAGATTCCCCTAATTCTGGGTACCACCATCCTCCAACACTGGATCCTTTGGACATTTCAGCTTGGAGCTGACACAGCTATTTCCTTCCTATGGGGTATGTTTAAAGCTGACCCATCCACCAGTCACAGTTCTTCTCCCCTTGCTCCCATGACATTGTAGCCATTGTGTGGCTGAATTGCTAGTTCAAACTACTACCCCCCCCTCCCCTCCCACCACACACTGTAACTGCTTCAGGAATTCCCTCTCCTGTTGCTCATTATGGCTAAATTCCGAGAGCAATTACAGAATCAACGCACACAGGCAACATAGAAAATGGACAACCAGTTTTCATTTACTCCTTATATGGTAGTGCATTTTGTCGAGACATTATATGAAATATATGTGAAAATAAGCCAGGAAGTATTTCTAATCAATTGACTTTCCAAAATCTATTAGTGATTATCTATGTTGAATGGGCACTGTGCAAAATTCCTTCTTTTGATATCTACTTGAATGCATTCCCTGTACTTTCATATCAATGTGCACAATCATCAGGTATATATTATGGAACCATAGAATAATAGGGTTGGAAGAGACCACATGGGCACAATCATAGTACCCCTGAAAGATGGCTATTCAACCTCAGTTGAAAAGCCTAATGCGGCTTCCTCTTTTCCTGTTGCCTTCACCTTTCTTGTTCATGAGAGACTAGGTTGGCTAGATATAAAAGCAGGTTTAAATATGACATATTGACTTTAGCAATGTGTTTATGCTGATTTATGAATGGCAAGGAGTTGGACAAGATGGCCCTTGTGGTATTTTCCAACTCTGTGATTCTAGGTTAGTAGTGCAACTAATGTGTACTTGCCACTAAGTAGATCTGGCAGGGGGCATTCTATGGGTGATACATTTAAGCCTCTGATATTTCTGTGGAAAATCTAGCAACCAGTTTTATTGTTCTCAAGCTGAGTGCTTGTAAATTGATGACTATGTCATGCTTATCAGTATTCTTTCCCCCCTGTAATGTAGCAAATCTAGCAATATCTCATCCTTGTATCCAACTTCCTGGTTCTTCAAGTGATTTTAAATTTTGCACTGGATTGGCTGTGATTAAGTCTCAGGTAGTAATTTAAAAGTAAATGAGCTTGGGTATTAGCTTCAGTACATTTTCCTAAGCATATTGTGTAGTGTTAATCTTCTTTATTATCTCTAGTTCCTTTCACTTTACTTTTGGGCAATATGTAGGCCACTGCATGAAAGCAAATCTTGCAATGTGATTATCTCTATATTGAAATGCTGTCTATTGTACCAACTTGTTTGATGTTTTTCTCCCCTTGTACCTTTATGTTTGTGATAGTGTTGGGGGTAAAATAATTATTATATGTCACCCATATTATTTCTTTTTAATCTCTTGCAGATTAAGTGTGTTTATTTAAAACCTTTTTGATAATGCCTTCACAAAATCAGCTATAATGAATTGGGAGATGTAATTTTTGATAAGGCCATTTACACACAATTCCTGTGAGGCTAAGCTAACAGAATATAACTAGAGCTATGTAAGGAGTTTGACACACATACAATAAAAAAGACAAAAATATTGTAATTGCATGTAGGTTTTGAAGCACTTAAAATATATAGTCAGCAAAAGAGTGGTTCAGTTAATGAACCATATTCTTCAGGGAGTGTCTGGCAAAGGGGACTGTTAATGTGATGTGGAACAGGCTTTCTTTTTGAGGTCACCCATGTACAACTAAAAGAAAATCAGTTATGTAATGACCAAGTTTTGCTTTCCCCTAAAAACTACTTTTGCAATGATTTCATAGAACCTGCAGCAATCAGCCAAGCTGCTGTGATGGTAACAGTGCAAGGGGGCAAAAGGGAAAGTCAAAGGTGGAATATTAACAAGTATATATATTAGACTTCTGCATAGAATTGGAGTGGCCGGTTGCCTTTAGCCAATCCAGCTTGGTCAGCTCGGCCGGATGGCTGTAATGGTAAGTGGAGTGCAAAGCACTAGAATACAATCAAGACCATGAAATATCTATCGCAAACATACAAAATATAATTGGTAAGAGCAATGTGGGTGATATACAAATAAGAGAATCAAAGCCATACCGCCCGAAGTCCGAAACCAATTCCAAAGAGTTCACAGGTATAAAACCATAGAGTACGGTAAATCCCAGAAGTGTGGTAAATACCACGATGGTAGGTATGCAGCAATGGTAAATCCACTGGAAGTGTCCAAGGTCCAAGATGGTTGACGAGGTCCAAATCAAGCAAAAAGCCAAGGGGTAAGATCCCAAAAGTAAGATTCCACAAAGAAAGGAGCTCTGGAGGCGAGCGGTGGGCTGAAGAAACTCCTGATGGACGTGGATGGTGAGAGTAGATCCCTCCGGTGAGTGAAGGCTTGGAATCTTCTATGCCTTCTGAATTTCTAACAACAACAACAAGGAGAAGTATTGGTTGACTGTTGCCACAAGAAAACTTGGGCTTCAATCCATTTAGAAACTTGGCCAGAACCCATCGTCTAACCTCCTCTCCTTCAGAAAATATACTTCTAAAAGAGAATGATAATTAATAATTAATGATAAAGAAAAACCTCATTCTCAGAAAAATAGTAACTAGTTATCTACCTACCTATAATTTATTCCTTCGCAAACATGTTCTCTCTTTTCATATTTCTCTCTGTGCTCTCTTGTTTCCCCCCCCAAATCTGGCTAGATTTGCTGCAATACATTTTGAAAATGCCCCCCCCCCCCACGGGGATCATACAGGAAGCCAAGGTGGTGGGTAGCACTGGGGATGGATTGAAGGATGGCGGTTTTTCTCCATATGTGCATGTGTATATGTTTGTAATGTATATGGTGGGTATATTACATTTTTAAAATTAAAAAATTTAAAAGAAAAGAAAAAAAAGAATGTTTTTAATAAGGGGACAATGCTTGTTATGCTTGCAGCTGCTGCTGGCCTCTTCCACTATGTTTTGTGAGTACAAGAAATGCAAAAGCTTTGGAAAAAGTTGTTTGCTGTTGTTTTTTATTAGTAAAGAAGAATGTGTAATAGTGGGGCACTGTGCTATGTGATGTGGAAGTGCAACTTTGACATTTGACAGGAAGGAATGGTGTCCTGTTGCTGCTCATAGAGAAGTTACAGGGTGGGTCCAGTGGGGGATACCTTTTGGGGAATGTTTTTAAAGAGATTTTTTTCATTTAAAGAAAATAAATTCCTAAAAATCAGGAAACTTGCTCGGCTAGCAGTGGTAGACGTATCCTCCAAGTGTGGTCATTTTCATTTTGATAGCCCTAAAATGACAGGAAGGATAGCCTGAAAATGGCTATCCGGCTACCCACCCATTTTTGGGAGGGGTGCAAAAATGGATACAGAGGTTTAACAGAATCCATTCAACAAAAATGGATCATGGTTCAGCTTAATGCACAAATTTAATATATATTGGATACAGCCAATATATCATGGGACTACATGTATTAAAATAAATTCTGCTCTTCCAGAATAGAATAACTTTATTGCCATTGTGCATCGTA
This sequence comes from Anolis apletophallus, assembly GCA_030556195.1. Lineage (NCBI taxonomy): Eukaryota > Metazoa > Chordata > Lepidosauria > Squamata > Anolidae > Anolis > Anolis apletophallus. The sequence goes on along the minus strand of JARBWK010000003.1, from coordinate 156,114,658 downwards.
TTTTGTATTTTTGTATTTTTGTAGTTTTATCTTTTTTGGTGTTTGGACTTTTTTCTTCTTTTTATGTTACATTTTTTTCATTTTTTAATGTCCTGTTTTGGTATTTCTTATTGCTATCACTTTCCCAGCTTTCCTATCACCTTCCTGTTCTCCCTCTTTCCATGTTTGAATTGTGTTTAATAAATAATAAAAATCATGTGGGAAAAATTCATAAATTTCATTCTTGTAGAAAAGAACAAAAAGTTATGAAAAGCCCAGACACTGAATCTAAGGTCACATTTAAACCCAAGGATGTACATTCTACAGGAGAAGCTGAGTGTGGGAGTGGAAGGGTCCCTAATGCAGAGATAAATATATTGTATAGGTATAACAGAAACTTAGAATGACTGCTATGATTGAAATATAGTAATTGAAGAGTATAATCTCTTCCAAAAAAAGCTGGAACAGAAAAGCAGGGGAGTAGCATTACATGTCAACAACAACTTCACTTTTATGAAAATCCATGAGAGTGATCAAAGTGGGGAGCATTTAGGCTCTTTCCACATTGCCCCTATATCCCAGATTATCTTCTTATACCAGATTATCTAGCAGTGGAGACTCATAGAATCCAGTTTAAAGCAGATTGGGATGAGACCTGGGATATAGGGCTGTGTAGAAGGGGCCTTAGATAAATATAAATTGAGAAAGAAAAATACCGTTGTGGTAGAAATCTCATACAGGTTACCACAAAGAAATGGAGGATAGTGCTTTCAAAAACCCTAGAAATGTCAAAGTTGCAAAAATTAACAGTTATGTATGACACAGATTATGCTGTTGTCTCCTAGGAGACAATCTACACTTACCCAAATAATTCGTTATAAACTGCCTGAGCTGCCCTGATGTAACATGGGAGTCTCCCTAGATCTCTTTTGACATTCAGATGGCTGTCTGGGCCAAAAACATATTATGGCCACTGCCATATTAGGACCACTAGCTAGAAGCAGCTCCGTCATAAATGCTTGATGGTGATGTTGTTTCAGATAGTCACGTGAGTACCTAATAGTGACTTCATCAAAAGTAAATTAACCAGCAAACCAGTGATGGAGTTGTTTTTGTTTTGCAACAAAACAGTGGATCTGTTAAATGTATGGATACATTACACAAATTACACAAATGGGGGTGTAATTTAAAGATATTGGGTTGCCAGGACCTATTGCCAGGAGAAGTTGTGGCGTCTTCTTTTCTGGATGTCTTCAGAAAGTGTCTAGACAGCTATGTGCTGGGGATGTTCTACCTGGTGTTCCAGCACTGAGCACGGGTTTGGACCTGATGGCCCATGGAGCCCTTTCTAACCATATAATTCTATGATTGTATTATTTTAATTCCTTGCAGCAAGTTAAATGCTAACATTACAGTTTAGGATTTGCTCCATATATAAAAGTAAATTTGGTATTTTTGCACCAACTTATGGACAAAACCACAGATTTCTGAAACAAGAGGAAGTTTCAGGACGAACTTGTCATATTTTACTTTTTGTGCAGAAATATGACTTTAAAAAAAGAAAATACAGTTTTCTGCACAAGAAACTTGGAGAAAGCCCACACAAAAATCTTGTTTTCTGTGCAAAAAAAATGGACTCAGAGCAAGAATCTCATTTTCTGCAAAGTAGTGCTATTTTCTGTAGAATAGCACCAGAGGATCTAGTGTGGTGAAAATACATTTTGAATCATGGGTAAGTAAAACTGTTGATATTGACTCCACATAAATTGGGCGAGGGGGGGGGGGTATTGTCCTTATCTGTTATGATACTTGTGATATTAAGAAAAAACAGATGGCTAGTTGCCCAAATTTCTTTCTTCTTAATGGATGCTCTGTTGGATGGTTGGATGTCAGGATGCTTTAGCTATGAATACTAATGACAGCCAGGGTCTGGGCTTGATGACCCTTGAAGTCTCTTCCAAATCCACAATTCTGTGATCCTTTCCATACAATGAACACTGAGACTACTGTATTAGGAATCTGCATGCTCATTTCTCACACTAACCACTTTGAGCCAGCATTTGCTGTTAACATATGCTCAGAAGCTGATTTCTTTAACCTGTTACTCTCCTTAATCTCAGTGATTGCTGCAATTGACTAGAACTTTCACAAATGGGAGTGTAATTTAAAGAATAATACCTAGGCTCCTGAGCAATCAACCTTGGCTAGGAATTTCTAAGTTCAAAAAAGGCAGGTGCACTGCAAGGGCATGCAGCATGTAAATGTAACCTTCAAGGCAATTAGTACATTTGACTATTATGAGTGGAGGAGATTTTTTTTTAAAGTGGAGATAACATATCCTGTTATTCACCAGGATCCAGAATTCCTTGCAAAGAGAAGCTAAAACAAAAGTATTATGGCAATGCAGACTTCCTTTTAAGAGCTGTACCATATACAGTATGACTGGAAGTAGATAGTTTACTCTCAGCTCAAGAATGGAAAATGTAATATTGGTGGATAGCAAAAGAGATTTTTAAAACAGGCTTAGAGCTAGCCTTAAAAATGAGAAATAAACACCAAGTAGTGCAAGGCCCTGGCCCTCCAGGGCTCTCACTGGAGGTCAGCTGTTCCCAATAACATTATGGATTTTGAAGAGGCACTAGTAAAGATGAAAGGAAGAAACATGCCAAGAGGAAGGCACATCAAGCAAACCCTTGTCAAGACTGCCTTCCATTTGGAAATGTATGTGTTTATTGCAAAAGACCACATATATCCAGAATGTACCCACCACCAAGATTTGTTCCTTGGAAGACAATCATATTTAGCCACAAGTGATCACCTATGATGATAGTATAACTACTGCATTCCAGATTTTGTATGATGAGAAATTGTTGATAATAGTGAATCCCATTGAAATGAACAACTTCTGGCCCAGGAATACCATAGACCCATGCTCGAGGACCTAGAGTATGTTTAGAGCAGGCACTCCATGTGTTTTGGACATCATTTCCCAGAATTCCTGACCATTGGACAAGCTGGCTAAGTTTTCATGAAACCCAGACAGCTGGAGGGCCTCAGGTTGTGCAGGGCTGGCCTAGAGAGTACAAATTTAGTCAGATGTGGATAAATGAAAAAGCAAATATGAGTCTGATGGGTACAGGTAGCACTTGAACATCAGGAAGAACTTCCTTACTGTGAGAGCTGTTCATCAGTGAAACTCTTTGCCCTGGAGCGTGGTGGAGGCTGGATGGAGGCTTTTAAGCAGAGGCTGGGTGGCCCTCTGTCGGGGGTGCTTTGAATGTAATTTTTCTTCTTCTTGGAAGGGGGTTGGACTGGATGGTCCATGAGGTCTCTTCCAGTTCTATGATTCTATGATTCTAGGTGCCATACTGTAGATGTGAAACTGTTAGAAATATCAGAATCATATCTGGAATTAAGAGCGTATGCACACACAATGCAATTTTCAAATAACATGGTGTGAAAAATCATTCATGCTGGTTTCATTAGAAGGGAGAAAAAATCATGTGTTTTTTGGGGGTGAGGGTCTATATAGGTAGCAAAACTGAAGGCAAAAAAAGAAAAAGCATTGGCTGAGATTCTGCAATGGGAGATGGGTTGCAAAGTTCCACAGGAGTTCCAGCTATGATATGGCTACCCCTCAACATGGGAAGTTCCAAGTTCCAATCATGGTGGCCAAAGAAAAGAGATTATATGTAAGAGTTCTAACCCAAAACTTGTGAAGAACCAAATTTGCCTTGCCTATTCTTGGTGTAAGGATGTGGGTATTCAGATAATCCTTTTCAAATATTGCTTATGGGTGCTCAGCTGCCTTTTAAATCTGTATGCATTCCATGGAACAATTCTCAGTAATAGGCCTGTTTGATAAAAAATGGGTCAAAACTTGTTCCGGATGTAGGGGGCTCTGGCTCTTCAAATCTGAATGACTTCTGAAATTTTCTGGAATTTTCTTTTTGGAATTTCCCAAATTAATTCTGAAATTTCAGAATGGCTTCGTTAATGGTGGACACCCCCCCCCCTTTTTAACCCAGTTTGGATGGGGGTGTCTTCACTCCACGTTAGAACTGGGGTGACAGCTGTGTTTAACCCAGTTTGAATGCGGCTGTCACCCCAGTTCTGACGCAAAGGGAAGGCATCCGCATCCAAACTGTGTCTTAAACCCAGTTTGGATGGGGATGTCACCCCAGTTCTGACGTGGAGGGAAGGACATCTGCCCCCAAACTGGTTAAACAGCCAATGAGAGGAAAGCACCTTGGGAGGGGCAGGAATCTAATGCCAATTCCTTTCCAAAAATGGTGGTGGCATCTTCAAAATGGCAAATTCACTTCTTACATTGCTTCAAAACTGCTTCAAAAGTGAATTGAATCTGAATTCATTCCGATTTTACGAGCATTCCGATGAACCTACCCAGGCCTACTCAGTAATTCTTAGGAACCAGGACCATTGTGGAGGAAAGTCTTGAAATGTGTCTGCAAGCCCCACATGTTAGCTCTATTCATGTGCAGGCCAAAGTATTATGATATCTGTTGGAACAGACAAGAGAACAACTACTATTGAGAGTTTTAAGCTAAAGCAAGAATTTCACACATACAAGCAAAGAGAGAGGGAAAATACATTGATTTCTCTATTTTATTTTAAACCTAGGGTTCCTGTTCCTCTTGACCCTTTTGCATTATTCATAATATCTTCCTGTCAAGCCACCAATTATCATGTGACATTCACCCTCCAGTGAGAAACCAAAGCCAAGTGCTCCTTGACTTATTGGTGCTTGTCACCCCTTGTAAAGCGGTAAATTGTTTTAGAGACAGGCTGATAAGGAAGAGCACCAGTGAAAGAAAAAGCAGCCAGCTGAAAAGGTCGGCATTTTTCTCTTAATCCTAAGAAGGTTCGACTTTTGCGTTTTGTCCATTTTTCTATGGACTCATCAAACATGAACTTTTAATAACTTCCCAATCACTGTAGTAAACGTCTCAATATAAGTTTTATTGAATGTTTTAAATTTTTCATTTGCATGGTAAATCAAAGCCAGGAAAGGGAAATAATTAAGTTTTCTTGAATTCCACTTGACAGAGAGATCTGCTCTGATGAGAGTTCATATTTCATAATTTGATAGAAATGGTACATGCATATATTTTATATCAGTTAGAGTTTTCAAGTTACCTACTCACAGAGGTTGTGGTATCTTCCCTTTAATTGCCACTTTTCCTATTGGGTTTTGAGACCTGTAGTTCAGGGAGAAGTGTTTAGGATTTTTAGTGACAGAATACTAATTAATGCCTCACCAAATTACTGCAGGTCCATAAGATATTGCCATGCCAGTTAAAGTAGAGTAATAGTACACTAAATGTGTAGTGTGAGAGGGTTCTTGGTCAGTTCCTTCTTGTCATGAACCCCCCCCCCCAACTTGTTTTAAATGATAGGATTCTCTATACAGAATGAAACTAGGAATGCCTAAATGTATTATCTTACATTTGTCCTTATTGAAATTCATTTTGTTCTTTATGACATAGCTCTCTAATCTGTTGAAGTCATTTTGAATTCTGATCCTGTCCTCTGCAGTATTCTAGGTGAGGTCTGACCAAAGCTGAATACAAAGATACCATGACCTAGACACAATACTCATTTTGAAGCAGCCCAAAATCCCATTGGCTTTTTTAGCTGCTGCATCACACTGTTGGCTCATGTTCAACTTGTTGTCCATGAAAACTCCAAAATCTTTCTCACATAGATTGCTGACAAGCAAGGCATAACCCATCCTATATCTTTGCATTTCATTTTTTCTGCCTAAGTGTAGTAGCTTACATTTGTCCTTGTTGAAATTCATTTTGTTATTTTTGACACACCTCTCTAATCTGTTATGGTCATTTTGAATGCTGATCCTGTCCTCTGGAGTATTAATTATCCCTCCTAATTTGGTGTCATCTGCAAACTTGAAAAGCATGCCCCAAACCTTTATCCAAATCATTAATAAAGATATTGAACGATACTGAATCAAGGACTGAACCCAGCAGCACTCCACTAGTCACTTCTTTCCAGAATGAAGAGGAACCATTGGTGAGTATCCTTTAGGATACTTAACCAATTTCTTAACCAATTTCAGATCCACTTAATAGTAGCCTTGCCTAGTGTACATATGACTAGTTTGTTTGCAAGAAGGTCATGAGGGACATTGTTGAAGTATTTACAGACATCAAGATATGCTACTTCCACAGCATTCCCTGCATCTACCAAGCTTGTAACTATAATAAAAAAGTGATAAAATTGGTCTGGCATGACATGCTTTTTAGAAACTCATGTTGCCATTGTGAGGTGGGCCTTCTCGGAGCTAGTGAAGGAAGAAAGCAGCAGGCAGGCAGGCAATGGTTTCAACAATACCGGTATACACTATGTTGTCAAACACACATGTCAGTACATACATGAAGAATATTCTATAAGGGACAATCTTTTGGCATTTGGAGCTAGCAGTATACCTTGGGGTTTAAAACACCCTGATCACACGAAGTAAAGAGATTGTAAGCATTCTTTCTCTGTGTTAAGAGAATACAAGGGACAGGTTTAGGAACACAGAATTTGATGCCAAAATAAGTGCAAACTTAAAAGGTATCTGAAGGCTTGGTGAAAATCAATATATTTTCTGTTTGTAGAAGTATTGTGCTATTTTGACTGCTTCCATCTATGGATTGATGTCCATATTTGCAAATAAGCTGTTAGGTTTGGGTCTGGAGTTTCAGCTACTACTGGTAGTAGGGAACAAGGTGGGGCTGTTTCTCCAGCGTCTAACTCTGGCTTGGAAGTGGTTGGGACAGCTGATGCTGATTCTGTAGCTCAAAGAAGGGGGAAAAGGCTTCCTCGCCACCGTAGTGAAGAAGATCTTTTGCAATGCAAATAAATCAGGCAAATACTTACAGAGCTCACAGAGGATGAGTCCTTTGAAGGCTTCCCTGGGGAAGAGGGAAGCCAAGATGTGGGAAGCACGTCAGAGGAAAGTGATACTGACATGGATTGGACTAAAGTGCGGGAAATTCAGGATATCTGTAATGAGCCTACAAGCAGTGACACTTTCATGGGGTTCTCAGATGACAATGACTGGCCTTCAGGGTATCTAAGTCTTGATAGAAGGTGGAAAAGTTGGAGGGCTGGGCAAGAGACTGCAGGTGGGTCTACGACTGCAGCTGATGCAAGTGGGGAGTCGTCTGATTTGGGTGGAGCTGAGGACTAATATAAGGTGGGCTTTTTGGGGCTTATCCTTGTGGCTAGCAAGGTGTTGCCTTGGGATTTTGGGACTACTTGGCTTCTGCATCCTGATATACGTGAGTTATGGGCTTTGCTACTTTCTGCAACTGGCACTCCAGTTGGGGACAATGGGTGGGTCAATGGGATCCTCAATGTTATGCTTTTTGTGTTTAATTGTGGCTGCCTGACTTTTCCTTGTGGCGTGGTTTGAAATTCTACAAGCTCCTGTGAGTGAGAGACGCAGCCTGCCTTTGAAGATGTGATATTGTATAGGAAGGGGGGCTGGAAGGTGGGGACATTGCAGGATCTACGTTATGTGCTATCTCCATGCATTAGCTCCAGTTTTGGGACTCTTGGACTGTCTTCATGTTTCTCTGCCTACCTTCTCCCTCTTGGATGTGCTGCTGAATTCGGCTGTTGGTGCAGCGTTTTGGGATTCCCTATTTGTGTTGACCTTCGGAACCGCCTCCTGACTTTGCCTGTGTCTTCAGCCCTTGTGTATGACTTCTGGACCGGCCTACGATGACGTCTTTGGATTCCAGCTTCTTCTGTGCACTACTCAACATCTATTGAGGCGTTTGGAGTGCTAACATGCTTCAAACACCAGGAAGATCCGCGTTTGGTGGAAGTTGTTTCTTTTGGTGTTTTTTTTTGCTGACTTAAGCACCTTTTTTGTTATAGTTGTGCTGAATTTAAGCCTTTTGAGTTTAAGTTTACTGTGGACAATAAACTTTTTGTTTGATTCTTCTCCCGGCTTGGCATTTACTGGGCTTCTGTCATAACATAAACAGTGATATCATAAAACACAAAGGACAGACATCTGATTTGATACTTGCATACAAGATTGAGGAAATTCTAAAGTTTTCTGCATAAACTTACAAGAGCTTTGTGCATTTTTCAACAATTTTCACATTTGGGGTTTTTATTTCATATGCTGTAAAATATTGCAGAATAAAACAGCGTTTTGTATTTTTGAAGTGGTGCAAAATAATTTTTTTACATAGCATTTATTGAATAAATTGGATAACTTTCACAAATGTTTCCAAGTAAGACAAATATCATGGTGGGTGTTCATTTTTATAATAGGTGTCTCAATGGCCTTCTCAAACTCTACCAAAATGTTATTTCTCTTTGGAACAGATAAAACGGTATTTTTTAACATTTCTACTAATGCCTTGGGTGATGTTTCCTTTCCAAACCAACCAAATCTGGATTGGCACTGATCTGAACTATGTTATTGATCAGAGAGTACTTCATGATTTTTAAAGACGTAGGCATTGCATCAGTTCCCCAAGCATGTCAATATAATACATGAAATAATTTCAAAATGAATAGGTGCCAAGTATTCAAAACAAGATGCATGTTGCAAGATGACCAGAACAACCCACTTTGCAGCCAGGTAATAACCAATTTATGGTTGAGGGCTGTAGAAATCTGAATGTGTGAGATCTTTGCCTTCTCAGCCCCAATGCATCCATGCTGAAAGTTAGCCATACATAAAATCAAACCTTGATTGCTCTCACACTGTTGCTAGCCAGCTATGTAGCCTGGGAACTGCTAAACTCACATTGTGGTAACCAGCATATATGAGATAACTTTCCCCAGCCCATAGCTCTTCAGTCTTTTGGCCTACAATTCTCCAAAACAATATTCACAGTGGTTGAATAATGAGTAATGTACAGCAAAAACATCACATGGGAAGACTAGCTTATACTGCAGACATGCAAAAACAAGAAGGATGATACCTCAAGGTTAACGTTGAGCTTTTTTTTTTAATCATAAGAAGATCCAGGCTTTAATCTCTGGTATCTTCAGTTAACAGGATTATTGCTAGGATAGGAGACCTCCTGTCAGAAGAGAGAACTGGGCTAGATAGAAAAATGGTTTCAAGTAAATGTATGGCTTCTGTCATTTTTTTAATAGAGCAAAAGATCTTCTAGCTCAAAGCCTTTTGGATATGCTGAAAGAAGCCAAATGATTGACAGGCTACAGAGGAGGAAACTGATTGATTCCAGTCTTTGCTTTCCTTACACTCCATCGCTAAAAGAGATGTTTGGCACCAAGGGTGCCATCTAGCTTTTCTCATTGCTGCTAAAATATTGCAAGTGGCAAGAAGCATTGAGAAGTTTCCTAATAGCCAGCAACAACAAAAAAGCATCAGCCTCTGTAATTGGTTCGAGACAGCATCCTGAGTAGACAGGGATTAAAGGCACTGGAGTGTAACCAGTCACAGAGCCCAAAGTAACAAGCATCCAGCATCACATTAGCAACCAAGACAACATTAATTATTTAACTGCAGCATTCGGGATAATTTAACTACAGTAGCAGGAATACAAAAGCTAATTTTCTTTTTTTTTAAAGCGGGCATTTTCAAGATTTGCAAAATTCATAGACATGACAAGAGAATACACTCTCTCGCTCACTGAAACACACACACTCTTTCCCCTGAGACATGGAGTTCAGGATCTGTGTTCACATTTCAAGATAAAGCAAATAAAAGTGTTCATTTTCTGTATTTGTTGCTGTTGTGTGATTCAATAAGGGAAGGTGAACTATTTCATTACCAGCCAATTTATGTAGTGTGACAGGCTGACACAGTTTGGTTTGCCATCTGTGAAAGACAAATAACAAGCTACTTTGTAATTTGCAAGTCTAAGATGAAATGGAAACTTCTCCTTGCAAGATGCCTCTCATTGTACTAGGAACCTACACAGATGCCATTCAGTAGGTGTGCTTTGCTTTGCCCAGCATTCTGAGAACCCTTTTTATTATTGAGGGTCAAACCACATGCAACCATGCATATCTTTTCTCTGACATCTTCATTTTATGTTTTCTATCTTATGTTTGCAGCTGCATCTTAATTCTCATGAACATTGTACAAAACTATAGTCAATGTGCTGTGATTCAGGGTCCAGACTTTGGAATGGTCTTCAGAAAGATTAATTTATTAATTGATTCTGAAACTAAAAGGAAGCAATTAAACTAATGTCTACTTGTGGAAATGAAATGAAATGAAACTTTATTTATCACTCACCCTATCTCCCCAAAGGGATTTAGGGCAGATTACAAAAAAATACACAATGGGCAAAATTCAATGCTGACAGTAATATATAGACAAAAAAACTCAATACATTATATTAAAAAAACTTAAATAAACAAGACATAACACGATGTCTTGCTTCTCCTCTTGCTTTGGGTCAACACAGATTATTGTATGGCACAAATTTAATGCAGATCCTAATTTGGGTAAGGTAATTTAGCCCAAAAAGGGGCTAAATCATGGATCCTAGTTCCATGATGGTGAATCTATGACACACATGTCAGCACTGACATGCGTAGCCATTTTCGATAACACAGAGAAGTATGGGGCCACATGCTGAGAAGGACATTTTATCCTCAGCTTTACTCACAATTTTTCCTTCTTCGTACTTTTGTGAGACCTTATTATCAGCGTTAAATAATATCAAAACCAACAAAAGAAACAGATTGACAGATAAAGTTAGTAGCGCTTGCTTGAGCTTGAAGTGTACAAAATACCAACCTTCAATTGAAGATTTAGCCAATGAAATTCAGCAACAAAAAGTCACTAACAGGCAGGTTAATTCACCCTCCCACTCACTTATCTTAGTTCACGGCACCCCACACAAGTTAAATAATATCAAGACCAACAAAAGAAACCAACTGATGGATTATACACACACACACACACACCCCACACACACACCCCACCCATTTTGACACACCAAGCACATCACTGTTCTAGTGAATAGGGTAATATTTGATTGTGCTTACTGAAAACATAGATTGGATAGACATGCCAATCTGTTTTGGTAATTGCATTCAGCACTGTAAAGTTTGGTCAAAAATACAAAATAGAATCAGTGTCCCACTGACATGACAGCCATCAGTCACTGCTGTGTGCACTAATGCAAAAGCACATGCCCAGCACAATTTATACAAGAAATGCTATCTTTAGGAGAGGAATGTTCTCTATGGGGTATCAAAGCAAATTCACACCAAGAGAGTTTCATTATGTCAATAGATGTAGCATAAGAGCTGCCTGTTGTTCCACAAACAATGACTCTTTCCAAGTCAATAAATAATGTAAAACATTGTTTCTTTCCTCTTTGGCCCCAGAAAATATTTTAAAGGAAATTCTGCTAGCTTGAGGCATCCTGCCCAGCATGTCTCTTTGTTTACAATGGCAAGTACAAATGTATATTTGGATTTTATTCTACCAGCACAAAAGCATCATTTGGGCTTCTGAGATTAGGTTCTAAATACATATTTCTGCATCATACTGTTTTGTGAATACTTTGAAGCATATACAGTTCAAGTGCAGAGACAGCCCTAGGAATGATAACATTTTAGATGGCATTCCACAGGTTGAATTGGTACAGTTCCTTGGTGTAGTGCTAACAAGGTGCTACAACAAAGCAAATTTAGAAAATACCTACTGTTCAGCAAAGCACTTCAAGAGCTTACTAAAAATAAAGGATAAAAATTTACCATGTGTTACAAAGCCCCATCTTCCTTGCTTGGAGTCTTGGTCAAAATCTGCTCCAGTAAATATTGACTAGCTACACATTTAAAAAACCACAGAGCAAGGAATAAATTGATCAAAGGCACATATTTGTATTTGAACTATTCCCGGATTCAATTGCATGGCTTAGGTCAAGAAAGAACTCCTTTACCCATCTCGGATTATTTCAGGATAAATAAGACAAGAATGCAATTTGTGCATTAAATTGTGGGGGGAAATGCTTATGTGATATTGTGTCTATCCTACAATAGCAATGGAATGGAGTTTTTTTTAGAAGTTTTCAACTCAGTGTTTTCAATTTTGGTTTGGGTGGCAATGATGCTAACCTATCCCCTCCGAGTACACATCTGAATACAGAACTTTCCATAAATAGCTTCATTGTCTGTGGTCGCAATGGAGGACATTGAGAACTTGGTAAATCTCTCACCATCTGATAAGGCTCCAATGGGGACAAGAAACTTTGGAGTGTCTAGGAGACATTTGCCAGCTTTCCCAGTTGCAGATGTTGATGGTAATAATGAAGGTGACAAGGATGGTTTCACTTATATCTTATCTTTCCTTCAGTATTGGGAATACAGTGGAACCTCTACTTAAGGGCATCCCAGCTTAAGAGCATTTTGAATTAAGAGTTGACACTCGGCCCAGGTTTCACTTTGACATACAAGAAGTATTTTAAGAACTAGTGCAGAGGTAGCACTAGCACGAGTGCTAGTGTGAGTACAGGGATTTAGGGTTTAAAGGGAGCAGCCGCCATTCCTCAAGTTCTTGTCTGCTTTTTGCCGTTTGCTTTGCTCTTGTCCGCTTTGAGAAACTTTGGGTTAGTTGATTTTGTGTGGTTTTTAGTCCTGGTATGTTTGGCTTCATGAAGAGAGATAGGGAGAGACAGCAAGAAAGGGAGGGATGCTGGAATGCCTACAGTATGAAGAAGAAGATGCTTTTGCCTCTTCACTTTGTGCTTCCTTACCACAACTTTGTGCTTCTACCATGTTAAAGTTGATCATTCTTTGTTATTGTTCCATGTGAATGTGTATTTTCTTATTTTGAAACATGTAACAAAAATAGGGGGAAGGATTTTGGGGGCCGGAATAGATTGATAGCATTTCAATGAGAAAATTCACTTTGAGATGATAGCATTTTGAGTTAAGAGCTCAATTATGGAAGAAATTATTATTATTATTATTATTATTAATGTCATTTATATTCCGCCCTTCTCACCCCGCAGGGGACTCAGGGCAGATCACAATGCGCATATACAGGCAAACATTCAATGCCATTGACATACAACATATATAGACAGACATAGAGGCAATTTAACATTCCAGAAATCAGTTAAATTTAACTTCCCCACAAAGTGGTACCTAAATTTCCTACTTGACAATGCAACTGTCTTTCGGGTTGCAAAGGTCGACAACAAGCTACACAAATTGGTCAAGAGCTCACTCCGACCTGGAATTAAACTCATAGTTCAAGGTGTCACTCTACCTGGATCCCAATACACAAAAATCCTACAAATTCTTACAAGCAGCCCAGATTAAAAATATACACAGACACACATGCAAAAACAAAAACAGAAGTGACCATAAGAAACCTATATATTTTTTAATAAAGTGATTTTGGGGAGACGAGAAAAACAAGGATAGGCACTCTGCTTTGTTTTGAAGAAGAACTTTGTACCCAGAGACCTGTGTATGTGCAGTATTTTGTTGTTGTTGTAAAAAAATCTGCTTCAGGGAGATCTACAATGGAAAGGCTTGTAGATTGATGATTTAAATGTCAATCTTTACTTTGTCATTGACACATAAAATTTGAAAAATTTGAAAATGAAAAATAGCCATATACCTACTTCTGGGGTTGATTTTGAAGGCTGCATCAGTTGTCTTGGGAGGATGTACTATCCCAGTACAAGAAATAAAAGGAAGAAACCTAAGGAATAGAAAAACTCATTTATTTGGTTGTGTAATTGGTTTCAGCTCAAGAGTATCGAGCTGGTTCTATGACAGCATCAAAAATGACCTTATTAGTCTGCATGTTGTTCATGGGAAACTTTTGGTTCATCCCCGTATAAATGTGATACCATTTTCATGTTTTTACTTGTGTTTTTCATGAGTCCCTGTTCTAATTGTGCTATGAACTACCTTACCTAGATTTCTGGGGTCATATCAAGGTATAAAGAAATAATATGTGACCTATAATATTTCAAATTATGGACTAGCCCTTCTCTGCATCATAGAGACCATGCAAAAATGCATGGGGAAGGGGTGGCTGTGTTTGCTACAGCCTATTGAAAGGCTTCAGTTGAGTTAGTATATGTGATGTTTGTTGCTCATCTTGATATTTGTCCAGCATGGGAGATTTGAATACGCAGATCTGCTGATGTCACAAGGGCATCAAATGGAACAGGGAGGAAAAAAACTATTAATGGATCAGATCAGAGGAAATGACAATTTTGTCATCTTAGATTAGGTTTTATTCAACCAGTGCTTTTTTGGACCCTGGGATTACGTAAAAGGTTACTAGGAGATCACGATTGAAACAAAAATCTTGCTTTTGAGCTGTAGATACAACAACCCCCATCCAAACCCTTTTTATAGAGTAACTCAGTATCTATATCAAGTAGCATGTAAGGTAATCAGTGCAATACGAGCTTGTGGCAGAGAATAATACAAAATACTTAGAATGGTTTGGTAATGTCTTGGCTTTTCTTTGCGAATGAAGATTCAGGAAGGACTCATCCCATCCTTCGAGCCTGTGCAATGGACCTTTCTGGTGGAGCACAGTGTGCACAGAACTGGCCTCACCCTTTAAACCAAAGGTTCGGCTGCTGGGGCCTAGCAAGCTTAGGACAGTGGCAGCGAGGTCCTCAGGTCGTAGGTTTAGTTAGAGTTTCCTTCTCTTAGATCAGGGGTGCTCATTAGGTAGATCGCGATCTACTGGTAGATTGCGTAGGGTGTCCTGGTAGATCATAGGCAGGGCAGGAGGAAGGCTCAGTCCTGCCCCACAGGCTCCCAATGCCACCCAAGTCCTGGTTTATCTGAGGTCCTTTCCACACAGTTGAATAACATCCCATGTTATCTGCTTTTATATAGCAGTGTGGACTAAGAAAATCCAGTTCAAAGCAGATATTGTGTTATATGTTTCACATTTTTGTAGTGGGTAGGTAGATCATTTTGACTTGGTTGTTTTATAAGTAGATCACATGCTGAAAAAGTGTGAGCACCCCTGTCTTAGATGGTTGACCTTACAGGGTTAAACGACCACCATCTGCCCGGGTAATGTAGATCCCAGACAAAAGGAAGCAAAAGACGAACTTTCTGGAAGAAAGGAAAAGTGAATCTGCAGGAAAGAAGGAAGCAAAAAGTATTGAGTGCATGAGCCAAAGAAAAAAATGGAGAGGTGAAACAACAGGGCAGAAATTCTCTCAAGATCCATCTCTAATAACTTGATAAACGTCGATGTCTCTTTTCTGCTACTCTTTCCACTGGACTCACTCTGAGCTGCCAGTATTGCATGTTTGAATCCTTCCACACTGGTTACTTGAATTGGTTATACCAATGATTTGAATATCCCACATTTGATTCCTGTGAGAAAAGGGTTTGTTTTGATTACTAAATTGGGTTAGTAGAGTGAGAGTATATTTGAAGTGGTCTCTGCTTAGCAAATGCTAATAACACTTTATTTATATTCTGCCTTTTCTCCCCAAGGGGACTCAGCGTGGATAACAGTACACATACATGGCAAACATTCAATGCCATTTTGGATAGACAATACAGAGACAGACAGAACAGAGAGGAGGTATGTTGTGTTGAAGTCCAGCTTTTTTGGTGCCTTGGAAGGTTGTGCTCGAATCCAGCCCCAGAGGGATGCTGTCGCTCCATTCTCTATGGCGAAGTGCCATCAGGACTTCCTCCTTCCTTTTGGTCACTGGGCATTTTCTGAACTTTTTCTTTATGGTGTTGTAAAATATCTCCCCCTCTTGTTTTAGCAGTACCTGATTTCTTTAATTACAGCTCAAGCTGTTTTCATACTGCTTAGGTCAACAGTAAGCTGGGCTTCAAACTGGCAACCTTTCGGTTGGTAGATCTTATCATTGCTGGTGATTTACCAGCTGTGCTAAAGCTCCGGCTCTGCTAAAGCCCCAACCCCGGCTTCTGTTCATAATGAATACAGTTCTCCCAAAAGAACTCTGTAAATGGTGTATCCTTGTTGACAGATTTAAAAAGGTACATGGACACAGCACCAAACATAGATTGTTGTGGGCTTTAGTGGATCATAGTAAAATTTAATATAAATAAGGAATAATAAAGATCAAATTTATCATAGGCAACCCATCTATAAAAGCAAACATTATGGAATTCCCTTAATGCCAAGAGCAATTAGTACTGTGTACAAGTCCACACCTCTCATAATTACAGTTTTCCCACTGTGAGAGAATAACTAACATATATGTTACATTATGATTCTCTGTTATGTTCTGCAAATTAGTGTAAAGATGTCCGAAAGCATGAGTCATTATCTCTAGCTGCTTCTTCTTTGCTTTTCTTTTTCTCTGCATTAGTGAGCGTATTTGTAATCATTCCAACTTTCCCTGTATCATAGAAGCTATTGTCCTCAGTACCTGTTGATCCATTGCCAACAGGTTGATGTCTCTCCTTTGATGGTTTTCAACTCAGTGAGTCCCATTGCAAATGCTGTCTTACCATCCTTTATAAGGAGCAATCCAACTCTTATTAGAAATCTTTCTTCATGAAACCATTGATTATAGTTCAGGAAGCCAAATATTATCCAACAACATCCTGCAGAACCTGCTGTTCAATTTTGTGTAGTCTTCTCTATTCCTATGCCATGCCCTTCAACAGAGAAGAGTAATGAAATAACAACCTGTTCTCAGGGTCCTTCAGCTTCCTACCTGTGAAGCTGAAGGACATTGGAGGGTCTATGAATACCTTTTATTCCTATATGGATCTATTTATTTATTTATTTACATTTATATGGCACCTTTCTCAGCCCAGAGGCAACTCAGGGCAGTTCATAGTCGGCAGCAATTTGATGCCTCCACAATTATAAAATACTATTAAAACTTTTAGCATATAATATAAAACCATACAAAGCCATAAAACATAATCAGACATAAAAACATGAGTAACAAGTGGTGGATTGGATAAGTCTTGTTAGCCTTCTATGTTATATTATACATGTTTGCTCCTAGAAGATGGCCCACTTTTTAGTACGTGTTGTCAGACTTGCAACCACTCCTATGTTCCTGTTGTCCAAAAGTGCAAGTAGATTATATTTACTGCAAATACAGCTTCTCACATCATAAGGCAAAACCACAAATGTGAATGGATCTGATCAAGATTATACCTCTAGTTTTGCAAATTCTGTCAGGAGCGGCTCAGGATTTTATGGCCACCATGGCAACCAGGGGCCTGTCCCAATTAGTATCTGGTCTCACCCACAGTGCTGGGCACACATTAGATTTGATATTCTGTCAGGGATGGGAAGAAGGTGGTGGGGTGGAGGAGCTGACTATTGCTCCATTGCCATGGACTGACCACCACCTGATCAGATTTAGACTTACTGCACCTCCTAACCTCTGCAGGAGTGGTGGACTCATTAAAATGGTCCACCCCAGGAGACTTATGGATCCCATTGGATTCCTGACAGCTCTTGGGGATTTTCCCACCTTCTTGGTAAGTGACCCTGTCAATGTTCTGGTCTCTCTCTGGGACAGTGAGATGACTAGAGCAATAGACATGATTGCTCTGCTACATTCCCTCTTGAGTAACCGAGATAAACCAGCCCTTGGTTCACTGAAGAGCTGGCAGCGATGAAGTGAAAGAAGAGGAGGCTAAAGTGCATGTGGCGGCGGAAGCATAGCGGATCAGACTGAGCATGCCTGGGTGGTTATTTAAGGACCTACGACATGGCAATAAAGGCTGCACATAAATCTTTTCTTGCGGCCAATATTGCATCCGCAAATAACCATCTGGCTGAGCTGTTCTGAGTTGTCAGAGGATTATTTAATGCACCTCAGAGTGAGATCCCTGACAACTTGGCAGATCACTGTGAAGCATTTGTTTGGTTCTTTACAGACAAAGTTGCTTTGTTCTGTTCCGACTTCGACACCAGATTAACAGCAGTTTCTGAGGATGTAACATGAGCACCTGCTTATCCAGTTTTTTAAAAATCATTTTTATTAAGTTGCTTTTTACAATCGTAAAATGAAGAATAAGAATATAATACATTGAAAAGTGAATATAGGGAAAGGGAGAAAGGGGGAAAAGAGAAAAAGAGAAGAAAAAAGAGAAGAAAAAAGTGAGATTAATTATACTAAAATAGAGGAAATGGTTAGTCAATAAAAGTTAGAAGAGGAAATAAAGTTGGGTAAAGGAGAGTATAGATGTAGATGGACAGATGACAGTTGATCTCCCAGTCCATTCCACAGGGATTCACTTATTTCTTCAGGGTTCAAGTTTATTTATTTATTTATTTATTTATGTATTTACTATTTTTATATGCCACCCTTCTCAACCTCGAAGGGGACTCAGAGTGGCTTACAGCAAACAACAATACTGCCAGAGTAGCTTACAGTGTACATATAACAATATTGCCAGAGCGGCTTACAACAAACTGAAAAAACAACAATTAACATTACAACATATCGCAATATTGTTAGCAATATTGCATGTAATACAAATATATAAATTATAATATCACGATATAATTATTGTATCACATTATCATTGGCAGTATTATACTGTGTTACAATACAACACCACCAATACCAAATGCATATACCACATACCATACCGTAATCATACTATTATTATTATTTTACTGTATTATTGCTGTTTTTAAATTGTTTTTATTGCCTGTATTTTATTGTGCCTTCGGTTCCTGTAAGCCGCCGCGAGCCTCAGGGAATCGGCGGCATAGAAGCCCGAATAATAAATAAATAAATTATTATTATTACATTACAATTACTATACTATAACATAATACAATATATTGACATTATATTATATTATATCAAATTGCAATGCAATGTAACACTATATTATATTATATATTATTATATTATCTTTAAAATAATAAATAACATTATTTATTTAAACAAAATAAAATTACTTATTTAAATAAATAATTTTATAGAATTATTTTAAACAATTATTTTAAATTATAATGCAATGTAACACTACATTATATCATATATTATTACATTACACCATACTTTCTATAAAATAATACATAAATTATTTATTTAAACAAATAAAATTACTTATCTAAATAAATAATAAAGCGGTTTTTGGTACTTTCTGTGCAGGAGAAAGGTCAGAGAGTGATGCTGCACACATGTAGAGCTTTGAAAAGTGGGTTTCGGTGCCAAAAATCAGACAGGCACTTGTTCCGTGAAAGTAACACTGTGATTGGCGCTTCTAATCTATGCTGTGACTTGCTGATGTACACCCCATGCCTAACGTGAGATAACGTAGGCTTAGATTGGTCTAACAGTACAGGATGTGCTATTGGGAGACGTTAGTGCCAAAAGGGAGAAGAACTGCATGTACGGAGGGATTCAGCCCCATCCTTTGCTGGCAGGAA